>OY787667.1:981238-1581238 GCA_963678985.1 Spisula subtruncata
TCTAACAAACGTTGGTATACTATAGCTAGTACATACATGTATGGTAGGTTACAGTTTGAAGTCTCTCTGTGATTTATGTTACCATTACTGTAATATTTCATACCTTCTTTGATATTATGACCAGAGTTTTGAGGTCAAAGGTCAAACATCAAGGTTAACCAGGTGACAGGTTTGTTTAAAACTGCCACTAGACATGCATACGCAGACAGGGTGGGGTGCATTTAAGTCAGACATGTACAGGTGCAAAACTGTAATTGTCATTCTAACATTTATTGTATATTGTTTTAACTGGCAAAGCAATTCTATTCTGTCATCAATATGACCTTTCAAAGGTCACAGGTCATAAAGTGCAATAGATCTATTTATAGGACACAGATTAAAGTAGTAATAAACAATTTGACAGAAAATGAAATACACTCATATTGTCGCAAAAGTACCCCGATTGACATTTTAGGTCTTTATATGTTTAAATGTTATTCTATCATTTGATATCAAATAAGTGATATATGTTATGGTTGAATAAGCGCGCCATTTTACTTGCGCCACTTAGTCATATTTTATTGGTTAATGCGCCAATATTGTGGTACTTTTCCGATGTATTAGTGCGCCATAATTATTTGCGCCAATGGAAATATTCCTTGGCGCGCAGGACTCTATATAGAGCAAATGCCCTATTACAGACCATTACTATTTAGATAAAATTCTTTGGCTGCGGTCACTTTATTCGAAAATTTAGAAATTAAACTTATTATTGTCATTATTAAAAATAAAAGAACTTTGTGAAAATAAGAATTAATAAAAGTGTTAAATTGAATATGCGTTTGAATTAATCAGTTTCAATTTTAACTAAAGACACAAAAAAGGAATTAAACAAAAAAGAAATAATTCCAATGTGGCTTCAGAGAAAATTCAAACTTTATACAGTCCTCAACTAGAAAACTACAAGAAGTCGCCACACATATAAAACTAACATTATATTAAACATATAAATTGTGTTTTTATTGGCACTCAAATTTACTCAGTGATAACATCCTAAATCCAAATATAACTACAGTACTGTATGATATAGAAGCTCTGTTCCTAAGTCTGACAACATGACGGGAACAGCTGAGGAGGTTTTCATCACCAACAAGTAATTATAACCAGAAAACCAACCCCTTATCTTCTGCCCCGATCTAGAAGTGTATCTCATAAATCTTCAAAAAATATATCGGAACAAACAAAGGGAGTTAATTTTCATAGACTTCTAAAGGGAGGTAATTTTCCATGTTTCTTCACAAGGAAGGTGATGTTCAATTTTTAGACTCTTCACAAGGGAGGTAGTTTTCAAAGACTCTTCAAACTGGAGATAATTTACAAAAGACTTCACAAGGGAGATAATTTAAAAGAGACTCTTCAAAAGGGAGATAATTTGAACAGGAAACCACATTGCCATATGATCAGAGGGTAGCAGAGAGAGATAGGTATCAGATAAGTTGATAGATGTAATAATTTATCTCTATAATCAGACTATGAAGATATATATATCTACCCAGTACCCAGATTAGATATATCAAACTTATCAAAGTCAGAATGTACTCAAATTCATACATTTCTTGCCACCTGATGTAATATTAATCATGTGATAAATGTCTTAATGAGAAAGAAATACTGACAAAAGAACAAAGACATTCCCATCTTGTACAGGTATTTCATCAATCATTCAAGATTTGGAGTAGAAAACACAATTCCGAAATAATTAATTGCAATAATTATTATTATGTGTGTAACATATCGGTACATTGGGTTACTATAGTGACTAAACTAAATTTGAATTTTTCTTAAAATAGTTCAGAATTTAGACGTGGATATTGAACACTAGAAGCAAAAGAGTTATAATTAAAGAGTACCAATTATAATCCTATTATAATGACATAAGTATAAAATCACTGTCTGTCCAGGGATCAAACCTGTAACCTTTCATTCCCTAGTCTACCATGCCAGTTCATTTTCAAAACTGAGTAGCTCAAGGTAGTTTTGCCCTTTACGCTCAAATAACGGTTTAACAAAATTGATGGCCATATTCTTTCCATAATATATGTGTATGCTAAACTACAGTAGCCTGGAATGACCTTACTTCAACTTGTATGGTAGATATTATGATCTTCCCAAAGATTCCGGTATTAATCAACAGTGCTTGAGATATTATCAATTATCAGTCAAGTTATTTAAAAAATGATTTAATTCCATCAAGAAGATTTCCGGTTCTAAACCGTTTTAATACTTCATATTTTCTGCCTCATGAGATATGAATTATTACAAGTTTTAAAGCGGAAATGACAAAACGTGTCAGTGAGATAAACCGTATCGACAAATCAGCTGTTTTTATAATTGAACCGTAGTAGAACAGGCTGTTAGACTGGCGCTTACTCACTTCTATCAGATGCAATGAAAGATTGGTACAAAAATAACTTAACAAATCAGCAGCAATGTTTTAAATATAGTACAAAAATTAAGAACTTATATTTTTAGCTTCCAATATTTTTAGTGAGATTGTAACACAGCGTGCACCAGACTTCTAAATATAACAAATAAGTTGTCTATCAGACCTCACAAACAGTTCTTATTAAATCTTATAACATTAAAATTTGAGAGTACCATATAAGCAAAGGAGTTAACTCTTTATCATACTTATTAATGACTAAATGGAAATGTCAACAGCCCAAAAATAAACCTGAACTTTGACATACTAGCACAAAACCAACACTATTCTTTGCCCTCACCACTTTCCTTTCCTTACTTGCTCCTTTTTAATTGCCTTGAAATTATCCGTTCAAAAAATTTAAAATGCAAAATTTTACACACTACCTTATACTACAGCTAGTCTATAGACCAGGTAACAGACTCATTTTTTAAGCGTGATTCATGATTTATTTTCGGCTGAAAACATAATATTCCAGAAACAATAACTGTCAAAATAATTTCTAAGATTAATGCTATCAATTTCAAAATGAAATATGTTCCATTTACACTTATAATTTTGCATTAAATTGCCTAGAGAAGTTAACTTACAAGTATAATCCAAATCAGTACTGAATGTAATCGTATATACATACATGTATATATTAATGGGTAAAATCATGTGCTTATGCAATTTGCAAAACTAAATTTCATTTGAACTGTACTTTATTCAAACTATTAATTTTTTCTAGTGTCTAGAAGTACCGAAATCAGTACCGAATATTACCATATAATTTTTTATGTGCACATGCGCAAAATAATTTGCGCTCATAATGTCAATTGAGATGTACTACTCTAAGTGCTCATTTTTAATCATAACTTATCATAGTATAGTAATAAATAATCAATTAACATTCTAAAAAAATCTGAAATACTTCAAGGTTTTCAAAAAAATCAAACGGACGGAGTTGTTTTAATTACTGTGTTGAAGATAAGGAAGTGATTATAGAGAGAGAAAAGGTTTCAGTAGATTTATGTGAAACACATGTCAGTCAATTAAATAACCTGCCTTCCAGCTCTCACTCAGCACACCTGACATCACTGATTGAAAAACAACATAGTTTTTGGAGCCGTTTTGCAGAATTTGTTTGCAGAATTCGGAGCCAATGCTGAAGCCCAACTACTATAAATACGAGTTTCTCAAGATTCCATGATTCTAGGATTCAGCTCAGGTAGCGTAAATATTTGTAAAGAAAAAAAAATGCACAAACCTTGCAGTTCTAAATTAATCGTTCTGTAGGTGCAACAATGTTGTATCTACTGCTATAGTCAAATTGCAGATACAACAGTGTTGCACCAAAGGGGTGAACTTTAGCTCATTTGTTTGAGTTTGTGTTTTGACTCAAAAGTTTGCAGCAAATGTTTCCAATCAACCAGGTAATTCCATCATTACATGCAACAGACACTACAGACTTGAGAGTCTTAACTCATGCTGACACCATCAGTAAATGGATTCATAGTAAAACTATTGTAATATTCTGAATCAAATTCAGCCAGTTATGACAGTATGGCATTAAGCTCTGGTAATCTTAAAAGCTTAAAAAATGCCCAGATTTTCTAAGAGCCCTGAGGTATCACTTAAAATGATGGCATGGATAGGGGGGTGTCTTGTTTGTTAAGGAGACTCAAATAGTGTGGATCTGGACTCAATCTATTTAAAATATTAAGACATGTTGCCCATACATTTGAATCTCCATTATAACTTATTAAAGTACTAAATGTTCTGTGAAATGTATGCACACTCTTAAAATTAAAAACTTAAATGCACACTTCATTTAAAGTGGCCCACACATGCTAAACTCCAAGTAACTGTTCCTATACTCGAACATGACTGGTTCCTTGTAAGTTTAACAAGCTGGTGCCCGGTAGAGAGTTTGCAACAAAGCCTAGATTGGGTACCGGTATATTTGGGTAATATTGAAAGCTAGCTGATTAAATTACCAGCAAAGTAACTCAACAATACCTATCATATGAAGGGAAATTGTCGAAATGCTTCCTAACAAACTTGCCATACAGTGTCATTTGGAGTCAATTTGAGCAAATTGAGACATGACTTCAATATTCATTTACAGTAAGTGAAACCTGTTTTGATTCCCCAAATCATGCAAACTCATTCTAGGGTATTTTGTTTTTAAACCAAGATATCTTAACATTATCCTGACCAGCTGCTGTTACCTGCCAATAAAACCCTGTAATAAGAAATATACACATCACCTTGTATTTTGCTGCAATTCCACTGCACTGGATCAATATATTGTAAAACTTCAACTAAAGACCCATCTAAATACAGGAAATACAACAACCTCAAAACGAAGACCACAATTGTCAGGTCCATTTCAGTGTATTTTGCTTTTTATTTCATGTTAATAGTATTTATGTATTAAAACATAATACAATAATGAGACAACCAGCCTTTTTTTCAACGAACCAGTGACTGTATTCAAACCAGGAGAGCTAACTTATCTTTCCATGGAAAACCCAACATTGCCGTCAGATACCACTGAGTGATGGTACTTGAAACTATAGGGGTTTTTAACAGGTGTACAAATATACATTTTGAATACCTTGTCCTAAATCCATTATTGATATAAATGTAACAATTTGAAACCTGGTTATCATCGAAGTCCCATATAAGGACATTACCCGACTCAACATGATACATCCGATCAAAGGTTAAATTTCAAATCCCCTTTTTATTAGGGGCTGAATAGTGTTCTTTTACAAATTCGAATGAGTAATTTTCCCCCTCAATAGGGGTCACAGACTACTTCCACAACACAGAACAATTAGTCTACAATTTACAACACCCTATAGAAACCTGTTATTCATATAACAATGCTTTAGAAAATTGTAATTCATATAACAATACGAACAGAAATCTTTAACCTGTTACCTCCCACAGCGGTAAATCTACGCCTATTGGATTTCTTCATGTTTGTGTGTCAATAAAAGGGCTGAAAAGGTCCCCAGTTCTTATTCAAACTTTAATTTAAAGTTGCAATGCTTTTTTAAAGTGAAGTGCCTTTAAGTTTGAATCATATAACGTCTCTAAAATAATTTCCACCAGACAGAGAAATCCTGAAAGCTCAGAAAGTGGTCACCAAGATTTAACCATAATATTGTTATTACAAAAATTACACCAAAAATATTGTTATTAGATACATTTAACCCAATGGAATTGAATTTCGATATCTTATAGCTAAAGGGGCTTTACGAAATGTTCAAACCAAATATTACCATTGAACATTAGAGCCAACCATAAGTGGAAAAATGGATACATACGTTGGAAGTTAATTAAATCAGGGTATGTTGACAACCCTATCATTGCAGATACTTTAACAGGGATTCATCCTAATCAATTAAGCCCTTAAATCGAGTACTAGTCTTTTAAATAAAGACATTTGTTATATGACACTATTACTTAAAACTTCTTGGACTTTAAATGATAGCCTTCCGAACAATAGTATCTAGGTATGATTTGTACCTCCACAAAAGAGAGCTTAACCCGAGTAACTGTCGAAAAACCTGTCGACAGTTACCGCCTTATTGCATTAATCCCTCGAGGTAATCCTTCAATATACAACGACAAGTTTCATCATATTCTGTATGTCACATAAGGTGAATGACCAATTTATAGAACAAGATGAAACACAATATGACAAACATGAAACATATTAATGCGTGTATAAGTATGTCTCCTACGACACCACGGTAACCAAATCTTAACCAATATATACTTAAGATCCTCTTGTTAACAACATGGTGTCAAAGAACGAAAGTTCATTAACACGACAATTTTATAACGATCTACATGACAGAAAAGCCGACTGACAAGATGTAATGAAAATAATACCAAGATTAATATTTTCACAGCAAGTGTCAGTAGGAATAAGCTTTAACATGACTTAAAGTCCTGTTTTATATGAAATAATTGTGACATCTCACCTTGTTCGTACTGGAGCCATCCCAGCTTCGACGGTTCCATTCTTGGTCCGCTTTCTGATTGGCTGACACCGGGAAGTCTGCAGTGTGAGACCTGATGTGATTGGCTACGAGGTTTGACATCAACTTGAGTCTGTTTCCTGGCGCGATGCCCTGTTTACCCCGTAATGAACACAGCCACCATCCCTCCAGACCATTTGTCTCCTGCTCCAACACGGTGATAACATCTCCACGTTTGAAGGCCAGCTCATCAGGACTCTCAGCTATATTGTCGTACAATGCTTTGGCTAGTAGTCTCTGCTGTAAATAGACAGAAACATCATGGTTTATATTCAATGAACCTTTATACCATAGATACATTCTACTTCTTCTTCCGATTAATTTGCAGGGTCCACTCTAAAGACCCTCTACACGATAGATACCTTTATATTACCCACAACCACCTCTTATCATCCTCATACTAGATGCACACAATGTTCATACAGTTTTTTTAGAATGCCTAGCTTAGCCCTTATATTTTCCAGTCAGCTTTTTGCTGAGTTATATGACAGGCATATATATATGTGCCTCCACTCCAGATATGAACCAGGGTCGTCAGATTAGACAGCATGAACACTAACCACAGAGCTTACCGAGGCACATACACATAATGTTCATACAGTTAATTGGAAAATAATTTGTGATCTATGGACACCTAGCTCTTCATTGATGGAGCATGAAATGGGGAGAGCATTATACATTCATGAGTAAAAGAAATTCCAAAGTCAAAACATTATCAGAGAAAACTTCATTCCCCATGCCAGACAGATTATGCCGTGCAATCGTGGTCTGGGTTAATTATTTTTCTAAGCTTGGCTGTTCAGTTGAGTGCTGCCTTTTCAGGCCGATTTTTTTATACATTTTTTTGTTGCGGTAATTTCAATAATACATTGCAGTACCACGTGAACTTATAATGTGTGCGTATACTTTCTTATGTTAATTCTTTATTCATGTATTTTCCCCAGACTTATGAATAATGTACAAATTTCAAGGGAAATGCCCTGGCTAGCAATATCTTTTATGTAGAACCAATTATATACCAATATTAACACTTTAACAACTGGAAAACAGCTGATTTTTAGATACATAATGGCCAAAAAAAAAGGAAAATGTGTAAATATACTCTATGATTAACCCTATTTTTCCTTCTGCAGAAATAACCTCAACCGCCAATAAAATAACAATTAACGGATATATGATACGTTTTCCACATGTAAATAATGGGTGGAAGTTGTCATCTCCGAACCTGAGCCGCTACCGTAGCTACTATAGAACACAAGAAAACCACACGAATGTAATCTATCTACCATTTACATGTAATTTCAGAACCACAATATTTTATGCTGATATTTACAATTTGTATATAAATACTTCCTGTGGAAGTTTGAATCATTTTCAAACAGTGAACTTACAGTATTAAATATAACGTTAGGCCGTTATGATATTGTTAGTTTATTTGGTTTTTTTACCGTTTTGTCAACATTTTTTCAGTTTATATAAAAATTATGAAGGTAGATTCACCTATCCAGTCTATCTGGACTGTATGCTAACCTGTGCTATAACGTCCCTTGTAATTAAATTTTCCACAAATAATTAGTCACTTCTCCGCATGTGGAGGAAAAAGTGCTTGCAAATGACAATCGAACTTCCAAGGTTGCAAAATATTTGTCGGTAGGTAGCATAACAGTTCAATAGATTTAAAATTCACATTTTTTACTATTGGCCTGATAGGAATCATACATGCAAATGAGTCTCGCAACATTTGTTTAGAGAATTTTGAATAAAACATATTACAAATGAATGACTAATCTGTTGTTTGAACTTGTCCTTACTTAACCTACATGGTAAAATGCATGGAGTCTTAGAAATTGTTGGACTTGCAGTGCTTGGATCAGTGCAACTGCACCAAACAAAGTATCAGGTAGCCGAGGGGGAGGGGGTGGCTTTCTCACAGACCTTGCACATTAATAGTCACATATCCTGACTTGGACCAACCTGAAGTCTTATACTGTGTGCAGGGAACAAAACACTGCAGATATTGTTTTTATTAGGTGACCTGTGACGTCCCTGTCTGCCTAATAGTAATATTGATTTTCTAAGAAATTCAGAACAAAAGCATGCATAATTAGCATTTTAAGGTTAGAAGTTAAATATTTCGACATAACGTCGAGGATTATTACAATCAGATACAATACAAATTGTGCAATAAAGTTGACGAAGCAAAGCCGACGAGATCAACCAACATTGTCTGTAACACGGCCCAGTATGTGCAGATCAGACGTAGATCAGACGTGGTATAATGTAAGTTGTCAGGCACATAATTCAACAAAGACACACTGCATGATTTAAAAGTTTTAAGTTTTATGATCCAAGCCTGCACTGATTACTGTACATATTGTAATTGGCCGCCATTGTGCATATCATTATAAGTTCAAGGTGAAACATTCTGTAATGCACATTTTGTCTGTATGGTATATTACACGGCTTACTGATCACTTTCAACCAAATACAGGGCAAGTTTCTACCCCATTCCAAACCAACAAAATTAGACAAAGTTATGATTTGTATTATATTTAGGTCTTTGAGACGTCTATGAATTAAAACATTGGTTTGGTCAGCATTAGATATTATATCACGTTTCCTTCATTTTTGCCATGTACAGCAGGCAGTTGACTGTGAAACATGCACCCCCCCCTAAAGATGATTTTTCCAGGCTATCAGTATTTTTTTTTCCAGGTATGTGGTAGGTGAGGACAGCAGTAAATTATTACAAGGGCTCAGTGCAAAACTATGGTAACTACATTATATAGGCACATACCATAGTTTTGCACTTAACCCTTGAGTTGAAAGTTGAAATGCCGGGTATGTATGCCTTGGTGGGGGAGGCAGCATTTTTTTTTGTTACTGTAAGAAACATGGGAGTGGGAGATTGAAGAGTTGAGGAGTTGATTATACTGGACATATGGCAGAAACAGGAGGTAGTCGTTGGTACAAATTTGTCGGAAGTTTGTCGGCCACAAAATCTTGTCAATCACACAGTAAACTAAGCGGATCCAATGAGAATCTAAACGTCTTCAATGATGCAGCAAACATGGTCGTTAGGAGCCCTACAGTTTGTTACACCGATCCAATCCATCAAATGATCGGAGCTGTGAATTCATGGATAATTGGAAATGTTTATGGTGCTGAAACTGATGAGTTGAATACAATTGCTTCACTTTCTATTTTAATATAACTTGGAGGGGGGTTAACCGAGGGTGATACAGGCAATAATTGAGATTGTAAAACAAGAATTTATTATTCTATCAATCCTGACATCATGCAGGTCCAGAAAAAAAATGCTCATAAAACTTCATCATAAAGTTCACTCATCTGTTACAGGCCAGGATCACTGAGCTGGTTTACCACTGAATTTTAGGCAATTCAGACATCTTTTTTATTTTTCGATTTTTGGGATTTTTTAAAAAAATCTGCTGTCAGGAATATGCAAATTAAGGGAAAAGAAAATTAACTAGTGGCAATTTGGTGCCCTGATCAATCTTTCAAAGACATATGAGTCTCCTCATAGGCACCTTAGGGCCTTGTTATATTTTCAGTCCTTAGTCCCTAAAATATTTATTGCATACTTTAACATAAAAATACTTTGACCTCATATTAAATTAATTGCTTGAATCATTATCAAAGTTTTTCAAAAATAAATGTTATTATTTTCAGGTGCTTTATGTGTCTATCAAATTGCTAATAATTGAGATTGTGAATGCATTAAATGGCAGCTGAGAAAAATCCTTTATATTGGTTTTAGACAATGATTATTATTAAGTATCAATATTTTAAAGACAATTTCAAAAGGTCAGTGATGCGTAAAATAGGGGACAGGAGGGGACAACTATCTAGGGATTCAATTAATCTGGTCTAATGGGATTTAAGACTTAGGAGATAACAAGAACACAGATGTGATGGAAAGATGGTAGATAGACATTCTTAGGGTCTCTGCTAAATCAGGTTTCAGACATAATGATGAAAATCTGATGAAAATCAGAAAATCGGGAATAAAATCCAGATAATGTTTCCACTGTCCAGGATTGTTGAAATAATACCCTGTGTCAACATGCTGGGAGAAGGAGACAAGTTGGCTCTCTATACAGAAGTGGTAAAATACCAAATATAGAAAATAAACTAGAAATACAAACAACATCTGTGACTGTAAGCTGCCTGATGTAATCCGGTCTGACGTCCACCAACAATATTGTCACATCAATATTTGCCAGTAAATAACATTGACACAACATTATTGCTAGTTACATGTATTTTGCCTGTTTATTTTATTTTTTTTTTAGTTTATTTTTGCCACTTGTATTATATATATGTTTTGTTAATGGCCAAAGGCATTGTATAAATGTCAATTTGCTAATAAACATGTTGTATAATAAGCATTTCCAATTAGTATTTTCTCAGTATTATGGGTAGTATTATTAGTATAGAATAATAACTATTTTGTTTGGATGATTATATGAGACATGCCAAATATTTTATCAACAACAAAGAATCAGAATAGTATTTTTTATAAAACCATTTTGATTAAACAATGGGACATTCATCAACATGGAATGTTATAATCATAAATCAGGCTTAAATTGCATACAAACATTAAACAGCCAAATTGTTTATAATACTGCGCGAATTTTAAAAAATTAAATAGCACATAAAAAGACATAATTATGAGACACAATTTTCTTTAAAAAAATATTGTACAAAAGTTACTAGTTCTAGGTGCTTTTAATGTAATACTTTTGGCTCAAAGCTTAATAAGGCTGAACCATATACTGGTAGTCTAAAAGAAGTCCATTTTAATTAAAAAAGTAAATTTTAATAAATTCAAACTTCGCATTTTAAAATCTGACCATATAATTATTACCATGCTTCTCAGAAACCAGGAAATATGTTTGAATGAATTAATGAGTCTTTATTATGTTGATGCAATTCTCCATAAAATCTGCATATTTATTAAATGATTCACCGAATAAATTAACACATTGTTGCAAATTCATTATCTTCTATCCCCACAGAAAATTGAACTGGGATCCCAGCGGGATCCCAGTGGGATCCCAGTGGGATGACTTAATCCCGGTGGGATGTTGTCATTTCAGTGGGATGGAAATTCATCCCAGTGGGATGGAAATTCATCCCAGTGGGATCCCGGTAATAACCTACCGGGATTTCCAAGTACATTTCCCGGTGGGATCCCACCTGAATAGTATTTTAGACTGAACTTATTTTTGTTGACTGTTGTTTTTTCCTTTTAGCCAACTTGCATTTTTTTTTAGAGTTTGAGCTAGAAAAATGTTTTATAAACCGTTTGACCATGGTGAGAAAAGACAAACTGAAGCTTGACTATGGTCTAACATGGTCAGTGTTTTCAACCGTGGTTGACCATTTGACCATGGTCGACTATGGTCAACCATGTTATTGTCTCACACTTTTATATTATCTCCCTTTAACAAAAATTATATATATTTTTTTAAAGTCCCAAAAAACACTTTTTAAATAAATGTTAGCAAAATAATATATCATTATTATTATAAAAATAGAAAGATTTATGAATTAGTTTGACTGGTGAGTTCTTGCCTTTAATTGTTCTAACATGGTATCTGACCATGTGTCAAGGTAAGAAGTACCAAAGAACTAACCGTGTTTTGTTAAATTGCACAAGATTTTGAGGGTAAAAAATCAACACTGCCGACCACCAGGATCCTGACCAATTTTCCCGGTGGGATCCCGCCTCTCATCCCAGTGGGATCCCACCTCTCATCCCAGTGGGATCTCATGTTATTGTCTCACACTTTTATATTATCTCCCTTTAACAAAAATTATATATATTTTTTTAAAGTCCCAAAAAACACTTTTAAAATAAATGTTAGCAAAGTAATATATCATTATTATTATAAAAATAGAAAGATTTATGAATTAGTTTGACATAATAAAAAATTCATAATTACAACAAAATATTAATTAAGCTTTCCTATAAGAAATCAAATATTACCTGACATTATTTGAAACAAGCTGATTCATCTGTAGCTTGAACATTATCAGCAACTGGTGAGTTCTTGCCTTTAATTGTTCTAACATGGTATCTGACCATGTGACAAGGTAAGAAATACCAAAGAACTAACCATGTTTTGTTAAATTGCACAAGATTTTGAGGGTAAAAAATCAACACTGCCGACCACCGGGATCCCGACCAATTTTCCCGGTGGGATCCCGCCTCTCATCCCGGTGGGATCCCGCCTCTCATCCCAGTAGGATCCCGACCAATTTTCCCGGTGGGATCCCGCCTTTCATCCCGGTGGGATCCCACTGGGATGAGAGGCGGGATCCCGACCAATTTTCCCAGTGGGATCCCAGTGGGATCCCAGTCTCATCCCAGTGGGATTCCCAGTGATTTTTTCTATAGGGATTCTATGCTAAATAATTGTAGTCATGCACATGTACACGTAGTACGGGAAAGTGAATTACGTCAGTACCGACACCGTGGTTTGACATCAACAGGTAGTCACATCAAGCTGTAGGTGTCAATCATCATACAAACAATGTGAAAACAGTTGTCACAGATAATTCATCAAAGTCATTAATTCATTAACACTGGAATGTTGACAGTTTATACAGCAGGCTGTACAAACAAAACTGTACCTTAAACATATTAGCACTATATGACGAATTGTATGTCATTGAATATAATTATTGTATATTATATGCCGAAAAATATCAATAATAATTTTGCAGCTTGATACACAGACCATTGTCTGATTAGTGATGAACAGATATATTAACTAAAGGGGTCAATGACAGAAAAAACATGTGATTCCCACAAGGGGCCATAATTTAGGCAAAAATCATCCGACCTTTAAATATTTAAATATGCGCTTAACTACACTAACTCTTGGTACCAAGCATTCATGTAAAGTTTCATTGCTATCTGGCCATTGGCTTAGGAGAAAATGCTTACGAATCATCCAGACGGGGACATCCAGAGCACAAAATGAATATGTCTCTTAGTCTTCAATCTACTGTATAATTAGGCGGGAGGCATACTAGGTAATAAATTAATGCAGTAATTTCAAGGTATAAGTACTGTTTACCTGTAAAAATTATAACCATATGTAAAGTTGGACTGGTTACCAGTTTATATATTACCATATTTGTCAAAATGCCAACTACAGCAGACACAGTCTGTATGACTATTTGAGCACAGTAAACAATGTCACATGTCTACTATATACACAAGTTTACAACCCACTACCATAAACATGACATGTATACAGGCTTAATTACAATTTGTAGAGAATTAATTTGTCTACAAAAGTCAATCTTATTTTATATGACTGTTAGGTTATATTATATAAATATATACACATTACATTATATATTTAATTAGATTTGTTATATGTTATAAGAATGTTACAATCAGTATATAACCATTTGTGATTGTAGTACTTTATACAGACGTGATCGAGGTTGATAACGTAGGTATGTGTTTATCCAGACTATCACAGGACAACTTTCTGAGATGGTTCGATCAGATAAAACTTTAATTGGGACCGAAAAACTGTCGACCAAATCCAGCTTATTACACATTACACGCATTATCAATACTTTACGACAACATTAACGTACCCTATGTTCAGTTTCGGACCATCAGACAGTGGAAATAATTAGCTTCAATTTCATTTAAGTTTTACAGCATAATTTGACAAGATAATGTGACCAAATTGACCATAAATTCGGTAAATTGTCTACAAAATTTAACTATATTATTTATTTAGATAGTATACAATGTTTTTATAGTATTAGGTGTCACCGAGAAACCCTGGCAGTCACAATTAATGTCATATATGCTCAATATCGGAGTTCCAGACAGTAGGAGTCTATGACTCGTTAATAGAAACTTAAGGGAACTAACAAATTGTTCTGATAGGGTCCAAAAGACTGATTCTTCTATTCCGGTTATTTGAAATCAAAGACCTAAAGTTTTTTTAGGTCTTTGTTTCGTTTATTGAAATCAAGTCTATTCCAGTTATTTAATTTAGGAGTATTTTGGTTAACCGAGAAATGTCTGTCTCTCTGTATTAAATATTCTGAAATACTGTTAGTAGACTGCAAATTTTCCAATTTCTTTTACCATAATACTGTAACCAACATACACCACGGACTAGACGAGTAGATAATGGTGCGTATAACAGGATATCTACGTATTACAGTATCACTTTCATTGCCTCTATAAGCTTTCGGTTAATTTATTTTATGAGACAGGTAACACAGTCGGGATCATAAAATACATACATGTGGTTATATGATAACATCAGTGACAGTGCATTCTATCAACCATTGCTACAAACATGGCCATTTAGGACAAACATAAAAAATATTTGCTTGGTTTAAAAACTTTTAATTTTGGTTTAATCAGATATTTTAGTGATTTCACTGTGACCTTATTTTTTTATTAGTTTGATGCAGTGTTTTTTTCTGGTCAAATTTGGGGAAAATATTAAAATGAACATATATTTTAGGACATTGCTGTCAGCTAGACCCTTGTCATATAAAATAGGAATTTTAGGGGCTATGGTCAGAATATCTGACTTGGCCTGATGTGAATGTGGGAGCAGGGCACTAGTACTAGATGCTAACTACTACACAGTATAAATAATTAATGCACTAAAAACTGTAGGGTAATGAATTTTAACAAACATCTTTTAATACTGGCCTAGATGAACCAAAAACACTCAGGTTTAAATAAATATATAACCTGCAATATCAGCTGACTTATATACATAAACTAAACAAACATTATATAAGATAGCTCTTGCTTTGAAACTGAAAGCAAATTTGAGTTTCCCAGGTACACATAAGTGAAAATATTTTTGCAGTTATTCATGTAGATAAAATTTGAACTTTTTTTTGCAATAAATAGAATTCTGCATCGGGCATTAGGAAAAATACATCAAATAACGTAAAATATGCACATTTATTATTTTCGACAATGGGAAGATATGCAACAGTTTTTAAATTTATTATAAAAGAAAAATAGTCAAACACTTTTCATATAATATTATGCATTTGAAATTACAAAATTGTAAAGTGAGTCATATTTTTTGTATATTTTAGTCACATTACAAAAATTTCACAAAATATTTGAAAACAGATTTTTTTGACAAAATCAGAAAATTTCAGAAATGTTTGCTTTATTTACTGTGTAATTAAATCATTGCAGGTAAAATGAAGCGAGCAGGTAATTGATAAAAACATCTTACCATTGTGTGTATATAATCCCTGACGTGTCTCTAATCTGATTGAAACATTCTGTAAGGTTTCAGACACCTTTAAAACTATTATAGATTATGATCTCCTAGGATAGAACGTTATCCACTGTGAAAACAACACACAGTAAAACCTAGTCAGAACCACTGACACATTTCAATAAACACTTTAAAACTGTCAAAGAATACCTAAACGTTTGTTGAAAAGATCCGATTTTACACTTCAACTACAAACAGTTCTATTCTCTATAACTTGTATAAGTCACCTGTGAATTTCTAAATTCTATCCAAATTTCTATCCAGTATCTTCTTTTTAAATCGTTTCACTAACGGGGCACTAAATTCCCTCACGCAATTATCTCACAATTCAAACCGAACACAACACAACAAAACTACACAAATGATAAAACAATGTGCCTAACTTATTATTGTACAATGGTTTATCTAGACAAGAGAATTTCTCACACTGCGAACAGTTAAGTCCATTATCTCCCCTAATCACCAAATTATCTCCCCACACCAGCTGTAGGTCAAAGTCACATAAATTTAAATGAGCATAACTAACTAAATTTCACAGCTAATATTCAAATTACCAAACTCAAGATAAAATCAGAGCACAATCTTAACACAGTTTGTACGTATACGTCTACATAATAGGTAATACGTATTGAATCTAAACACTCAGCGTAACAACTTACAACTAACAAGTATTTGTAAGCAATATAAGTTAAAACATTCCGACTGTGTTTTGATGTATACACTGACAAGCTGTATTTACATAAGTCCACTCAATACTAACTGTCCCACAAGTATAAACTACTAAAACATTGTCAACCAGCCAACTAACAAACGTTATTTATCCCAAAGCAATATTCTGTCGGTGACCGATACATTCTGTCCCTGTCCGATACTGTAACATTGACATTAGGTTTAGCCCAAGTGGTATAGTCCTAGTACACTTTGGGGCTAACACATAAACTATACACCTAGTCGTCCAATAACGCAGGTAAATATAGAATGTCACCAACAGTCGAGACTGCTTCACAGTTTATATAAGGTAAAATACGACAACCAGTCTAACTATGCAGTGTAGTTATTGGTTAGATTTCAAATACTGCTCAAGACTGCAAGGGAATTTTATCAAGATTTACAATCGGTCTGTTCAATGTAAAAATCAATCCTGGATAAATCGATTGTTTAACAACATGTACACATGTTTTGAAATCTGATTATACATTTCGCTGCATTTTTTAAAATTCTATTTTAAATAAAAAAAAACTTTGTAAACCAAGAGTATATATATATGTAATGTTTTCATTGCAGGGGGTGTGGTGTGGATGCTATGTTATAAATGTTTAAATTATATTTACGATTTGAGAAAGGAAAATAATATTCACTTCATACTGAGAAAGTGTAGTAAAACATGAAACTATATATTGCTGGATTAAATAACATAGACAGATTTATAATTATAGGATTCAGAGTACACATAGAGCAACAAGGAAATGCTTCAATATTGCTATTTTAGAGGGAACAATGTCATATGCGCAGATCCAACTTTTGTCTCAAGGTGCCCAAACTTACAAGCATGGTACTGCCTTGTATACATATGTATTTGCCTAGTATGTTCCGAATGTCTGGTACTGTCAGTTAACATGAGACTTAAAACCATTTTTCTTAGAAATTTAAAACGCTTACAGTTTATGATCTAGTGGTAGCCTCACAGTCACATGTCCATAATAACTAAATCAACTTAACAGTTATGTATTTGAGGGATGTAGGAACAAACTAACAAACAAATGGACCAGTGCAATTTACTCTCAGTAGATGGCGAAGCATAAAAATAGACATTTTTGCAATGCTCCATGTAATGCATACTATGTCTGTAAATAAGCCAAGGTTTCTGATCCAAAAAGCTGAATCAGATTTACTACAGTAACATTCAAGGAGACAAAAACAGTTTCCTAGTTACAGTATAATAATCGCTTTTATTACCTGTCTTGTTGGAACAAGTGCCGACCTTAAAATAGCTCACAGAACTGCAGGCTGAGCATTTAATGTAAGGTAAGTAATTTCCTGGAACAGACAGAAATATTCTCTCATGCTTTTGTTTATAAATAAACTCCTAATGCTGAGAGTTGAATGAAGAAAGTATGGCAAAGATAATACCCGGAGAGGATGCGGAGAGGATGCGTGGGTATGCAGGAAAAGTACATAGTTCAATGATTGCACTGTAACATATCAATAGTTTAAGGTTTCAAGTCCCACTAACCAGTGTTTTAGTGAATAGGAGGCTAACACTAGATTTCAAGGATTCAACTGAACCTTAGTGAAAAGTGCCAGAATGTTACCTATATACCCTCTAGGAAACACACAGTATGGTTGCTGTGCAGAGATTGATGCTCAAGAGAGGTTAATTGTTTGTGTAAATGGTAATGTAAGGAACAAAATGACCATGTTGCACAAGAGAGGTTGTTGCTCTTTGGAGGGTTGCTTGAGAGACACGTTGCACTGCATATTAACATCAGGTTGGAGTCAAAATTGGGTTGTTAAAGATCAGTTGGATTTCCACAACAATGGTGTCAGAAGTGGGACAATTCCAAAACGGTTTTCACTGCCATACAGGTATCAGCGTAAAAACAATATCCACAACACCTCTGTGAACTGTGTATACATAATTCTATCAAGCTAGAATCAAATCTCATATAGTCTGTAAAGGAACCAATACTAATCCAGCCATTTTATTTTATAAAACACCTGTATATGACAGACACCTGCATCATACTGATGCAGTCACATTGGCGTATCACTTTGTTGTCTGATATAGATATAGTGGACCATAATGAAAATTTGCTTGCCGATATGTTTATATTATCCACAAAAAATAAAGACATTATTATTATTATCATAATAGGCTACCTGTACCTACAAAACCATTAAATACAAAGGCAACGAAAATGCTGAAACTCAGGTTTTCCCAATTAAAGCATGTCTGAATTACAAACATATCATCCGTATTAATTGCAATGTAAGCAGTTTGACTCGACCTTGCAGCAGAAATGTCTAATTTATCGCACATAAATTAAATGATGCATCTTCCACAAGATAAAGATTCCAGGGTATACAGGTAATTTAGTAGCTTAATTATTTCCCATGAACATTCACATTTAATTAAATTGTATAAATTTCGCACAGCTGCTTGGAAAAACACTGACAGCCGATTATTACTAACATCTTAGACAGCTAAATAATCAGACTAGATAGTGAAATTTAAAATACATTTCTGGCATTAAAATGCGGAAATTAAAACTACACTTTTAGCTGACTAGGTAATACAGAGTGCCAGGGAATGCCATAAATACCCGGAAACATACTTACATGCAATCAGTATCAATATAATCAGATGTCGGAAATAAATATTTAAATATGTCAAAAGAGACATAAAAGCCATGAAAATTCACAGAATCGTTGCCAGGTAACCTGGGAATTGATTATCTTTATTTACAAATCTTACAATCCTACCAAATTTCAAAAAAAATTTGAAAACAGAAACTTGGAGAAAATGCAAACGAATTAAAAGGATTATGGTAAGAAACGCACTTACTGTGATGCTGGGTAACATCAGCATAGCCATTAAAGAAACCATCACAATATTTCACCTGACGTAGGCCCTTTACCATATTAACACATCATTTCAAATACTTATCCCATATTCAGTATGAAGGGGAAGGAAACAGTCCTATCATAGAAATGAATCTAATCAAAGAATTAAGGGAGATAATTCTTGTTAATTGTCACAAAAAGCTGCACAAGAGATATGTAGACATTCTATCAGAATGTGAGGTATGTCATGTGTATCAAGGTTTCAGTGCAAGACTATGGTAACTACATCAATTTATATTGGCATATTACCATAGTTTTGCACTGAGTACTTGGTATGGAGTGTGAAAGAGACTGTTTGTATTACTTTAAGTATAGAAATAGACTCAAGCAAACATGTGACTTCATTATAGAGGACACAAAACATGTCTTTAAAAGTACATATTTAACTACTGCATTATGCATTTTTAGGCTGGCGATTTTGCACCAGACTATTACAATCCTAAAAAATGAAATCCACTAAGATGAATTTACTCCCGAAACTGACAACACAGAATCTATACACTCAATGCAAATAGTTCCTCCTCATTAATCAGTTTTGCAAGATAAGAACATTCAACTTTCCTTGTTTCATTTATTCTGTTCGATTGTAATATATTAGTTTCTTCTTAAATTGGAAGGAAATTGTATGAAATTAAAAGAAAAGGTGTTTAAAGGCGTTGATAATTATTACTATGCGTTACGAATGCGATATAGCGCGGCGCATCAATGATTTTATTATGTTAAATTATTAAGGTCAACATTCTCCAACGAGATCGTGGTCGAGTGGTTGAGCAGCTCGCTTAGTAATTTTCTGATGCTAAGGTCCAGCGATCGAATCACGGCAGCTTCAAAGTTTTTATATTTTTAAATTTAAATTTTTTATTTTTTATTAAGTCCAGCACTTACCTCTCTTTCGACTTAGAACACCACTTGATGTTATATTACTTGAAAAGCTATTGTTCCTTAGCAGTTCGCCAGCCTGTCAGTACTTTCAGTACTTTGATTCTTACTAAGTTTATCAACAATACAGCAAAGATTTCACGACAATATGACCACACCCACCATGCACGCATACAGCGAGGTCACATGACATGATAAGTTTACATACCAAATCTGGTATTCCTACACTTCAGATCCTTTTTTGTAAATTTTTGAAATGACTAAGTGACAAAAACCAACCACTGGAAGTGTGTCACTTATTTGGTTTCTTTTTATATGAATTATTACACCTAACCATGTGTTTCATGGAATAACCAACATACATTTTCATGGTTGCTTAACCTTCCCCAATATACATTTTCATGGTTGCTTAACCTTCCCCAATATACATTTTCATGGTTGCTTAACCTTCCCCAATATACATTTTCATGGTTGCTTAACCTTCCCCAATATACATTTTCATGGTTGTTTCATAAACCTTCCCCAATATACATTTTCATGGTTGCTTAACCTTCCCCAATATACATTTTCATGGTTGCTTAACTTTCCCCAATATACATTTTCATGGTTGCTTAACCTTCCCCAAAATACATTTTCATGGTTGCTTAACTTTCCCCAATATACATTTTCATGGTTGCTTAACTTTCCCCAATATACATTTTCATGGTTGCTTAACCTTCCCCAATATACATTTTCATGGTTGCTTAACCTTCCCCAATATACATTTTCATGGTTCAGGGTTTCCACTGGGCCCCAAAATAATTCCGCCAAAAAAAATACGCACAGCAACTGGGGGTGGGTGCGGGAGGGGGTGTTCCCTCTTCCGTGTATCGATTTTTTTTTAATATGCAAGTAAAATGGGTAAATTTGAGGCATTCTTCAACTAAGATAATAGAGAAAAACACACTCAATACAAACATATCTAGCACTAATAATGTTTCCATCTTGTGAAAGGACAAATGAAATACCTGTCTTTGAACAAAGGGATCTCAAAATTGCTTGCCCTTCATGGTTTAGAGCTATTGCAGGTGTGTAAAACAGGATCCCTGTTAAAATGTTGCATTCTACAGTTTACAGTTTATCTGAGCAGCATGTATTCAAACTAAAAATTTAACATTTACCAACTACACTCTCAACCCCAAAAGTTATAATTGATTTTAGAAAGTAGGGATGTGAAGCTCCAATTTTAGTAGTCAGATTTGCAAAATGTATCTATAGACTTAGAGCTAGCCTACATTGTACATTGAAGCTCTTCGAAATAGTTTCCAAATTTCTTTTTCTTACGGAAATAGTTGTAAGACAGGGCAACATAATTGTGAGAATGAAAGGTAAATTTATCATTTTGTGTTTGATCTTCGTTTTCCTTAAAAAAAATTGACTCGTGAAAAAGTATAATCATTAATAAAGAAAAAGATCGTATCCGAATTTGACGTCCGATTACTATGCAAGTTAGCCTTAAGATTTCAATTTTCAAGATATTTTTTTATCTGAGCTAAAGATTGAAGTGAAATAATAAGTGCATGGAATATGCCAACTTCAATGAGAGTAACAGATCTTAAACAGCATTTGATTGGCTTTAATAGTCGTATAAATTACAATTAATGTTCTCTGGTCTTGGCTTTAGACACGACTGACCGTACAAAACTTGGTTTTAGACACAAAGGACCGTACAGAGGTTGATTTTAAACACGACCAGATACGAAGAGGTGTCACACCGGTGAATTTTCTGCCATTGGAATTAATGCAAAATGACCAAAATTCGCATCTCTCCCTCCGTTTCACTGACATTCCGGGTGATTTTCTGTGGCCGTTTCCATAAAAAGCAATCCCTGTTATCCAAAATAAGCTGGAGAAAATGGCATGTTGATAGTTTCGTTTTCGAGCTACTGCAGGGATTCTGGAAGGACAACGCTATTTTCCATGCCTCAAAAGCTGACTTGACCGAAGCACACATACATTGTCAGTCTTCAGCCAGGGAAAGATAATTCAGAAAAATATCAATTAAACACTCTTAAAAGTTAGCATGCAGGTCATATTTGATCTGCATTCATGTAATTTGGCCAACAATCAGCATTTTCCACATTAAAACAGTGCTTCAACAGACATATATCAAATTTTTGAAAGGGACTATTTTAGCATACTACGACCCGGAAGTACTTTCCACCGGTGTGACACCAATATACCTCAAATGTTTGAAATTTGCTAAACCGAATACTTTTATTCTGGTTATTTTAAGTATTGCGGCATATGTTGTCCAACCGGTTTTCACATTGAGCCCCTAACAAGTTGGTGTGACCGGTTAAAACATGGTCCCCCCCTTCCGAGAACTTGGCGCGGACTGGAAAAATTCCTCGAAAGGTTATTTTTGTTCTATTATTGCATTATTTTGGCAATTATGGAATGGATCTCAGTAAACTAGATATTTTATTCAGTCCAGACACAGCAAAATAAGACCATAATAAGATGAATCAACAACAAATATTTTCAATCATGGACCGGAATCATGAGACGCGGCGAAATAATACTAATCATAAATAGAGCGTTTCGAAAGCAATAAATCGATTCCGCGACACCAAGAAAAAATCAACCTCAATAATAAGACCACCTCAATAAAATGACCACCTCAACATAAAGACCACCTCCATTTCAATTCTACCCCACAATTGTGACCACTTCACTACTTAGGCGACTTCAAAGTTTAGACCGGTCACAATTTCAAGGTCCAATTTCCGCGGTTTTGTGCTATATTGAACCTCTATATAAAGACCAACTTAGCGATAAGACCAGTTTTCAGGGTCCAATTAGTGGTGTAACCATGGAGGTTTTAATTTATATTATTAAAAAAACACACACCAACAGACAAGAAATTAAGAATTTGTCCACCAAATTGACCTGACAAAATACCAAGGCCAAGGGCAACAACTCAGATATACCATTTGAAGAGGAATTGGACATATTTTTCATTTTTTTGAATAACATCCAAATTTCACAAACCTGAACAATTTCCTCTTGGCTACAAGGTTTTATGGTCCAGGGGTGCTTGCATGCCAAATATCATTGGTTTATATCGAATAGTTGAAAAAATATTGAACTCCAAAAATCCTGATATAGGTGTCACACCGGTGAATTTTCTGCCATTGGAATTAATGCAAAATGACCAAAATTCGCATCTCTCCCTCCGTTTCACTGACATTCCGGGTGATTTTCTGTGGCCGTTTCCATAAAAAGCAATCCCTGTTATCCAAAATAAGCTGGAGAAAATGGCATGTTGATAGTTTCGTTTTCGAGCTACTGCAGGGATTCTGGAAGGACAACGCTATTTTCCATGCCTCAAAAGCTGACTTGACCGAAGCACACATACATTGTCAGTCTTCAGCCAGGGAAAGATAATTCAGAAAAATATCAATTAAACACTCTTAAAAGTTAGCATGCAGGTCATATTTGATCTGCATTCATGTAATTTGGCCAACAATCAGCATTTTCCACATTAAAACAGTGCTTCAACAGACATATATCAAATTTTTGAAAGGGACTATTTTAGCATACTACGACCCGGAAGTACTTTCCACCGGTGTGACACCAATATACCTCAAATGTTTGAAATTTGCTAAACCGAATACTTTTATTCTGGTTATTTTAAGTATTGCGGCATATGTTGTCCAACCGGTTTTCACATTGAGCCCCTAACAAGTTGGTGTGACCGGTTAAAACATGGTCCCCCCCTTCCGAGAACTTGGCGCGGACTGGAAAAATTCCTCGAAAGGTTATTTTTGTTCTATTATTGCATTATTTTGGCAATTATGGAATGGATCTCAGTAAACTAGATATTTTATTCAGTCCAGACACAGCAAAATAAGACCATAATAAGATGAATCAACAACAAATATTTTCAATCATGGACCGGAATCATGAGACGCGGCGAAATAATACTAATCATAAATAGAGCGTTTCGAAAGCAATAAATCGATTCCGCGACACCAAGAAAAAATCAACCTCAATAATAAGACCACCTCAATAAAATGACCACCTCAACATAAAGACCACCTCCATTTCAATTCTACCCCACAATTGTGACCACTTCACTACTTAGGCGACTTCAAAGTTTAGACCGGTCACAATTTCAAGGTCCAATTTCCGCGGTTTTGTGCTATATTGAACCTCTATATAAAGACCAACTTAGCGATAAGACCAGTTTTCAGGGTCCAATTAGTGGTGTAACCATGGAGGTTTTAATTTATATTATTAAAAAAACACACACCAACAGACAAGAAATTAAGAATTTGTCCACCAAATTGACCTGACAAAATACCAAGGCCAAGGGCAACAACTCAGATATACCATTTGAAGAGGAATTGGACATATTTTTCATTTTTTTGAATAACATCCAAATTTCACAAACCTGAACAATTTCCTCTTGGCTACAAGGTTTTATGGTCCAGGGGTGCTTGCATGCCAAATATCATTGGTTTATATCGAATAGTTGAAAAAATATTGAACTCCAAAAATCCTGATATAGGTGTCACACCGGTGAATTTTCTGCCATTGGAATTAATGCAAAATGACCAAAATTCGCATCTCTCCCTCCGTTTCACTGACATTCCGGGTGATTTTCTGTGGCCGTTTCCATAAAAAGCAATCCCTGTTATCCAAAATAAGCTGGAGAAAATGGCATGTTGATAGTTTCGTTTTCGAGCTACTGCAGGGATTCTGGAAGGACAACGCTATTTTCCATGCCTCAAAAGCTGACTTGACCGAAGCACACATACATTGTCAGTCTTCAGCCAGGGAAAGATAATTCAGAAAAATATCAATTAAACACTCTTAAAAGTTAGCATGCAGGTCATATTTGATCTGCATTCATGTAATTTGGCCAACAATCAGCATTTTCCACATTAAAACAGTGCTTCAACAGACATATATCAAATTTTTGAAAGGGACTATTTTAGCATACTACGACCCGGAAGTACTTTCCACCGGTGTGACACCAAGAGCAGAAATGGAGATCGTTATCACACCTTTTAATATGTTAATTGCCTGACAGGGGGGATTAACTGCCTGTTTGCAGTGTAGCCAGAGGCAATTAGTCAGTTGTTTATTGGTGTCTACAGGTCTTTCCGGTATGCTGATCTTACACCAAAATAAAAAAATTAGGTTTTAAAAAAAAAAAAATCTAAGCTTTGAAATTATTTTTTCGCCAATCTCAAAATAATTCCGCCAAAAACGGAAATGGCGAATACCAGCGGAAACCCTGTGGTTGCTTAACTTTCCCCAACATACATTTTCATGGTTGCTTAACCTTCCCCAATATACGTTTTCAGGGTTGCTTAACCTTCCCCAATATATATTTTCATGGTTGCTTAACCTTCCCCAATATACATTTTCATGGTGGCTTAACCTTCCCCAATATACATTTTCATGGTTGCTTAACCTTCCCCAATATACATTTTCATGGTTGCTTAACCTTCCCCAATATACATTTTCATGGTTGCTTAACCTTCCCCAATATACATTTTCATGGTTGCTTAACCTTCCCCAACATACATTTTCATGGTGGCTTAACCTTCCCCAACATACATTTTCATGGTTGCTTAACCTTCCCCAATATACATTTTCATGGTAGCTTAACCTTCCCCAACATACATTTTCATGGTGGCTTAACCTTCCCCAATATACATTTTCATGGTTGCTTAACCTTCCCCAATATACATTTTCATGGTTACTTAACCTTCCCCAATATACATTTTCTATGAGAATGGTGAGGAAATGAGCCACAAATCATACAGCATTAGATGTCAAGCTATGTTGACAGAGTTTCCAGCACTTCATGGATATTGCTCAATATGAGAATGACAATACAAGTGTCCTATCAATAACACATTTTTTATGGCTTCACATTAGCTAATAAGTTTCGAGGACAATTCAATGAGAAACAACCAGATCAATACTTACATAAAGGGCTGAGTTTGCTGTTATTCTGCTATCAATTTTTTATCGGTGTTTTTTTATCCATCCTTCTCTTCTATTTGGTCAAGACAGCTGATTTCTGTCATTTGCAGTCACTTACTGTATCCTGTTTATTTGCTCGTCTGTGACCGAAGGAGACAAGCTGTAATCTTTTTGTTTTTCCCAATCTAGTTCAAATGGCCAATGATGTCTGGTACTATAGTGCAACCTCTCAAAAAGGCCCTCTATAGAGCAACAACCTCTCAACAACAACTCCTCAAAATGTCACTTTAAATATATCATTTCTAATCTACATCTAACCTCAGTCGAGCAATGACCTCTTCATTGCAGCCAACATATGCAGCTTTAGGATACTAGTATTGCTCTACAGAAATTGACAAACAGACTCGCAAGGAATTGTCCACAACACAACTGGCAAGAATAATCAAGAATTATTCATATGTGTACATATATATGTATATAGGTTAGACTTATGCACTCCCCAGTTTATTCTATATGGACATTATGACAATCTCTACCAATCATACAAAATGCAAGCAAATATACGGTATACATATACCACTTGTGACAAATATGCCATACAATATCTGACTCTTGTTAACGACCCGCTTGAATAAAACCCACTTATTGAATACAATGAAAAGCGGAAACAATTGACAAGTTATACAATTATTAGTAAGTGGTACAAAATATGTTATTATGTTTTGTGCAGCCCTATAGGATAGATCTCTGCATAACCAGCGATGGTAGGATAACACAGAAAAAGATGAAAATGGAGATCAAAACAGCATTTTTCCGGCAATGTTTTAAGAATTCTGATTTCTGCTTACTCAGCATATTTCAGTTTTGACCTTTCCCAGGTCAGTAGGTCTCTGTCGGTGTTGGTAGCAGTTTTATTTATGTATATGTTTTCCGCCATTTTCTCAAAATTGTTCCAATCATATACACTGGGTACACCCTATTTTTAGAACTGGAAAACTTGAGACGGGTGACTTTCGGTTTGGACGAGGTAAATATCTGATTTTCTATCTAACAACTTTTGATCCATCAACCTCAACTAGCGCACCGTATGTCTTAAGAATTGCCACGTACAGGTTGTCACCATTTTCTTTGAAGCGATTCTCCAATTGAACAAAATAGCTGGTACCTTTTTTTAAAAAATTTGTACAGGCTATTTTATTTAATCCGGGAATCGTTTCAAAGAATTTGATGACAATCTGAACGTTGCAACGCTTAAGGTGTACCGTGTGCTAGTTGAGGTTTATAGATAACATGCTAGTAGATAGAAAATCACTATTAACCTGAAAATCACCTGTCCCAAGTAAAGGTTTTTCCATTTCTAAAAATAGACGGTGTACCCAGTGATATACGACAGACAGGCAGTTGACCAAACTGGTTTTCGTGGAATTAATTATCAACAACAACTTATTTCTCTATAAGCAACAAACTGATAATTTTAGCCAAATTTGTAATGGAAGACCACATGCCTATTTGGCCAAAAGCCGGGAACCACGCCCCGAATATGGCAGGTGACAGGAGGTGCTTAAGCACTTAAGTCAGGCAGTATAATTTATATTTGGAGTGATACATATTACGTAGTTCCATTAAATGATACGTTAAAATACTAACAACTTTCAT
Organism: Spisula subtruncata; assembly: GCA_963678985.1. Lineage (NCBI taxonomy): Eukaryota > Metazoa > Mollusca > Bivalvia > Venerida > Mactridae > Spisula > Spisula subtruncata. The sequence goes on from OY787667.1 coordinate 1,009,213, forward strand.
TATTAATATTGTCATTATAATATAAATTGAATTAATACAGGTACCTATATGCGTATGTTTGATATAAAAATTCTAAACCTACAACCAATCTGGTAGATTTCAGTACAATCTGTCTTTGTCCAGTAATTAAATTACAATTTACTTTTTAAAAAACCACAATTTATAGCTATGCACAGAATGCTGGCATTGAAGTAACCGTGCATGAAACACCAACAACCGACCAATGTCTGAACATTTTTAAGAAGCAGAAACGTCACTTGATGTTAAATTGTGTGTCAAATCTGTCGACATACCAAAAACTCTTAATCTGTACTCCCTCTCTTAACCATTTTAAGAAGCCTTAAATTAGTGGACATATAAATTTATCAAGGCTCTACAAACAATTATGGCGGTACTTTATTCTACTAGACTACTTTAGATGATAGATAAAAAGCCTTTAATTTTGCAACCAAACAAAAACTTGAGTGATTATTCTTAAACATACTAAGGTCATTGTATATGTTATTTAATAAGACACCGTATAAGTTACAAAATTAAAGCATTAAAACAAAGATAAACCAATTCCGGTCCAAAGGTTTACAATACGAGTCAACGAAGCGCGCTCCTCGCTAACTACACCCAACATTTGTAAGTGTAAGATATGTGACACGGTGTTACGTAGGAAATGTAATGTACTGCAAGGTTTCTGCTATTCTATATTCAATCATAACTGCCAGATAGACGTCAACAAAAGGAAGAATTTATTTATGGCTAATTAAGGTAATGGAACCTACAGTACTAGTTACACATCTACATACAAGACATAATTCTCCTACGTCAGTTAGGTTTCATATTAAGGCCTACATATCATTTACACAGTAATATTCAATCAGTATAATTATGTTACAATTTCTACGCCTATTTTACAGTTCAAACTAGATTTCACATTTATTAGACTGTAACGGTTATTTACATCATAAAAAAAAAAAACATCTTCAAATAAATACAAAATATATTTAAATCTTCAACAGCCATTAATAGTTATAAGTGCACACTTAAAAATTTCGAGCTAAACCCCAATAGGTAGGTCCTGGTTCAGAGGCTACACACCAATAAGGAGAGCTAAGGAGATCAAGAAGGAGATCACGGATCAAATTTACGAAACCGCACCATAAGTGTTTGGTTGTGAGTAACATCATGTTGTCCACTTGGTGACATTATTTATGTCAAGAGGATTATATCATGACGAAATATACAACCTCAACTTTCTCTATAGAGTTAATTACTGTTGCCAATTTAATAGATTAAGTAAATGTTGAACTATGATCCACCTCAATCAATTAGTAGAGAATTACGCTGGTTAAGTATACACTTATCGTTGCAATAATCACTATATAAGTAAGTTAACGACGACTGCCCCGTACACGTTTCTCCGTACTTCAGTCGAACCAAGATTTAGGATAAAAGCAATACTTATAATAAGAGTGCATGTACCAGTCAGTTCTGAAGATCATTCACATAGATATTCTTACTTTAATTCTAAAAGAAAATACGCAATTTCGTCAAGTTTGTTTCAATGTTTCAGATTTACGCAGTTAGTTCTGGGACTATTTTCTGTCGCATACATAATACCACATTAACAAAATAAATAAGCAGTTTTCCTAGACTCTGTTGTCGGAAAATGTTATTTCACAGTACCGGTACATAATATACAATTACCGATATGTGCTTACAGCTTTGAAAATATATAAACTATAGTTAAAGTACTTAATATTTGAATTCATACCCTGGCACCTCTTCCACTTGCAGAGATTTGGATTTTTATGAACTTACAAAAAAACCCCGATCTTGTCAGTAACAAAATCTGATATATTTGGCATAAAATGGAGGAAGCAATTTAAACACAGTTGTTCAAAATCATCAAAACTTCTTTCGGCTTCTTTGTTTCTGAAGTACTACAGATAAATTACCTGGTGAAATAGTGTGCTATAAATAATTTTAAAACTCTGTCTATAAAACTGGATGCAACGGGTAATCATTTATACCAAGCATACCGCAATAGGATGGGGGCGATTTTAAGACCCTCTATCCTGAATTCCCCGCCTATCTTATATTATATCTCATGGTATCAAGCAGAGAATAAAAACTTATTGAAGTACTAAATATGAACACCTTATCAAACGACTTCATGCTCTTGAAACTGATGAGTCATGTGACGGAGGTTGGATAAGGAGTGTGTATACTGTGTACATGTATGAACTTTTACGATGTTTCCAAATATGGTTGTTTTTGACATTCTTGTAAAAATAAATAAACAAGAGGGCCATTGGCCCTTAAGCGCTCACCTGAGTTTGTTGCAATGTTGGCTTTGTTAGCAAGATTGTTGTAGTATGAACTCAAAATACTTATGTGGCCTAGATTTGAATTTTGTACTAAAATGTTTGTGAGTAGTAGGTAAAGTAGAGTTCCTGAAATACATACTTTGGTTTGACTGCTGATGGGTTTAGTACCGACTAGTTGTACTTGTGTAGAATCAAGCATTATTGAATTTGGAACTTTTTCCACATGACCCAGTTTCAAACTTGGCCCAGATTTCATAGAGATCATCATTCTGACCAAGTTTCATGAAGATTGGATCAAATTGATGACATCTAGAGTGTAAACAAGGTTTTTCTAAGATTTGACCTAGTGACCTGGTTTTTGACCCCACATGACCCAGTTTTGAACTTGGCCTAGAGTCCATAGAGAAATACATTCTGACCAAGTTTCATGAAGATACAACCAAAATTGTGACCTCTGGTGTGAACACTAGCTTTTCTAAGATTTGACCTAGTGACCTAGTTTTTGACCCCACATGACCCAGTTTCAAACTTGGCCTAGATTTCATGGAGAACAACATTCTGACCAAGTTTCATGAAGATTTGATAAAATTGATGACATCTAGAGTATACAAAAGGATTTTTTAGATTTGACCTATTGACCTAGTTTTTGACCCCACATGACCCAGTTTCAAACTTGGTCTAGATTTCATGAAGAACAACATTCTGACCAAGTGTCTTGAAGATTGGATCAAAACGGTGACCTCTAGGGTGTACACAAGGTTTTTATCAGATTTGACCTAGTGACCTAGTTTCTGACCCCGCATACCCAGTTTCGAACTTGGCCAAGATTTCATGGAGAACAACATCCTGACCAAGTTTCATGAAGATTGGAACAAATTAGTGACATCTGGAGTGTACACAAGATTTTTCTAAGATTTGACCTAGTGACCTAGTTTTTGACCCCACATGACCCAGTTTCGAACTTGGTCTAGATTTCATGAAGAACAACATTCTGACCAAGTGTCTTGAAGATTGGATCAAAACGGTGACCTCTAGGGTGCACACAAGGTTTTTATCAGATTTGACCTAGTGACCTAGTTTTTGACCCGGCATGACCCAGTTTCGAACTTGGCCTAGATTTCATGGAGAACAACATCCTGACCAAGTTTCATGAAGATTGGAACAAATTAGTGACATCTGGAGTGTACACAAGATTTTTCTAAGATTTGACCTAGTGACCTAGGTTTTGACCCCACATGACCCAGTTTCGAACTTGGCCTAGATTTCATAGAGAAGAACATTCTGACCAAGTTTCATGAAGATTGGATCAAAACTGTGACCTCTAGGGTGCACACAAGGTTTTTATCAGATTTGACCTAGTGACCTAGTTTTTGACCCGGCATGACCCAGTTTCGAACTTGGCCTAGACTTCATGGAGAACAACATCCTGACCAAGTTTCATGAAGATTGGAACAAATTAGTGACATCTGGAGTGTACACAAGATTTTTCTAAGATTTGACCTAGTGACCTAGTTTTTGACCCCACATGACCCAGTTTCGAACTTGGCCTAGATTTCATAGAGAAGAACATTCTGACCAAGTTTCATGAAGATTGGATCAAAACTGTGACCTCTAGGGTGCACACAAGGTTTTTATCAGATTTGACCTAGTGACCTAGTTTTTGACCCGGCATGACCCAGTTTCGAACTTGGCCTAGATTTCATGGAGAACAACATCCTGATCAAGTTTCATGAAGATTGGAACAAATTAGTGACATCTGGAGTGTACACAAGATTTTTCTAAGATTTGACCTAGTGACCTAGTTTTTGACCCCACATGACCCAGTTTCGAACTTTGCCTAGATTTCATAGAGACGAACATTCTGACCAAGTTTCATGAAGATTGGATCAAAACTGTGACCTCTAGGGTGCACACAAGGTTTTTATCAGATTTGACCTAGTGACCTAGTTTTTGACCCGGCATGACCCAGTTTCGAACTTGGCCTAGATTTCATGGAGAACAACATCCTGATCAAGTTTCATGAAGATTGGAACAAATTAGTGACATCTGGAGTGTACACAAGATTTTTCTAAGATTTGACCTAGTGACCTAGTTTTTGACCCCACATGACCCAGTTTCGAACTTGGCCTAGATTTCATAGAGACGAACATTCTGACCAAGTTTCATGAAGATTGGATCAAAACTGTGACCTCTACAGTGCTTACAAGTCAAAATGTTGACGACGTACGACGTACGACGGACGACGGACATTTTGCGATCACAATAGCTCACCTTGAGCACTTCGTGCTCAGGTGAGCTAAAAATATAATATTTTGAGTAGGTGGTAAAATGATTTTAAATAAACAAAGTTTAAGGGGGAATTCACCCAAAAATATGATTATGAAGAAGAAGAATTCATTTACACCAGCCATCATTGTTTTCATCCATCTTATTTTTTCAATCATATAAATCAATTATGGCATATAAACGGCCAGCTAGCTCAGTGTAGCAGAGCTTTCGCCCTGTAAGCTAATCGTCTTAGGTTCGAGCCCCGGTCTGGTTGCACCTTTTTCAGCACCTGTTACAGCTAACTTGTTGATAAATACAAAGTTCTCTACAAGTGGAAGACATGACTATAGCCAATGTCATAGAAGAACATAGCCAACCTACGGCACCTTGTAAACTTGGAATAAAACCTTGGTCTGTCAGGTGACAGTTTTAAGCCCTGTGGCAAATGAACATGCTGAGGTGACAAATATCAACACTTTGTTTTTGTTAATTTTACACCCAGAAAGCCTGATAAACAGATTTTTATGAAATTTAAAGAAAAAATATTTGACTAGCGCTTGCCCTGCCACAGTGGCGGGTCACAGAGGTGCAATTGTTATTTTATCACTGATTAAGGCAACATAATAGAAACATAAATGGAACGGAATTGTAGTCTAGCACATAGATCTGTCAATGTTAAACAAAACAGTATAAATATTATATTGATACTAGACCATGACTGTGTTATCAGGTCCGTACAGCAAACATACTCTATTTACCTTAAGTCTACATGGCTACAATGCTTGATCAACATTGACTTGTGATGAAATATATATATAATACAACTACAATATTTATTGACCTAAACTAAAAGTTTAAACATGATGTGACAGCCAACGATTGTCCCCAAGTCACAATACAAAATGTACAAGGTTGTAAATTAAATACAATACACCTTAGAGTAAATGTGTGAAAAATACCAAAGACAGACCACGGTAGGTACCCTTAGGCTGGGTTTTAGTGTGAACTATAGTTTGGTATGGGTAGTCTCAAGATGGTGCAGCATAAACATAGACTAAAAGTGACTTTGCAACCTACGTTTAACCATTTGCAGTCACTAGAAAACGCTTGATTTCGACCTACGTTTAACCATTGGAAGTTTTTGCAGTCTATAGTATCAACGCTGGGTTTTTACCTATGTTTAACCATTGGATGTTTTTGCAGTCTCTAGAAAGCGCTGAATTTCAACCTACATTTAACCATTGAATGTTTTTGCAGTCTCTAGAAAGTGCTGGATTTCGACCTACGTTTAACCATTTGATGTTTTTGCAGTCTCTAGAAAGCGCTTGATTTCGACCTACATTTAACCATTGGAAGTTTTTGCAGTCTCTAGTATTAACGCTGGGTTTTGAACTACGTTTATACTATTGGAAGTTTTTTCAGTCTCTAGCTAGTACACACTGAAATCCAGTCTTTTAGTTAAATATGTATCTTCAATGTTAATGAAAAAGTTGACGCTGATTGGTCAAAAGGAAGTTTTAAGAAAGATGAGACTTTGGGAGTTAGAAACAATTTTGCTGACTCTACTTAAATAGCTACAGAAGCCGACATAATCAGTTGTCCTGGAATTGATAACTTGTCGACGTCTTCATGAATTGATAAATTCTATAGAGACAGCAAACTAAAACAAGTTGAGTTGAACCAATAACCAGTCACAGCATTCGGAATTGATTATAGGAATATTGCTAGCTAACCGTGAAACTGTCATGGTGAGCAGAACAACTATATGAATTATTATCACAGCATATCTTCTTCTTCCTGTTTAGTACAGATCCCACTCTGGGGCAATGTCATACTATTAAAATCGTAAAAGGATAACATATTTCCTGAAGATGTTGCCAAGTCACACTTTGGCTTCCACATCTGTAAGGAGCAAATATATTTAATATTATAGTTACAACAAATTTTGCTTTTAACACATGTCCGATGTTTTTTAAATTTGTTTTCTAGTTTATGATTTATTTTAGGTTGATTAGGTAACAATTTCTTACATCTTATTTTAATCACTATTGAACCCTTATTGCTGACGGTATCTATTGCCAATAAGGTCTGTGTTACACTTTATCATACAAGTTCAACTACAGTTTCATATCCAAGAAAAACACAGAAACAAGAAAAAACTTGGACATTCTTCAAAATTTGGATTATTGAAAACATTTAGGTCTGTAACACAAACGCAGGTGTTGAAAGTTTGGTTGAAGTTAATGACCTCAATATTCTGAATTAGGTGAACTACATACTGGTTTGTAAGCCAGGAAGCGGTCATAGACAGAAAGACTTTCAGTTCTTCAGTGACAGTATTTTGGGGCAACCAGTCAGAAGTGGATAGGATAGATATGTAGCAACATTGAATGTGTATTATAACAAGAGGGTCCAAAGGGCCCTGGGTCGCTCACCTGTTTGGCCTAGTGACCTAGATTTTGGCCCAAATGACACAGTATCTAACTTGACCTAGATTTTATAAAGATAAACATTGTGACCAAGTTTCATAAAGATAGTCAAAATTGTGACCTCTAGTGTGTTCACAAGATTTTTCAATGATTTGGCCTCGTGACCTAGTTTTTGACCCCAGATGACCCAATATCAAACTTGACCTAAATTTTATAATGATGATCATTGTGATCAAGTTTCATAAAGATAGTCAAAATTGTGACCTCTAGTGTGTTCACAAGCTTTTTCAATGATTTAGCCTCGTGACCTAGTTTTTGACTCCGGATGACCCAATATCGAACTTGACCAAAATTTTATAGTGATGATCAGTGTGATCAAGTTTCATAAAGATTAGGCTCAAATTGTGACCTCTAGTGTGTTCACAAGCTTTTTCAATGATTTGGCCTTCAAAGGCTTGTGACCTAGTTTTTGACCCCGGATGACCCAATATCGAACTTGACGTAGATTTTATAGAGATGATCATTGTGATCAATTTTCATAAAGATCAGTCTCAAATTGTGACCTCTAGTGTGTTCACAAGCTTTTTCAATGATTTGGCCTTGTGACCTAGTTTTTGACCCCAGATGACCCAATATCGAACTTGACCTAGATTTTATAGAGATGATCATTGTGATCAATTTTCATAAAGATTAGTCACAAATTGTGACCTCTAGTGTGTTCACAAGCTTTTTCAATGATTTGGCCTTCAAAGGCTTGTGACCTAGTTTTTGACCCCGGATGACCCAATATCGAACTTGACGTAGATTTTAAAGAGATGTTGTGATCAATTTTCATAAAGATTAGTCTCAAATTGTGACCTCTAGTGTGTTCACAAGCTTTTTCAATGATTTGGCCTTGTGACCTAGTTTTTGACCCCAGATGACCGTTTATCGAACTTGACCTAGATTTTATAGAGATGATCATTGTGATCAATTTTCATAAAGATTAGTCACAAATTGTGACCTCTAATGTGTTCACAAGGTTTTTCAATGATTTGGCCTAGTGACCTAGTTTTTGACCCCAGATGACCCAATATCGACCTTGACCTAGATTTTACAGAGATGATCATTGTGATCAAGTTTCATAAAGATTAGGCTCAAATTGTGACCTCTAATGTGTTCACAAAGTTTTCCTTTGATTTGACCTAGTGACCTAGTTTTTGACCCCAGATGACCCAATATCGAACTTGACCTAGATTTTATGGAGATGATCATTGTGATCAAGTTTCATAATGATCAGGCTCAAATTGTGACCTCTAATGTGTTCACAAGGTTTTCCTTTGATTTGACCTAGTGACCTTGTTTTTGACCCCAGATGACCCAATATCGAACTTGACCTAGATTTTATGGAGATGATCATTGTGATCAAGTTTCATAATGATCAGGCTCAAATTGTGACCTCTAATGTGTTCACAAGGTTTTTCAATGATTTGGCCTAGTGACCTAGTTTTTGACACCAGATGACCCAATATCGAACTTGACCTAGATTTTACAGAGATGATCATTGTGATCAAGTTTCATAAAGATTAGACTCAAATTGTGACCTCTAATGTGTTCACAAGGTTTTCCTTTGATTTGACCTAGTGACCTAGTTTTTGACCCCAGATGACCCAATATCGAACTTGACCTAGATTTTATGGAGATGATCATTGTGATCAAGTTTCATAATGATCAGGCTCAAATTGTGACCTCTAATGTGTTCACAAGGTTTCCTTTGATTTGACCTAGTGACCTAGTTTTTGACCCCAGATGACCCAATGTAAAACTTGACCTAGATTTTATGGAGATGATCATTGTGATCAAGTTTCATAATGATCAGGCTCAAATTGCGACCTCTAATGTGTTCACAAGGTTTTCCTTTGATTTGACCTAGTGACCTAGTTTTTGACCCCAGATGACCCAATATCGAACTTGACCTAGATTTTACAGAGATGATCATTGTGATCAAGTTTCATAAAGATTAGGCTCAAATTGTGACCTCTAATGTGTTCACAAGGTTTTCCTTTGATTTGACCTAGTGACCTAGTTTTTGACCCCAGATGACCCAATATCGAACTTGACCTAGATTTTATGGAGATGATCATAGTGATCAAGTTTCATAATGATCAGGCTCAAATTGTGACCTCTAATGTGTTCACAAGGTTTTCCTTTTATTTGACCTAGTGACCTAGTTTTTGACCCCAGATGACCCAATATCGAACTCGACCTAGATTTTATGGAGATGATCATTGTGATCAAGTTTCATAATGATCAGGCTCAAATTGTGACCTCTAATGTGTTCACAAGGTTTTCCTTTGATTTGACCTAGTGACCTAGTTTTTGACCCCAGATGACCCAATATTGAACTTGACCTAGATTTTATGGAGATGATCATTGTGATCAAGTTTCATAATGATCAGGCTCAAATTGTGACCTCTAATGTGTTCACAAGGTTTTCCTTTGATTTGACCTAGTGACCTAGTTTTTGACCCAAGATGACCCAATATCGAACTTGACCTAGATTTTATAGAGATGATCATTGTGATCAAGTTTCATAATGATCAGGCTAAATTTGTGACCTCTAGTGTGTTCACAAGATTTTTCAATGATTTGGCCTCGTGACCTAGCAATTGTGAACGGACGACGGACGACGGACGGACGGACGGACGGACGACGGACGACGGACGAAGAGCGATCACAAAAGCTCACCTTGTCACTTTGTGACAGGTGAGCTAATAAAATACATGAACAAGAATGATAATGTTCAATTTAAAGTGGCAAATCAATCATGACATTGTCTCAAGAACTTTCAACTTTCTAAAACCATCATACCATAAGTCATGCAGGCCGTATTTGGAAACATCTAAATAATTCAAGTGTTATAGACAGCATGTTATTATGCATGGTAAATTTGTAACCATTGTTGAGACCAAACTCACTTGAAACTTAACAATATTGTTTCCAATTTGTAAGTACTTCAAGTATATAAGGTCAGTATTTAACATTTCTTTAACAGAATTCCCACAACACTAATAAGGTGTCACACCGGTGGAAAGTACTTCCGGGTCGTAGTATGCTAAAATAGTCCCTTTCAAAAATTTGATATATGTCTGTTGAAGCACTGTTTTAATGTGGAAAATGCTGATTGTTGGCCAAATTACATGAATGTAGATCAAATATGACCTGCATGCTAACTTTTAAGAGTGTGTAATTGATATTTTTCTGAATTATCTTTCCCTGGCTGAAGACTGACAATGTATGTGTGCTTCGGTCAAGTCAGCTTTTGAGGCATGGAAAATAGCGTTGTCCTTCCAGAATCCCTGCAGTAGCTCGAAAACGAAACTATCGACATGCCATTTTCTCCAGCTTATTTTGGATAACAGGGATTGCTTTTTATGGAAACGGCCACAGAAAATCACCCGGAATGTCAGTGAAACGGAGGGAGAGATGCGAATTTGGGTCATTTTGCATTAATTCCAATGGCAGAAAATTCACCGGTGTGACACCTATATCAGGATTTTTGAAGTTCAATATTTTTTCAACTATTTGATTTAAACCAATGATATTTGGCATGCAAGGACCCCTGGGCCATAAAACCTTGTAGCCAAGAGGAAATTGTTCAGGTTTGTGAAATTTGGATGTTATTCAAAAAAATGAAAAATATGTCCAATTCCTCTTCAAATGGTATATCTGAGTTGTTGCCCTTGGCCTTGGAATTTTGTCAGGTCAATTTGGTGGACAAATTCTTAATTTCTTGTTTGCTGGTGTGTGTTTTTTTAATAATATAAATTGAACCTCCATGGTTACACCACTAATTGGACCCTGAAAACTGGTCTTATCGCTAAGTTGGTCTTTATATAGAGGTTCAATATAGCACAAAACCGCGGAAATTGGACCTTGAAATTGTGACCGGTCTAAACTTTGAAGTCGCCTAAGTAGTGAAGTGGTCACAATTGTGGGGTAGAATTGTAATGGAGGTGGTCTTTATGTTGAGGTGGTCATTTTATTGAGGTGGTCTTATTATTGAGGTTGATTTTTTTTTGGTGTCGCGGAATCGATTTATTGCTTTCGAAACACTCTATTTATGATTAGTATCATTTCGCCGCGTCTCATGATTCCGGTCCATGATTGAAAATATTTATTGTTGATTCATCTTATTATGGTCTTATTTTGCTGTGTCTGGACTGAATAAAATATCTAGTGTACTGAGATCCATTCCATAATTGCCAAAATAATGCAATAATAGAACAAAAATAACCTTTCGAGGAATTTTTCCAGTCCACGCCAAGTTCTCGGAAGGGGGGGGACCATGTTTTAACCGGTCACACCAACTTGTTAGGGGCTCAATGTGAAAACCGGTTGGACAACATATGCCGCAATACTTAAAATAACCAGAATAAAAGTATTCGGTTTAGCAAATTTCAAACATTTGAGGTATATTGGTGTCACACCGGTGGAAAGTACTTCCGGGTCGTAGTATGCTAAAATAGTCCCTTTCAAAAATTTGATATATGTCTGTTGAAGCACTGTTTTAATGTGGAAAATGCTGATTGTTGGCCAAATTACATGAATGTAGATCAAATATGACCTGCATGCTAACTTTTAAGAGTGTGTAATTGATATTTTTCTGAATTATCTTTCCCTGGCTGAAGACTGACAATGTATGTGTGCTTCGGTCAAGTCAGCTTTTGAGGCATGGAAAATAGCGTTGTCCTTCCAGAATCCCTGCAGTAGCTCGAAAACGAAACTATCGACATGCCATTTTCTCCAGCTTATTTTGGATAACAGGGATTGCTTTTTATGGAAACGGCCACAGAAAATCACCCGGAATGTCAGTGAAACGGAGGGAGAGATGCGAATTTGGGTCATTTTGCATTAATTCCAATGGCAGAAAATTCACCGGTGTGACACCATAAGGTTTATACAACTTGTACAGTACCCTTATACGGAGCTAGCTAGACACTCAGACCTTATTGTGACTGCTACAACCTTATTGTTTCATACATTGACAAATTTGAGATCATAAATACTTCCGACTGCTCTACTGACACCCTTTTACTAGCTCATCAGTCTAAAGAACAACAACTGAATGTGTACGTCATATTACAGTCATCTACCAGGTCGTAATAACTCATTATCACACAGGTCTAGGGTTTATTGACACATGGAACCAATAAGTGACGATTTCAGTCACATGAATATTGTTCAGTCACAGCAGGATCTTTGCACCAATAAGATCATCCAGTATATTTACAGTTTATTCACCATGTGAGGTCACAGTTCAAAGTCAAAAGTTTGTGCCATTGATTTTGTTTTCTCTCGGCATCTTCTGTGCAAGACTTTTATGTAACTTATACCAAATGTTTCGTACCTCATAGAGACATCGTGAATTATTGGTTAATGAAACAACCCCTTTAAGCAATCCAACAGAACCTTAATTCAAGATTTACTTTAGGGGTTTTGGCCGTAACTTAAAGCTCAGCAATTTGAGTTCAGACATAGTAGCATGAATACATTAATTTACCTACCTGCTTAATTTAACCAATAGTAGCCAGACTAGTAAGGTGCCAACAATTTGTAAGGCCAAACAAGCTATCATTTTGGCATGTTTTTTGGACATGCACCATGAGATAAAATGCCAGACATATGATTAATGTATACATTTTTAATTTTAAAATTCAAACAAATTGGAAGTAGATGTGTCATATGTATATGACCAGGTTCCTTCACTGTGCAGAGGCTATAGCACTTGCTTGTTACCATACTGAAGCACATTTGGCATTGGCTTCATATGGACATATTATGAACTCTACAAATGGAGGTAGGGCCAGTAATTAAGTGCTAAACTTGATTAAAAAACAAACAAATAACAAAGTGGTCTTCTTTTTCAATGAAGTACGGTAAGGTCAAAGTTTTATAGGTCATAAGCATATAACAAGGGAGATATTGACCATATTTAGATAAAATCCGCTTGTTTGTTTGTATTTATAAACATAGCAGTATAACAAATACACAAACATTAGTCTGTCATAAACACTTCTATAACAACATAATAATGCTTTATCATCCCGAACACAAGAGGTCACTCAAATTGTTTTATTGGATTTCTTTAGGCTATTTTCTAATAACTTTTCAATCATACAGGGTGACCTGTTGTCCTGACCAGTTTTCTGAAAGTAAAAATCCACCTGATTATAGTGCAGTGACTTCATTTGCCAAAAGCGAATGATGAAATCTGATCAACATAAAAATACGTGAGTGAGGCAAATTTGGCTGTGTCATGGAAGAATTTACTCTGGCTTAACTGAGAATCAAACCTGAAGTCCAGTTAACTTGCAGGTGACAGGCAGCTAGCACTTGACTGCCAGAGCTTACTAGATGAGCTAATCAAACACTGAGTTAAGCAGAGTGGTGCTTTGTGCTTGTACTTCGCATTGGCAAACACATTAGACCACTCAACCTTAAGAAAGGCGCAATTAGGTTAATTAAGGTGACTTCTTCATCTGAATCGCCCTCTGTACCGTTCCCAATTAACTGGCTGATGGTGTCGTACAATGCCGAGCATAGCCTTTATTTGCCAGTCAGCTTTCTGCGGCAAGCACACTAACCACTGAGCTACAGAGGCCATACAGAAAAGATTCAAATCTCACAATAGGTGCAAACTATTAATACAACACTTCAATACCAGAAGTCACAGTATAATAAAAGGGCCTCTGTAGTTGAGACCAAACATCTTAATTGATTATGTCAATTAGACAGTAATTAATTAATGCAACATTACATCCTGGATTTGTTCACAAAAAGTCCCTGCCATCATGTCTAATAATTAACATACTGTAGAAAAATACTGAGAAATAACACAAACAAAATACAAATATCCTGTTTTATAATGAAACAGTAAATAAACAATATTCCTTTTCCTAGAGATTACAGTAAATGTTAACTCAAGCTATACACAAGTTAGTGCGCATTTTAAGCAACCTACAAAATCCCTTTTCTTAAAAGGCGGCCTACAGGATTAAAGATCATTAGCGGGATAGATTAACATTTTAATTATCTCTGGTTAGATCTTAACATCCGCAATAGAAAGTCAAGAAGCTTGCAGGGGCTTTAGAGTAGAATGAAGGACCGCAGGGAATATGGATAGCCCTTAATGTTTTTGTTCAGAGAAATGAAAAAAAATCAAGATAAACGGACCCTTTTTTCATGCCTTTTTAATGGGTCAAATGTGAGAAAATACCACACAAATTGTTTCATGTACTTTAGCAGGGAACAGAAATATCATGACCATATGTTTATATCAAAATTGGAAATTTTGTAGAAATTTGCATTTTACATTAAATGGGTCTGAATATTCCACAATTTATTGTCACTTGTAATATGACCTAAAACAAGTCAAACTCAGTGAATTAAACCAACAAGAGAACCACTATGAGTCCTGGAGGCACAGTTTTCTCATTTGAGACAGAAAAAAGGGCAAATAACTCAATAAATAGAGGTCGAAGGGTTATCAACCTTGTCAATGTGGACTCATCTGGTGATGGTGAATAACTTTGTTGAGTTTCAAGTGGATACCTTCTTAAAGTCTTTGAGCAAATTACTCGGACATTAAACTTAACCAATGCACACATGCAGACGTGACAATAGCTCAACTTTTTTTAATCTAAAAATGATTCTGGTATTTGTAGAATGTAGGGTTCTTTATCAAGCTTCTGATAATTAATGCTGCATGTTGACATTCAGGGAGGTTCAGTATAACTACCAATGATTTATGTGACCAAAGTCCTCTATGACAACATGTACAGAAATACTAGACTGCACCAATGTACCCACAATACCCCGCCCAGTCACCATGTACCGACAATACCCCACCCAGTCACCATGTACCGACACTGTCACTGTCTAGTGTCTATCCAGGTGATACCCCATTTTTAGGGGCCCGTCTATGCTAATAATGAATTAAGGTCCAATAAAAGGCACAGTTAGGATCACAGCGGTAGGTGTGGGTCTGACAATGATTAAGTTTGACTTTCACATTCCTTACAGGATAAATAACATCTTTAGAGAGTCAAGTAGCCGCAAAAAAACTCTAGAACTCACAAGTACAGGTGGAATTGTATCAATTTACACCAAAAATTGTCTTTCATTAATCATGTTAATACATTGCTAAGGGTTTCAAGTGCTTCAAATATTTTGAGAATGATAAACGCAAGACTGTTGTAACTTGCTGTAGAGAGTCTAGATATTCATAAAGTTACGATAGTTTAGCGTACAGCCCTCATTTTTTTGGATGACATTAATTTTACAGTAGACTAGGCTGATAATGACAATACAAAGTTCAGCAAACAATGGAGACCCTATGTCAGGTCGGCTTCTAGAGAGCAAATGGTAACATCAATTTATCTGCACTTGAAACCATTAAAAACTCAATCCAGTAATTATATGGCCTCTCAATGTTTAGAGGAGAATCCCATTTAAACGAAACCTGGAGCTTTATCTAATTATGAAATCTTTTTACTTGATTGCTAGGTCTTTGCCCTGATGTGGTTGAGCGAAACTTCAATTTTCGAAATAACTATCTAGTGTTGGGGTATAATTAACACTTATGTCAAATTTTTAGCAGGTGAAATAATAGTAATATCATGTTAGTGAAGTCAGAAGCACCTGCCAACATGTCATAGTGCAGTTAAATGATGTTTTTGAAACTGAAATGGCGCCCATAATTGAAATATTTCAACATAATACAGTGACTTACAGTCAGCAGGGGTGTAGCCAGCGATACGGACATACACACAATCATGTATACCATTCATTTGAAAAGTATCAGGTTAACTATGGCCAAAATGACATTGCAAAGATCTTTTTCAACAATCATGAGGACCCCCAATCATATCCATCAGGCCTGTGTGTGTCCTCTGCATGGTATACTCAAAGATTTATTTTATAGTGTACTATTATAAAATGTAGTCCCAGACTTGTACCTGAGATTTGGCCTTTAGTCTTAAACTTTTAATTCTTTCAACCTTATTAGAACCTAACAAAACAATGACCTGTATCAGAGACAAGGGTTTATTATAAGGACTAGACATTTGGCCGAGGTCAAAAATTAAAAAAATATTGCTTTAAGAATGTCACTGGTCAATAGTTTTTCCGTCATATGCACATATTGAGGTAGAATAGTTTGTATTTTTCAGTGATATTTACAACAGTCTTTCAGTCATGGCACAACTGTCAGCGTGAATGGGTGTGTCCCAAAATGAATGAAATATGATCTACCCAGTAAAAACAAATGATATCAACCATTGTTAGTTCAGAAAAATATAACAATACCCATCATGCATGTTTCAAATGACATTGTGGTAAAAGCATGCTTTCAAACAAGATTTAAGACCCCAATGTATTTATGTGGATATTAAACATTGACTAGAAAGGACCTAGAGTGAAGCGAAAATAAGGAAAGGCTAACCACATTTGTGATAAACAAGCGTAAAATTTATTTCATCAAATCTAAAATTTGTTCAAATTTTTATACATATATTTTATGTCTCCCAGGTGGCTTGCCTGCAATTGGCTTTCCAATTAACACGTTGACAGCACAGACACATAAAGCACCTATATGCAAGACCGCACAATAAAATTCACGAAAATCAGATAGAATACATGACGTTTTAATAAAAACGCAACTTGACACTCTACAATCCTAGTCACATCTTATACGATATATATACCGCCTCACTAGTCATCTATAGACAAGACATTTCTTTGAATACAAGATAAATTGTCAACACATATTTTGAAGTCAAGGATTACCATCTGTAAAATTCATATACATTTGTATACGTTATAATTTTTACATGTGGAGGACGAATTTTCATGGATTTAATAGACTAGATTAATTTACTAATCCCTTACGATCCCCAGACTCTAGATTTTATTATTGTTCTTTTTAGTTTTAAATTTGAAATCTACTTATAAATTTACAACCCCACGAAATATCGCCTTTTTATCGAATTCCTCTAACACCCACAACTATCAAGCTATCAATCATTGTACTACATGTATCGTAATATTGTTACTATAAAAATATTTCAAAACAAGCAAAGCGTGCATCAATAAATTATGATCATTATTCTATAACACTCATCATCATATCTTTGAATAGACTAGGATACTGGGATTGGACACGCTGTCTGTCCGTCACAACAAAATAAGAGTTGCTAAATCTTGCATAAGTAAATGACAGATCATAAACTGCTTGAATAATTTTTATGTTTAAATCACAGCAGGTTGGTGTTTGATATGTTCATAATGATAGTTTCCATACTGTTTTACACACCTTTACAGTGTTATACATTCTTTATGTGTTAGGTTTGGACTGTACTTAGTCCCTGTCTGGACTTAAACCTGCAGGCCACTGGAGTCAAGCCCACTACAGCTTTAGTTGGTATCTACCCCAAGACGAATAGTTTAGTTTAGGGCAGCTGATTTACCTAATAAGTATTAAACCAGTTTTCCTGGACTTTATATATATTGACAAGAAACCGGCATCTTCTCCACATGTGGAGGAAAAAGTGTCATGATGGTCTGTTTAGACCAGTTTCCTTTATATGCTGAGCGACCTTAGCAAAGGGAATGATGCGGCCTGACATCGAACCCGGGACCTCCCACACTCAAAGTGGATCGCTCTACCACTAGGCTATCAAGCAGATTTATCACTTTATGTCACTGTACAATATTTTCATCTAGATTATTATGTAACTAAAAAGACAGATGTATCAAATATTGTGAATAAGACTAGAAATACCCGGTACTAGTAAAACTATATAATAGAACATAATCAATCTTCTCTGCAAATTGTGAGGAAATAATACACAGAAACTAATTTCCGTGACATGAAAAAGAAAAATAACGAGACCAGATGTCCCTCTCAATTTTTGATATCCTTAAACTAACAAATAAATGACAAAACATTGATTATAACTCTTCTTATGATGTCATTCAAACTGATCCACGAAAATACAAAATCACTGTGGTCTCATCGTTGTGATTAATTACAAGCCAAGACACGAAATTCATTTCCTAAACTTCGAAAGGAGGTTATATTAAAATATTTGAGTGTACATCTATGACAAAAGTCTCTACAGACCCGAGTACAGATTAGAGAAAAAGGCATTTAATTTGAAACCATCAAAATTTTGGTCGAAATTAAAACCAACTTTTCTTTAAATTTTATGTAGTACCAATCATTGCAACTAAAATGAACTAATTATATAAGATCATAACATGAACAGTTTATAGACCCAACATCTTTATTGACTTCCACATAATGTACATAAATTATATTCTTAATAAATAATATTATATAAAAACTTCAACTTTCCAAAAATAAATTTACATGTACCATATTTTTTATTTAAAATGATATAAAAACTTCAACAGTACAAAGAGCACTGTCAGCACATAGCATGTTTGTGTTATTTTACCAATTAATAGCACTTCAGATGTATTAGGCTTCGTAAATTGAAAAAGAAACCTTCAAAAGAAACATAGATTATGGTAAAGCCAATACAGTGATAATACAAAGATTACACATTTTATTTATTCTAATACACATGTATTGTAAAAGTAGATATTTTTGTGAGGGTTAAGTTTTATTATATTTGCAAGGCAATTTTACTAATTCTAATATCCGTTGTGTTTGTCCTGTGTTCAACTATACTCCCCTATTTTTCACATATTCTAGTACTGTAAAAGTCAAAATGTTTGGAAGGGCTTTAGTTAAAGTTTTGTTTCATTTGCAAGGCACCTAGGTAGTTTTCCTGGACTGTGCCCAAACCATCAAATAGCTTACTTTTACAATTGAAACAGAAAAATCTCCACTTGATAACAACATTAGTGCCATACTTTCATGGAATAATATTAATTGGTGTGACTAGGACTCGAACATTGGTGACTAAATCTAAGACTTAGGTTCCAGAATGTCATGTGAGAATCATTTGTTAAATAATTTAAACCTCACAATGACTAATAGGGAATTATTAATATTAATTACAGTCGATTCAATAAGTAATGCTAATGAGAGAAACTATCCCATTTGAAAGAATAGCGAGGACTACAGTTAACTCAGTTACACTCAATTAAACCTAGATGAACATAGTTTACCTGATAGACAAGCTTTTGTTTACAACATTATCATTTAACATTGAACAGAATGTAATTGGGAATTATTAATATGAACAGGTGGTTACTTCATAGAGGTGACAACAAATACATTTTTAGTTTCATTATATTCTAATGGCTAAAAATCTGTTTGTTTTATCATGTAAAATCACCATACTATGTAATAATGAAACTATTACAATAACATGCCAATTACACTTAATAATAACAATTATGTAAAATTATATCATAAAAATTCTCGTACCTTATTCTCAATCACCATGATTTCTTCTCTTCTTGTCAGATTAAAATCGTTCTGTATTTTCTGGAATCTCTCTAATCAACAGTTTCACCCATCATACATTCTGTAATACAATATGTTCAACGGTCATGATGTACAAAATATAACCTACAAAAACAATCCAGAGTAATTCACTAATTGTCCCATTTACTACTATAGTCTGTCCTATACTAGTTATTTAGGACAAGATAAATTAATCTACACGTAATGTCTCTCAAAAAGCACACACAAACTATTTCCATGTAACAGCCTAGTATGTAAAACAATGCAGATCTATATCCAGATGGTTTTGAAAATGTCACACACATTAAACTATCTGCCACAAAATATCATATAGAATGACGACAAAAAACTGACAAACTGTGTTTACTTCAATAAAATGTTTCAAGTATATGATGAGTAACCTGTATACAATGACTTTAACCCACCTATATGCTATAAATAACCCGTCTAGATAGGAATTACTGTACACATAAAAATAATTATTTAATCATGTAAGAGTTCCCTCCCGTATTGGCAAAAAAGTAACTTGGTATACAATTTACTAAAATCACATTGAAATGGCTTCAGCTGTGTGTGTATACACACTGATTTAAATACCAACAGCTTTAGACATTAATCTTACATGGATTAAATACACAATTTATGTATTCTTAAGATATGTTAATGTATTGCATTTCAAATATAAAGGAGCATTTATAATTTTTTTAGGTTTTGCTAATTAATTTAAAGAACTCCTTTAATTAAAGTACAACAAGGTAATTTGGTAATGTTTTGACATGCTCAATAAATATTGTGATGTCATGAACATCCTAATTCAATACATAAGTCCTTAAATGTAATGGCCAGAGGCATAAAAAAGATATACATGTATAACCATATTGATGGCTACCAAATCGATATTTGGAGAAAACACGGAAAAACTGTCTGACATTAACTCTTTACTTATGGTAAAACAAACTTTTACAACTTCATTTTGGTCAACATGACAAGTTCAGATTTTTATGAAAATGGGCTCATAAGAAGCGCCTTGTGATGCTTATTCTAAATATGTATAAATCTTAAAAGGTCGTACGTGGCACTTACGACCTTCTCATTCTAAGCCATCGATATGTTTAATACTCATGTATAATGTAACTGTTATCATTGTTATTATAAAATACATAAATTAATTTGATATTTAATATCCTCATTTTCCGCAATTAATACTGTTTTTCGATAAATTCACCTGACCAGCTTTTCTGCACAGTATCCTAACCAGTACTTACATATCCTTCCACAAGGAACTAACAAGTTCGACCAAATATGACGGAAAAACATCATAAATCCTCATGTAATGTTCAATGAAAAGCTAAAAAATCCACTCACATAAAAAATACCCTAAAATTCCTTGAATCTCCTTAAAACATATAAATTCCAATTCTTCAAGAATATAAATCATGCAACATGCAAACGATTCAGCTCATCAACAGAGCACGTCTTGATGCACACCAACTATATCATCACAATCGGGTAATATAGCTTCCTGCACTTAAATCAATCAAATACAAATATTATGATTAACATCACAAACAAACTCTAGAGTTTATAGACATATAATCAAGTTGTAAATAATTCCTGCCTCAAGTAGGCCTACTAAATGAATCTGTAAACAAACTGGTATCCATAGCAACCAATTTTTTGAATAATATATCAACTAATAAATTAATAGTGTAATTACAATTTGTGGTCATAATTTGTAAAATCATGCTCACATAGTTACACAGGTAAATAAGGCAATTATAACTAATTACCCATCCCCTAACAGTAAACATATGCCTTGTGACAATGCATACTTAAAATGACCAATGGCTATTTATTGGACGTCATTATCGACTTAATTTGACTAAATGACAACCCTTTAGTGATTGAAAACAAGAAATAGCTACTGGCCAATATTGATGATCATATTTTGAAATGCCCTGAAGGAGATGTGCAGTCAATCAGACATATGTAATATTAATGTGGTCAATTATGTACAACTGTAGGTAATGATATATGATGTAACACAGTCCAGCCTCCTGACCAACCCCCGATTCATTCTACAGTAAAATAAATGATTTTTGTGGGTATTCATTTCGTGGGTTTTTGTAATATCCCATTTTTGGGCTTGTATTTGTGAGTATGAATTGGTGCGCTTTTTACCACATGCAATCACCGGAAGCTCTATATACATTTGGAATTTATTTGAATTTAAAAACATAGAAATGGAAACCATCGGTACATTGTCAAATGTGGATAATGGTAACCATATTTGGACTTCTTCAGCCTAGGATTAGTCACCAATTTATATATCAAAATATTTATAAATTATATAATAGATCTATACAAAAGTTCAAATCTAATCCAACATTTTAGGATTATAATACTAATCTGTAATCAATCAAAAAATTAGCGCGACAATTAAAGATTACCAACAAACTTGTAAGGACAATTAATCTTAATCTAATACCAGACTACTTTCATGTAATGATTAACTGTTCAATATCTGGCAGATTATCTCCCCTGCTTTCAACACAACCTTGGATAATGTCATGACGCGGTCTCGCAAACAGGCCGACTGATTGATCATACCGTCATACATGTATCCAGTCATAATACAACCACGCTGTGCCGTGACCCTGAAACCCTTAATCTCATGTCACCATGGTGAAATAAATGCCTTGTAAAAGTTTTAATCTTTTCACTTACAGGGTGTTAAAAAAGATTTGTTCCAAATGTTTATGTTTCAATAGTTTTTTTTCAAAAGAATATAAAATGAAATTTTAAGTTGGCATCCAGCGGTTTCTACCATTGTTTTAATCTTTCATTTTTTTAGTTAAAAAGTTTAAGTTACCAATTTTCTAGGGCTCTTTTCAGCTGTTAGGCCACTCAAGCACCCTTTGACATTTTAACTTCCCCTGGTCATTGGGCTACATAAGGAAACCTACACTTGTGTCTCCCTGGGGAGACTATTACTCTCCTATGTGTGTGGCAGCCAACATCGATCTGTGGTGCCCAGGGCACCGTTTTATCAACATACTTACGGAAATCGTAAACTTACGTTCAAATTAAAATTCAGTATAATTATTTAAAAACTGTACATTGGGGACAGTTATTGTTTGTTAGACATCATTAACTGAATCTTGATTAGTGTTACAGCTCGAATTTCCACACTTTATAGTTGTTCAAGTATTATAAAGAATTTAGATTTGACCGTTAGTGAAAGATTTCCGTAAATGCTTTGATAAAACAGTGCCCTGGAGTAGACACTGCCCTCACAGGTACCATTTTACACCATGAAGGAGTGGAGCATGTGGGTCTTGCTCAGAGAATTTAACCAGTGGTCCAGAGGGGGGTTGAACCCAGGACCTCTTTAATTTTTGAGAAAAAAACTTTTGAACACTCTGTACATCTTAATCTTTCCAAGAGCCAAGTCATACACCGATATACTCACCTGTGGTGTGGGCATTTACGCTGATGCAGTCGTCATTTAAACCTGACAGATGTGTATAAATGAATAAGCTACATATCTGAAATGAAAGAACGCAAGGTTTTGGTAAGAAGGTATTATAAATGTTGACAATAATTTTTTTTTCAACTAAAATTAGTTTATTTTTTTTATTTTTTTAAAGTTGATTGTGAAACAAGTTTTTTTCAACTTAATTACTCTTGCAACCTTATTTCTGATGTTATTCCTACGCCAAGAGGATGAGAAGTCAAGCCAGGAATTACTGGTAACATTTTTTCTTTGTCTTCAATATGATGGGGCCTGGGATCGAACATGAGACCTCTCACACTCATAGTGGACTCTCAATCACTAGGCTATGGAGAAGGCTGAAATATACTCATCTGAAAATTTTAATGTTCAGCTGGGCATAGCAGTACCTAGGTTATAGTTAAAGAGGCATTCCCTATAACTAGAATATTTTTCTCTACTAACACATTTAATGAGCTAAATGTACAAAGCACTATCAATTATCATAATTTGTCAGAAGAAAGTGTGCGCAAATATGTCTCTAAAATGTCAAAAACATGGTCAAATTACATTTACCAATAATAATTTATCGCTTCCAGCGATGTATTATTATGCAGTCAAAGGGAAACAACTCGTAACTGTTCTGGCTCGTTACGGAAATATATTTTCATTTTTTTCTCGGTAATTGGTGGGTGCTTTTTGTTGAAGATTTGATGACTTTAAGCAAAATTGATTCTCATTTAATGTATAATATTCCTGAATCGATTTAAACGATCAAAGTTATAGGGAACGCCTCTTTAATAACAAAAACATATTGAAAATCTGCAAGCACAAAATTGCTGAAAACAAAACACTATTAGATGTACGTCATGTCTATGTTAAAAATTGACTTAAGGTCTATTTGTACAACAACTGTATAGATAAGGGTTACCTCAGACAAGACTAATAAATTTTCTAGTTTATGTTCTAATTCTTGTATATTTTACTGTCTATATAATAGTGTAAAATAATTTATTTGTGTGGGGGATTAAATTTCATGGAATTTGTGGTTCACCTTCAACCATGAAATCAAATCCCATGAACAATAACTTTGACCATTGCATTTATTACCTGAAATGCAAAATCCACTAATTAACGTCCTATTGAAATGGTCTTTTTTACCCAAACCACTTAATTTTGTCCCATCGAACTTAAGTGATTTTACATTATATATACCAAAAAATTGAATTTATCATAAATCAATATTAAGAAGTGTTTTAAGATGAAGAAAAGGATTGATTTGATGATATTTAAGAAGAACACTAGAAAAATACTGGCAATTAATTAGTACAAGAGTACTCGAAATTTCCATTGAAATATTTGCACACCTCAAATAATTCTCCATAAGCAAATAAACTGAAATATTATGAGTTCTGGTTTTGAAGTGTTTTTTGAAATTTTGGTGTGTTTTTTTTTTCAAATCTTGAAACTGCCTCTGTGCTCATACATGTTCAGGTTCTAATGTAAATACTACCGGGTAATGTTTGTACTGTGATGAAGTGCTGTATGCACAAAGTGAAAATAAACATCTGTTCTCAATACAACTATTTGTGCAGATTATTAGCTTTCTGTAGTGAGATGCTTCAAGGTCAGGCATTGAGATAATTTGTTTAGTGTCATCTTTAATAATAAGTACAATGAGCCTTGGTATATTTCACATTAGCTGCTATAAAATATTGTTGTCCATCAGATTCTGAAACACACACTTTTGCATTTGAGCTGAGGCTTAGGAAATTTGTTAGAACCGGTGAACATACAATATATAAATGGGTAAAAAGTAACATGACATTTTAAGTTGAAAGTTAGCAGCTGGTATTATTAGTACTGGGTATCACATTTTGTTAAAAATGCTGAATAATCAGAAAAAATATTTGAAATTCTAACCCTCACATTTAAAACTACAGTAACCATGGTAATTGAACAATGGAAATGGTTCCATTCTTGTTCACCAACGTGACCTTCACCTGAACTAGGGAATTTGACTAACAACTGGTGTCTACTGGCGCTTTCATCCCATTACTTCCCGTTCAATTAAATATGGAAAAAGCATTGATTACCTCTCTTGAAAAGTGCTACATAGCCCTTTGATTAGGCACCAGACATATATACGTGATGAGGATGCATTGGTCTATAATACAGGCGCGTCGCGAGTTACCAAACAATGGGGCGGCGGGGTGGGTTAAGGGAGGGGTGTCCCCTTCCTATGAATGAGAAATTTTTTATAAGACCAATCGTAAATGGTGCTATTTCCGATACCTTTAGTGTATATTCCTCTGGGTAAGTTTTTTTTTATTGTTATACAGGATGTTTGTCATTATTCAACTCACTATGGCAGAAAGTGTTCATTTATATTTGCCGATGTTGCAGAATTTGCGGTTGCTATTCGTTTGAGAGATAATGTAAGCTTAATTATATAAATGCACATGAGTTGCGTGTAAGAGGTGGAAACTTCAAAGTTTAACTAGCGTTACCATCAAATGCGTCTGAAACCCGTTTTCCTACGTATAACAAGCGATTATTCGCATACGCTAGTCATTAAGCGAAGTTTAACCCATCTTTAATATAATCAGTTACTACATACAGTCTTGAGGAGTATACCGTTGATGTATTAATATCCAGGAAACGCATTTTATTTTGAGGAGATCGAAATATGAGTACTTTTTAAAATAAACCGTACCCTTTAGATACAAAGGATATACAGCTGACTTTTGACAACATGTTCTGTAATTTACAATTGGCAGGGTCAGTTAGTTTTTCAGCTAACAAGTGTCAAGTGTCAATTTGATAATATATATATGACATATTTTCACACTTCAAGACTTGACTTATATAACTTTAACAAGGTGTTATCAATCGCCGTTTTTTGCCTCCCCAATGCGTAGCTGTTAACTGAAATATTCATCTAGAAAATTATTTTGTAACATATTTTCAAAAAATCTTGCCTTTGCTCGCCGAAATATTGGGGCGGCGACCGCCGCTCCTGCCGCCCCACTCGCGACGCCTCTGTAATATCAGAGAAGTTTTCATTAAGTAAACATACTATGACTATTTTTGCAGATTGTACACAAAGTTAAAACACTTGCACTTAGATTGAAAGGTTAAAATTAAAATAAATCTAGTTCCTGTCAGGGTAACTTGGTACACATACTGGTATATATATACTTTCACTCAGTGTGAGTCCCTTCCACCCCACCCACCATAGGCAACTTAGACTGATAATAAAAAACTATATAGCGCAACCCTCCACAAAAATAGCCCTTTCTCAAAAAATTTACTGGTAGTTAAAATTCACCTCTATCAAAATATCCACCATTCACTAACTGGAACCCAAACTTATATCAATTTATTTATATAAGACCAAAGAAAATAATTAATAAATGTGTTTTTTTAAAGTATAAAGACTAATGTGACATTGAAGTATAAAATAGCACATTGCAATAAAGTGTGAAAATATTTAGTAATGACCAATTTTTTCACTTTAATACTAACCGTTTTTAACTTACAATTTTGCTAACCCAGACACTTTTTAGCCACGGCCTGATGGAGCGATACATATGGTGTTTAAACATATTGTTATTTGATCCTTATACACCAAATGACCAGCTTCAGGCCACAGGGTGGCGAAATCTGACCACAATTATACACCTTTATCTATAACAATCAGTAATCAGGGTACAATTATACCACCTAGGTACCACAAGTACAATCAAACCTATATGGCCGTCTTAACCACAACTATTTATTATTGATTGTTATTGTTCTCAATGTAAGATACACCATTGCACCTTAACGTTCACTATAACAATAAGACTAGACAGCATTGTCACTGTATACCATTAAAACACAATCATGCATTGTAAAAAACTGATCTCAAGCATAGAAGTTTGAACAATAAGTTATTTTATTATATGGCTTATTAAAGGATTTATGAAGAATCAGAGAAAAACAAACATTTCAAAACAGTACACATAGCATAGTGTTATATGGTTATTACACTGCAGTGAAACTAGTTCCGTAACAATAAGAACAAGACTGTTTTCAATAAACATTATATCCTGGTGGTAGCCTTGTCCTTAAGCAAACTAGCTTTTTATTATTATATAATAAAAAATTGCTCTAAATCACAGGTCCGTGAAAAGTGTCCAAGATCGCCTATTTATACATGTATAGATAACTATGTACATAAACTGATTAGAATAACATGAGTTGACGAAAACTGGTTTGGAGAATCGGTCGGTGTCGTATAGGAAAACATCCTATTTTGACATTATGTTTAATATATAGAGGATATTTGTTGATTTTGGTGTAAGATCGAATTTTATTTCACCGAGTGATCACGGAAATCAATATTTTCACGAGTGGCGTAGCCACGAGTGAAAATATAGATTTATGTGATCACGAGTGAAATAAAATTCAATCTTACACCAAAAATCAACAAATTTTCTGTTTATTATATGCGTAATTAATCATATTATTAATATTTATCAATTCCCTCTTGGAACCTCACCCCGTGGGGCGCCCCAAATTCATTTCAACCTAATCACCTTTTTTAGTAGAAGTTCCACTGAAAGTAGTGCAACTATTTGCAGAAGTATTTTTCTGCAAAACATAAAACAAGATATGTGTAAAGTTTAAAAATAAAACAAATATAATATTTGACGAACACAAAATTATTTTAATGTTTTATTGAAAGCGAAATAACTGGCATTTATTAAATTTGATAGCGGAGTAATTTAATTGTCAACAAACAGTTTTGTCATCCACCATTGTGAATTCAAGTCACGATGCCGGGAATTTTTAATCATTATCACGACACAGACTTATTTTTTCTATGTCGCCAGTTTGATAAGTAAGGGGAAATACTCGTACTGACAGTTAAAAACGGGAATCGACGTGCAGAGTGACTTTATCATGTGTTTTGACGTCATCACAACATCGAACTACGAGGACGACATGTTGATTTTTTGACGAGATGCGATTTTGAATCTCAAAATGCATTTAGTATGATCATTTACAGGCAGTGGATTCTATATGCTTCGATAAATTGTAGGTTTGTGTTTATTGCTTTTATTTGAATTGTTCAAAGCTTGTTCAGATTTTCAGATTCGCCTTTTAAATACGGAACAATAGATTTCATTCTGAGACATTGGCATTTCAGAACAAAAGAAGCCTTCAACTCTCCAATAAATTGAAGTTTATAAGAAGGATCTATTCTCTTTCTAAAGGCCCTTCTAGGAAAGCACTTATAAAATAGTGGTTCGTTTACCTGACTGTCACTTGTTGAGGTTCTCGATTTGCAGTAGATCGATCTAGGTTCATTTTATTCCTCACAATAATGAGGTCACACAGGTGCAGTATGCCAACAGAAAAAACCCCGAATTTTCGGGGAAATATTTTTTTTTGAAATGTTATATTTTTCTTTACTGTAGGCCAGTATACAAAAATATAAATTAAAAAAAATTTTTTTTTCGTTTTCAATGATACAGTTACCTGTGAATGAGGCTCGAATAAATGCCAAAAAAGGCTTCAAATTCAAAGCCATTGGTATCAAATTCAGCAAAATACTCCATTTTTGACAGCTGTCAAGTAGCAGACATAATCAAGGAGGTAAATATGTAATTAAACAAACAATACAGGGAGGTAATTTATTTTTTCATTGAAGAAAGTAGTTCCGTCAAAAACAGTGAAATTATCAAAATGTTATTTTCACTGTTATTTGTCATTGTTATTTTCACTGAAAATCGCCATAATCCATCGAAAGCATATAATAATACAGTATTAATATTAATTAAGGATATCCGGGTCTAATAAAGAATCTCCTTTTGAAGAGTTCTCATGTTTGGTAATTTTATGACAAATTGACTGATTTCCTATAGGTCGTGGGTTCAACCCCCACTAGAGCCAAAATATTTTTATTCTTTTTTTCTTTATTTTTTAATTGCAAGACAATGTTTTAGCTTCGTGACATCACTTTAAAGTGTAATTTGGAGAAAAAATGTTTTTCTTTTTTTTCTTTAATTCTATAGGAATTAATATGTGGTAAATAGATAAAAAAACGGATTACTATACTTCTGGAATTTATATTTTCAAAACCGCTCGGTAAAACTTTTCAAAATTTTGTTAAAACATTACGCACCCATTGAAGTTATTTTTGAAAAAAATTCAATGGTGCCAATTGTTTAGTTAATATTTTATTGCCATTTATCTATAGGGTACTTATCGACAATATGCCAAAAAAAATGCCTTAATTTCAAGGAGGGTTGGGTTACATTTTTATTTTTATCTACTTTATAATTTGACCTAACATCATTTTTACACTTTTGATTGAAGAAATACTCATTATCATTAGATTTAAACACTATCCTGTTTTTATTGTGTCATCTGTTGGGGACTTATTTTATTTATCATGCAGTTGACTCCATTTGTTTGTGCAGTATGTTCTAACGCTGGGTATAGGGAAATAAAAATAGTACTTACTCTCTTAAATGACTATAAAAGTGTTTTAAATTCACATGCAGTTGTCTTAATGGGTAATATAGTTTTTACACCCGGACATCGTTAAGTTAATACTTTTGTCAAAACAGCAGGTTTTCCTGGAGACTGGCTCACATGAATAAAGAAAGGGCCATAATTCAGGCAAAAATCCTGACAATATGAGTTGTAGCTCCTCATATTAGTTATTCTGCGAAAGTTTCATCAGAATTTGTTAAGAAATGTCGAATTACGTTAGTTGCACAAAGAAGGTCGGACAGACAAACATAATGACGCCTGCCATTACCATACCCCTTCACCTTGGTAGGGGATAACAATAAAACCATCCAATGACAACATCAGTATTCACTACCAATTTCACTCCAAATTTTATCATTTAGGAAAAATGAGAACTAAGTTGGAAACATGGAAGTTACTTTGTTAGGGGAAATGCCTGTATGCTGCCTTAAATATAAAACAATAACTGATTATAATAAACATACTTGACAAACCACTGTATGATATGTGTGCATGTATGATTTCAACATGTTATCTTAAAATACAAATTAACACAAATGAATTATAGTACTACTCCTAGTACAGTGATGTATCAAATATAGAAAGGGAAACAACTCAAATATAATTTCACATTTAGCTGTCAGAGTTGTTTCCCTTTGTAGATTTATATAAAAATTATGTTTCAACTTATTTGTTTGACTTATTTTCTCATTTAATTGTTGGTTGGACACTGTGTTGTTTAATAGACCTTTTTCACTGTCACTAAAATTAGACCCATGCATATCATTAACATGACCAGAATTTTAGCTGGGGGTAAAACATTGACTGATAAGCCATTATTCCTGTGAAATTTTTATTATTTTTATTGAAAGCACAGATGTAGATGATTTGAATAACACTTTCAGATCATCATTATGAGTATGAAAAAAGATATATCTACCAGTTACATATCATTTGGACAGGGTATCTGTTGAAAATGATACTAAAGCTTAGAGAGACTAAGACAAGAATGCAAGCATGGTTTGTCCAGAATGACATTTCAGTCATAATTATAGAAATTTCAGGCAATTTCACAAAACTGATAGGAGAATTTTATATAATAATTATGTGCACACCATTCTCATGAATCTTTGTATAGTCAAGTCTCTAGACTATATTACGGATGAAAAACATGCTGGTTGAACGAGAATGGTACACACCATTTATCTAAGTGTTTAAAGCGTGTGTTTCGGACACAGATTAATTTAGAGTTGGTTGTGATCAGGGACCCTAGATATTCATAGAGAATGTCCTGTCCTGATCAAGTGACACTGTTTTGTATTTAGATATCATTAGAATCTATATACATTTTAGTTTATGCATAATTGCATTAAAAGAGCATATTTTTCATTGAAATACTAGTCTATATTTGTTCAACATAAGTGAAATATATAATACTTATGTATTATGCTAAGTGATAAGTTTTGAGAAAATTGCATTTTAAATTTCATTTTTACCAACAAGGCTACCAACTCTCAACAACTTTCAAGATATTTGAAATGATGTAGAACTCTGATAAAACCTCAATATCACAAAATAATTTCATGACTGCATAAAATAAATGAAGTAATATTGTGGTTTGCATGCTTGAATTAAGGCAGCTTGCGCGTTAAGGGACTTGATTAAGGCCAGTCATGGCGAAAGGATTTTGGTCTCAGTAGGACATTCGGTCTGACGGGCTGGCAGGATCCGTCAGACCGAATGAGAATCCATCAGACCGAAAAAAAACTGTAACAAAAATGATGAAAGGATGGTTTTAGTGTCGTTACGATGGGTTTTAAACATTTTTTTCATTTAAGACAGCGGTTTATTTCTTCAAGAGAACTAGACCTTGCCTTCATTTTAGATGCAGCATTTTGATGAGATGGACTATCTTCATGATCTGTCACCGTAGAAAGCTTGAAGTTGTTACTTCCTGTTATAAACTTGTTAGCATTTTTCAGGTTGGAACTACCAGTGCATGAAGAGTTATATTCCACACAAACGTTACATTTCATAATATTTGCTTCTTTGTCATAAAGAAGCCACCCCCTATTCTTCAGCCAGGACTCTTGGAATTGCCTCTCTTTACGAGTACTCTTGTACTTTTTCTTACTTGTACTACCCACACCACTTACGTCACTGGGTGCGGGGCGTTTGATGGCCTTACCAGGGATGCCCTTGCTATTATAGCGCAAGAGATCAAACGCGCTCATTTTGATGATTTTGTACGTAAATACTAAATGATAAACGACCTTCGAGAGACCTTTCGTTAGTGGTGAATGTTTATATCGACACCGGTAAAGTGCGCGTAAGAAAAACTACGCGTGAGAATTACTTGTACGAGGAGAATGAACACAATTTCGGCCACTAAATTTTGGATTTCTCTGTGTCGGACATTCTGGACTGACGAATTGCAGAGTTTCGTCGGCCCGAAACGGACACTCGTCGGCCATGTCCGATGGTCCGACGGCTTTCGCCATGACTGTCAGGCGGTTTGTGCGCTTAGCGCAAAATATTGAATTTTCTAAAATTGTGCGCTTTAATTTGGGTTGGACCAGAATCTCAGGCTTTCGCATAATTTCATTATGTCAGCCCGCCCTGACATATCACAACTACAAGCCGCACAAAACTGTACACAACTATACAACCAAACAAGAAAATAATCTGCCCTAGTCCAAGCTGTAAAAAAAGCAGAATGACCTAATTTCAGCAATCTAAAAACCTGAATCTGTGCTACCTTACCCTACTAGCCACAAGTGTCAACAGTAAAATGCAGAAATATCTAGTTTTAGCTGCCTGAAGGTCTTAAAAGTTAAAACAGTAATAAACATGCAATTAGGAATTGCAAGCAATACAGAAGTTGATTAAAGTTGTGTGATAATATATCCTCGTGAAGTGTGAAGTTCGCATTGAAGGTAGAATTTTTAAAATACTAGACATAATATTGAGGTCAGTATTTCTGGTTCTGCAATCCATCTGCATCCCTTATATCTGAATAGTGTAAAGTGAAAGATGCTTTAGTCGTCTCAAACCCCTTTGTTTTGATACAAAGATCAATGAATTATTCAAATGAATAATGCGTCTAGACCGTTTGTCCGGTAATATCTACTGTCCGGTGATATCTCCATTACCAGTACCTTTATTCTATGTAGATATGGCGTTCCATAGAATTCTATTTTTTTGTCCATAAAACTTTAACCTGAAATTGTCAGCTCTTAACATTGGTATCAATATCTAAATGAACTTATGTAAAGCCATTGATCACATTAATCGTACATACCTGCTACTTATTCGCCCTATCCTGTGAAGATTTCTTAGTTTCTGACAGTTTCGCGTGCCGTGGACAGCGCCATATTGAGTTCTCACTAATTTGATTGGTCGGTGTTTACAAGTGATACGTATCACATGATACGTCGATGGACCTTTGAACTGTACGAGGAACGATGTCCATTGGACATAATCCAATCGAATGATTGATTTATATCGATTAAAATGACATGATCAGATATCAGTTGTCTATCAACTAACGCCAATCATTCAATAACATCTAGATCTATTAAAGAATTTAAAAAATTACTTTGTGTAGAGAATAATTTTAAGCCTTTACCAGAGAAG
The DNA here is from genome assembly GCA_963678985.1 of Spisula subtruncata. Lineage (NCBI taxonomy): Eukaryota > Metazoa > Mollusca > Bivalvia > Venerida > Mactridae > Spisula > Spisula subtruncata. Next base: position 1,042,369 of record OY787667.1, read on the forward strand.
TCCTTTACATGGATCCGGTGACTGTTCTCTGAGTTGGTGCCCAGGGCCCTTACCACCTCAGGCTCTCTTTTATTTTGAGCGTTCAGCGTCAAACCTGTTTAAAGATAACCACAAATCCATGGAGCCCACACCCCCCTTCAGGAGCCGCTCTTGTTATGAACCTGTCAATTGAAGCCCTGGCCTTAACCCCGAGGTACTGCAGAAATTTAGACTTTTGCTTTTTCAAACACTGAATAAAAGTTAAACCCTTACACCAGGGCCACGCAGAAGGCAACCCCTGCAAATTGTCACCGCCATAAACCAGTGTCTAATGTTACAATGGGGGAAACGTATTGGGGCGGAAGTGGATACACCAACTATTTCAATGACCGATTTACGTCGATTCGGTAAGTAAATCTTGACTTTTCGTTGCTTAGTAAGGCGTTTGAAATAAAAACAAGCTGATCAAAGTACCCGGCCAGGTTTCTAGTTTGCGACCCATGGTTGTTTTCCCTCCAAGCACCTATAATTAAGCAGAACACTCGCGCAAAGTGCCGTTTTGGTTACAGATACCCTGATTTGTGAATATCTTCATCTGTAATATTTCCTATTTCTCCCGATTTTCATGGTTTATGGATTGTTTATGGGCCTAGTTTCATTATTTATATGATTATAAGTATGCATGTGCAACAAAAACGCGATGCCATAATATATTGAGGCAAAACACACCAAAGATCCGCTATGATACCCCTGATTTGTGCCGTTTAGGGCAAACACCCCTGACACGTAAGAAATGTGGTATAATAAAAACAACATGCGACTTGATCATAAACTGAATATTATGCGCAAATCATAAAAAACGTACATTGTGAATACTAGAAAAGTTTATATGTTAAAACAGGAATATGTTTTCAAGTTATACACATATATCTACTTGCCATACACATTAAACCTGCCACTGTGTTAAATTTTAAATGATATATTCACAATGTTTATGGTTATTCTAAGAGTGTTTTGTATTTGCTGAACAGCCCATAGACTGATAACGTGATGTTGTTGATGCTGCCTACTAAGACCTGACAATGAACACATACCTACAAAAGTGGATTCAATGATAGGACCAAGCATTTCAACGATTAAACAGTTGACAATGACTTGGATGATGGAGTTCGATAGAAAGTGTGAAATTCTATACTAAAATGAGAAATATCAAATAAAAACCCTTAAAAATCCATTTTGTTTTGATAAGAACATGTACATGCTTGTGTGTGATAAGAGTTCACGGTGTCTATCCGCATTGGCACCCTCTCTGTGCAAAACAATAGTTTTTGACGACACAAATCGACAGGAGAGGTACGAAAACCAACGATTTTGCCTAAAATACAGAAAGTCCTTGAACCAATCTGGCCTCTAAATGCTTTAAATATTGCAACTTTCATGAAATTACGTTAAAAACAGCCTACTTTCCGTTTCGTTGTAGCACCGGAACCCTCTCTGTTCTGGCACCGGCACCCTCTCTGTGCTATAGTTATTGTGAGCACATCGAGGATTCCCGTGCCAATCAGCTGAAACACACAGAGAGGATGTCGGTGCCACAACAAAACCAAACGTATGTATTTTACGTAATTTGATACGATACAGCGTTTTGCAGGCAGGGTGCCAATACGGGTAGGGGACACCGGGGCAAGTCAGAACGGTCATTTATTATTAACGAGGGCTTCTCACAAATTCTACAAGTGTACAAATTAAATACATATTTTTATCAAGCATGGAATCTAATCACATAGTATAGACGCACTTCATAGACTGGACGATTGGTTAACAAAATATGAGCATCCAAATGGACGGGGCAAATCGGAACACGGTCGCGGGGTTAAGATGGAAAAATACGTTAATCATACTCTGTCCTATCCTGTATCAACTCCTGCCGGACAGGTTCCTATTCACTGTAGTAGTAGATACTCTACAGGACAAAATACAGCAATCCCTGACGTATTCGGATACTCACCACCACGGAGCTCAAGTAAATCCGCCCTATTATTTGACTCAAATATAACTACTCACACAACCACTTAATACATACATATCATACCCCATGATTTTGGTACTTAACACCTCACACTAAAGTCACAATATGTCCTACGAATATTTACAACCACTGGATACAGCCGAACAAGGTCAATATTTAAAGCATTAAGAGGCCAGATTGGTTCAAGGACTTTCTGTATTTTAGGCAAAATCGTTGGTTTTCGTACCTCTCCTGTCGATTTTTGTCGTCAAAAACTATTGTTTTGCACAGAGAGGGTGCCAATACGGATAGACACCGTGAACTCTTATCACACACAAGTATGTACATGTTCTTATCAAAACAAAGTGGATTTTTAAGGGTTTTTATTTGATATTTCTCATTTTAGTATAGAATTTCACACTTTCTATCGAACTCCATCATCCATGTCATTGTCAACTGTTTAATCGTTGAAATGCTTGGTCCTATCATTGAATCCACTTTTGTAGGTATGTGTTCATTGTCAGGTCTTAGTAGGCAGCTTCAACAACATCACGTCATCAGTCTATGGGCTGTTCTGCAAATACAATACACTCTTAGAATAACCATAAACATTGTGAATATAAAATTTAAAATTTAACACAGTGGCAGGTTTAATGTGTATGGCAAGTAGATATATGTGTATAACTTGAAAACATATTCCTGTTTTAACATATAAACTTTTCTAGTATTCACAATGTACGTTTTTTATGATTTGCGCGTAATATTCAGTTATTGATCAAGTCGCATGTTGTTTTTATAATACCACATTTCTTACGTGTCAGGGGTGTTTGCCCCAAACGGCACAAATCAGGGGTATCATAGCGGATCTTTGGTGTGTTTTGCCTCAATATATTATGGCATCGCGTTTTTGTTGCACATGCATACTTATAATCATATAAATAATGAAACTAGGCCCATAAACAATCCATAAACCATGAAAATCGGGAGAAATAGGAAATATTACAGATAAAGATATTCACAAATCAGGGTATCTGTAACCAAAACGGCACTTTGCGCGAGTGTTCTGCTTAATTATAGGTGCTTGGGGGAAAAAAACAACCATGGGTCGCAAACTAGAAACCTGGCCGGGTACTTTGGTCAGCTTGTTTTTATTTCAAACGCCTTACTAAGCAACGAAAAGTCAAGATTTACTTACCGAATCGACGTAAATCGGCCATTGAAATAGTCGGTGTATCCACTTCCGCCCCAATACGTTTCCCCCATTGTGTTACGTAGACCTTTAGCTTACACAGTTCTGCAGTGCCATTGGAAATGTAAATATACCGTTTACGGGAGCATTCCCCCGCCATTCCCCGGAGTTTGGACCATGGTATCAATTGACAGAAGCATGATTACCTTGAATTCTTATACATGTTATATTTAACCATTGAATGTAACATTGTATCACACATTATCAGTCATCTGGTTGCTAATCAAGTTTTTTTTGCATATTCGGACACTTTTGAACGTTGGTTGCTTATGACAATGTCATTATGATAAAACTTTATGACATGTAAGGTGACGCACAAGCGAAACCGACACAACCTGAAAACGATTTCAAACGATAATTATTGCTAAACTCGGTCTGACGAACTGTACGTTCAATAACCTTTATCCTTTCAAGGCAGAAATAAATTTCGCATTTAATAATGTACGGGGGGGGGGGGGGGGTATCAAAAAGTTCGTGGACTGACCCGTTCATTTTAACATGCGTAATGCAATTAAATTATTTATTTTATCATCTTAAACTTCATTCAATTCTGTACTTAGAAACAAATAAAAGGTCGATGTAATGATAATATCAATAAAATATTCTAACGATTTAAAAGATGACCAACAGCCACCCGGCACACTTTTATGACCTTACGACGTCACGAAACGTAACTAGCCTTTTATTCATAAAAATGTTCGGTCAGTTAATGACAGATTTGACAAATTCATTTATTCCAGCGGCGATAAACTCACAGGACATGAAGTCTACCTTACCGATATTAGCATCATTCATCTCTCATCGCTTCATCTTTTATACCATTTAAACATATTAATTTTAGCAAGACAACCTTACTATTATATACTTGGGTTCCATGCTCTATTGTTGTATAATTTCGTAAAATGGCAAAATGCAACGGAAGATCGATATTCTGAGTGTAACGTCATGTCGAAAAGTGCGCCGACGTCATGAAATGCGTCGAAAATCAGGCTTCACAAAACGGCATGTTTATAATGTCACATTAGTATCCGTGACAACAGCGGTATAATATATACACCAAGATGATGCTACGGTATTAATGTTCATGTCGATGGTTTTATATTTCAAATCGGATGACGATTCACAGAATTATAGGTTTATGTGGGAAGTCAAGTGAATGATATTTTTTAAGTGCGCCGCGGAGCATAATTCAAGTTACCATAATAACCACCACATACTCGGAAAAAGTTATATGAGCTGAAAATTTGCAAATCAATTCAAAATATGTTGTTTTAAAGAATGTGTGATTTTTACTGAATTCGGTCAAAAACTAAACAAATGGCAGGCACAGTCCACGATCTTTTTGATACCCCCTCGTATATATAGAAAAAGAAAAAATAAACGAAAATGCAACATGCGTAATTTTGTGTGATTATTTCGCGAAAAACGCCATTTCCGTTCGTTTCCGTAGAAATAATTCAAAATTGAGCGAAAAAAGGATAACGTCAAAAAGGCGATACTTTAAATAACATTTTCCTGACGTTAATTTCACTTTTCTGTCGTTTTAATGTGAATTACTTAAATATGTGTGTGTGTACGTGAGTTATTTACTGCTAAAATACATTTTTACTCAGATGTGTTTGTTGAACACGCCCGGATACCTTGTATCACACCACTGTCTCTTCCACCTGCTGTCCCTTCAGCAAAACCCAGGACCCCATTGGAAGTAAGTACTTGAACTTTCATGGGCAATCCTTGACCAAAATGTTTTAATAATGACAATGATGTCATCGCTGAAATGTGACAGTGGGAGTGGAGACCTACCAGTTCTCAAGAAATGCTTTACGTTTGATGAGCTCAGATTGACCTATATAATAAATTATGATCTAGATTTTGAAAGTTTCGAATTGTACAGCAAACACACATCTACAAACATACCCGTGGCAGTCTGAAAATTGAATTCTTGTCAACAAGCATTCCATTATGCAAACACCATGATTATACTCACATTACACTCAATGGGTTTTCATTATTGTTCAGTAAGGGGGGGGGGGGGTTGAAAGGGAGACAACTAATAAAAAAATATATTTTCACTTTTTCTGCCTTAGTTGTTCCCCTTGTACAACTATTCGATAATTGTCCATCAAAACCCTAAACGTTTTCTCCACATCATAACAACATAAGACGTCGTCAGATTAGTTTTACAATCATAGGCACTTGATTTCACCGCAAATCCAACAGTGTACCTTTGAAGAGAATAAGGTACACTGATGGACTTGTGGCGACTCTGAAAAAATAATAAACTCACACTAGAAATCAAGTGCCTATGTTGACAATCGACTAATTAGATGTCACTTTCAGCTTAGACTCGCTCCGTTCCACGAACACAGTTTTCGTTTAACTGTATCCCTCACCTGTGATTGTATATATTAATGGCATATATATAATTTCCAGTTGTCAGGACCAATATTGGCCTTTGCTTTATTTCAACGTACAAAACTGCAATATAAACAGTAACAATTTTTACCAAAATTAAGGCGCACCAACCAACAAAAAAGACAATGTTCCAAAATAGAGTTTATTTAATATTTCAAGATACGATAATAAATGGAGGCCATGTAATAGAGGTCCTCTGGTGCATCAATCCTTAACGTGATCATTTCATGGTACTTGAATGTACAGCTTTCTTTATCTGAAATGAACGTAATATACGTTATCAATGGCGTGATGCACACATCTATTACACAAGTACGGATTGACTTTTTATCACCTAGGCGCGAGAGTTTAATAAAGTAATGAAATAAAAAAACATATCACACTACTCAGTACTCACTAGTGTAATAACTATGCAAATGAGGCGACTGTTCACTTATTATGTATTTATACGCGCTGTCAAAAACAAACATAGCATACAGGGTATATAGCAAAAAAAACCAGGTCCGTGACGTGATTACGATTCAATATACCCGTCTTGCTTCAATACTTATGCAATACTGTAACGGTAATTGAAATACAGTTCTGCACTATGTTTATTTGCTCATTTATTTTAATTACGTTACTCTCCAGTTGACTTTATACTGATATAAAGGGGAAGCATGTCTTGTTTTAGCATATTTACAGGACTTATTTTGTTTATGTGATAAAAAGAATCTTACATTCGTGTCTTTCCATATATAGAATTTATTAAACTCTTTGGATAAAAGTTATAAAATACTCGACTCGTATCTTATCACTTTAACCCAGCTCGATTAACCAGAAAGTTGACCAATAGTATAACACATTTTATTCCTTTTAAAAATATTGCACTAAAAGTTGTTATGAACACGCGATTTTGTCGATTTTAACAACTTGTATGATTTTCTCGACCACCTTCTTAAACATCCCAAAAATAAAGTTCATACAAGTTGTTAACAATCCACGAAACCGTGCGCCTGTGGAACGTTCTATAAATGCCATGAATTTTGTATTATGTTGTTGGATATAATTTTTTGTAATGTTGATTAACTTAATTCCAGTCTGCACTTGAATAGCAATCAGCTAATAAAATGATTAAAATTAACACAATGAATGTCACGAAATCACGGTTTCCGCGACCCAATTAAGTTATGATTAATACTCCTGCGTCATACCATAATGCCGTTACATATCATATTTCCCCAAAGCAATTGTTATTTTATGAACATAGTTTAGAATTGTACTTTAAAGAAATGGGAACTTCCTACTTTTGAATGATTTCCCAAATGTAGAGCGTGTGCAATCAGAATTCAACATAAAATCATATTTATTATGACTACACATACACCACTGGCTTAGATTGAGAAGATCGTAAGTACTACTTACAACCTTATAGGACTGATATATATCTAACTTCAGCATCACAATGCGCTTCTTATGAGCATATTTTCATAAAAATCGGAACTTGTCATGTAGACCAAACTGTAGTTCAAAAAGTTTGTTTTACCATAAGTAAAGATAAATGTTCGGATAGTTTGTTCCTTGTTTTCTCAAAATATCGATTTTGTACTTACGACTTTCTCATTCTAAGCCAGCGATTATTATATAATCATATTGATACACTGTAAAATCATTTCATTTAAAACGGCCATTTCGATGGTTTGTAATTTCGTTGATTTTGAATTTCAGGTAATGAATACAATTGTCAAAATTATTGTTCAATGAGTTCGTTGTTCAAGTTATAAATGATGTAAGAGTAGTTATTTTCCATAGAAGCTTCAAACTTACAGCGGTGTAACAAGTTACTGCAATAAATAACATTGCGTTATTTATGTGATGTTTGCCTAACTTGATACTTATACATGTACATATCTGATATGATCGTAATGATAATGTGACATCTCTGCACAACTGGAAATAATATTACTCTTTCGTAGTTGCTTATCCACAATTGTCATACATACACGCACGTGTACATACTGTACTAGTGATGTCCATCGCAGTTCTGTTGCTTTGTAACGTGTATTGTTGTATATGCTTACGAAATTATGTTCTTCAGAATTAGAGAAATAAAAGTAATATAATTACCTATCAGGTAAAAGTCAGTTCTTTTATGATAGAAAACAAATAATTCTATACTCTAAATGAGTAATTCGCTGGCGTGGAAATAGAAGGTCGTACTTAAGAACCTAATCGATATTTTATGAAAACAAGTAAAAACCGTCCGAATATTACTCTTCACGTACAGTAAAACAAGCCGTTTCAACTTCAGTTTGGTCAACATGACAATTTCCAATTTTCATGAAAAACAGGCTAATTACAGAAAGCGTCTTACAGTGCTTATTTTAGTATGTATCCTTCTAATAAGATCGCCATTCTAGTTATTTGTTCATACATATTTCAAACTTTAGGCCAATGTATATTTCAAAATTGTATGCCCTTATGTGGGCCAAAAATTGAAAAATAAACAATATATTATCTTATCTATCAATCTTACTATCTTCTAAGCCTGCGACATGACAGACAAGTTGTTCTGCTGAAGTAAGCAGGGGACTATCTATTGTTCTTTATTTTCCATTTAAATTTTGCCACTTGAAAACAAACTATCAGGATTCTTAAAAGAATCATTATTAATATGAAGTATTTACCTCCAATCACCATGGGGAATCCGAATGTGTGTGTGACGTCACGAACTGTGAACACATTTCCCAGAAGTGCATTCCGGATACAGACGGAAATTAATCTATGATCATCATTTGGAAAATGTAACTTTATTGTTCGTCTTGGATAATTCCAGATAAATGTACCATTTGAACATTGTTGTGGTACTTCGATACTTCTCGTATGTTCAGGACTGAAATATTTGAGACAATTTTTTTATTTTTAGATTTTTCTTATTTTTAGATAGGTCTCGTGCTAACAACGTTGATATAAGTCAATTTACAGCACACTTGCAAAAATACGGATATGACAGCTCGTGCCATGAATACACAAGAACATCACACACCAAAGTACATAACATGATCAAGGTCTTGCAGTAGCATATAGAATAGCAGGCATATGCCACCCACAGACTTGCCAGACTCTGTGGAATTACATTTTACCGAAATAAAACAATGCAAGACATGTCTATTTCAATTTTTATGATCATTCTGTCGACACAAAAAATATATTTTCAAAATGATTTTGACAAAAAGTCCTTTCTAATTGGTTTTGCAAACAATCCACCAAATCATTTCGTTGTCATGTTAATGGTTTCCGAATAAATATGAATTTCCTTTTGCATTAGATGTCATCTGTCCCCACCAAAACAGAATATACCAACATACCCATTTAGATTTTGATTACATGACACACTTTGGGTTTTAATATACATTAATGGGACTTATACTCCGTCATGCCCACTGACTCCATTCATAAAGTGTACATTATTTCTGTAAATGTACACTTTTGTGAGACATTTTCTCAGATAATGATTGGTCAAGTTAAGCTTCAAACTATTTCAGATTTGCATAACCACATACACAGTTAAATAAATGTCACTGCTGATTGCCTGAAGACTAAAAAATGTAAAAACACACAACGAGGGATTAACATGACTGTGCTACTGCAAACTAATCAAATTTGCAGCATTACATTTTAATTAGTGTCTTTTGTGAAACTTAATAATAAAACAAAGAAAAGTAGAGTTAATTTTTTATATTATATTTTTTAGTCTTGGTTGAACTAAATACTAAAACAGAATAATCACAATTTATCTATGTACACCAAAACAATAATAGGGCAATGAATAATCCTTTAATATTGCTGTTCACAATGTTGGGAGCAGAATCCATCAAAATTGAATGATTTTACGTTATTGGTTATCAGGAGGAATACAGCAAACATATAAACAATGTATAAAAAAATATACATTGTGCAACCGACAGGAATCCTGAATTATTATTATACAATGATCGCAAGCAGTTATAACTTTCTACTTGTTTTCATGAGCACACGTGATGCCACTTACAATCACTCGAATACAACATTATATTGCAGTTAGAAATCATCAAATTATGTAGCACTATGAAAATGAATGTTTAAATTAGAACATGTGTCAATTCATTACGGCGCTATTATAATACAAACATTTTTTTGATATCTATAAAATAAAACACAAAATAAATTTCTTGTTAGTCCTTACAAAACTATCCTATAACGGTTGTAAGAGGACACTTTTGATCAAAAACTAGTACTGTATCTATTACATAATGAAAGTAAAAGTAACTTGGGTATGTAGACGTATTCACAGAAGGGCACACATTACATCACACATCTTCCTGCCTTTTCGAAGGAGGTAGAGGATAAAAATATACCTGCTTCCCATGTATAGCTACAAATACCCCGCGAAGAAGTATAAATTGTTTGGAAATAAATGGTGACCTACTCATCGTCCGGAGATACAGTGACTGTACACGGATCCTCTGTGATGAACGATGTTGTCAAACAAACACAGGAATACAATATAGCCAACGAAAGTCCGAATATTTTGGTCATGTCTTTACTTAGCTGAAAACAATACTATAATATTCTTAAAGCGAACTTCACAAACAATTCATTCACAATATCTTATCAAGGTCAAAACAGAAATCTAAATAGAACTCTAAAATTGACACATTTTTTCTGCAAGCAACTGCGTAGAGGACTTTAAGTTGACAAGTTGACATCCAATGCAAATGTGTGGAATTCCCAACGCTAATTTCGCGACATTAAATACAATCAGACACATTCAATCATCATTACACTTTTTAATAATTACAAGTTGACGATTTGCAGAAATTAAATACCACTTGGGTCTGTGCTGATAGCTTGGTTGCGTGTTGTTATTGATTTAAACAGAACCCACGCGTAAATCTGCTTTGCAATTTTGATTACATTGGACTAAACATTTGGACATGCGCTTTGACTTACATGGTCTGCTGTTTTCTCTTGCATGCTGCTTTGACACATCCTTTTACTTATGTTTCGACTAAGAACGTCAATATTTGACGCAGATACTATGTCTTTCTACGCACCAGGTTTCTTGTTTATATCTAATAGACTATAAAAGATAAGATCGCTGGTAACTATGCCGAGACCGAGAAACGGACCAAGGACTAAACAGACCTGGATCTTGATCTTGACCCAGTTATAGACTGGCTGTAATAGATAAAGAATATATTTATATAGTACACAGCCCCTCTATACGGACGTCTGAATGAAGAAACGGACCAATATCTTGGTTCTTGAACCAGTAACAACCTGTATGTACTAGTTAGATTATGTATATATTAATATAGTGCACAACCCCTCCATACGGACGTCACAATGAAGGAAGGTTGATAAAACACAGAGCAATGTCTTGATCTTGAACCAGTGACAGACTGATTGTACTAGTTAGATTATTCAAATATACAATGTATGTATAGTACACAACCCATCCATACGGACGTTACAATGAAGGATGGTTGAGAGAAGCAGACGAATTTCTTTATCTTGATCCAGTGACAGACTGATTGTACTAGATATATATAACCTATTGTGTAAAACACACACACCTGTCTCTACAGAAATCATGTACAAGGTTTATAAATCTAGAACATACACTCGAAGTAAATGGAAATAAACACCAGAAATGAGACTACAGACGTAGAGAATGTATTGTCCAAATAAGATAAGTGAGTTGTGACGCGTCATGAAGGGCACTGGGCTATGACAATGCATGTGATGGGGGTTCTTTACAAATATAAACTCTTGTAAATACAACAGTCATGTAGTCATACAGTCTTCGTCATTACTGGTCACCCCAAACAGTTCAATTTGACGTGATATCACAAGGTTTATCAGACACCCTATTATCGGACCGATTTAGCCGGAAGTGACTTGTCGTTTCAATTCAACTATTTGTATAGCCGTTTTGGAATTTGTTTTTTCAACATGTGGACAATCAATATCCATTTCACCTTGGCATGATATGGCGACTGAGCGTTGGACAAAGGCAACCAATCATTTGGTATAAAGTTGTCAGAACAAGCCGCTAGACATATCAGTTGATGTTACTTGATTATAACTATCCTGAGTGAGAACGAGGTCTAAAATGTCCCCAGGTAACCATTGACACGATTCAATTGAGCATGCGCAAAGATGATACACACCATGATCTTGTTCAAGAGTAAGGACATAACTATTGATGACGACATCGCAACATTGTTTTCTCGTGTCTTCAACACTTGATAGGCTAATATGTAAAATTAATATCACGTCTCTTTTTTCCACCGCCTCTAGGGATGAATAAGGTCGTGTCTTGGGATAGATTTGAGTCATCATTAGATGAACTATCCACGACATAAGTCTACATAAACAGATTGGTAGATTATTTGTTTTGTAAATTTAGGAAATCAATCGTCTGTAATCACCATGTTAGTCACGAATTTAATCACGAGTAAAATTATAAAGAAATAATTGAACGTCGATCCGTTTGGTGTTGTGACCAACCTGTACATGGGAGCTAAATCGATGCTCTGACTTGCAAATGTACAATTTGTTTATTTTTGCCACTATATAAGACTATCGTATCAGTATTAGACACATATTACAATAATAACAACCAAACAATCACATTTGTTCATGGTAGGTTATAACATCGAAATTGTATCAACTTTAACTTTCATTATTTAGAAGTAGAAATAAGTGGCATTTTAGGAGCGAATAAAACACCAGTTTTACATTGATATTTCATATCGTTGTCTTCAATTTGATTGTGCGATATGAGGACATTTACAATCTTTAACTCATTCATATGGGGAATTATTGAAAGAAGAGCATTTATTCTTTTGTCGTTGAAATAAACAACTCTGTCCACATAATTTCAAATTGTCTTGTAAGAATTGTGCATACTGTTGCTGATAAAGAAACTGTTTTCGGTAGATACATTATTTTACTAGAGACGTTTCATTCGAATATTTGTGTTAATACTTCTCTATACGGCCCCCTTGTTTCTGCCATTATAAAACGTAATGGGACTATATCGGCCCATTAAAAACAGTAACAAATACTCTGGGTAATAACATTGCCAGCACTTTTTCACGAAAACAATAATCAAATGAATGCGAATCCTCTGCGGCGTGCAGAGCAATTATATTAGTATCATCATTTTGTCACGCACATTTTGTTATTAAAATGAATAAAGGTTCATGTACGCAGGAATTCAAGTGTGTTACCGATTTGTCAGGAATACATAAACAAGAGTGCCACAATTCCGTCATGTACTTAGGGATAGTATGATTGTTACTAATTGAAACGTACAAGCACATAAAAGGACATTAGCTACTAGATATAGAAGGGAGTGGTGACCTAGATGTAGGAGGACGCCCGCTTTATGAACGAGATGTTCGGGTTTGATCTCCGTCTGCGCCAGAACTATATGTTTCAAAAGTCACCCACATGCTCCACTATTACCCAGTGTGTGAATGGGTACCTCCGATTGTCTGTGTTTGCGATCGACACAAACAACCGATATGTGAATCAATGACTGAGAGAAAGTAAATATATAGTCGACTGATCAGAAAAATAATCAAGTAATATTAGAAAATCTAGAAAACAATCAGAGCCATTTGAAAAAAAGTGCTTCCAAATAAGTACTTTTTAAAAGAGTGCAAACGCAATGCAGAAAATCAAATAATATTATAAATACATTTACTCCCACTTGATCCTGAAGGCAATTATAATCTTGTTGAAATTAAGTTTTAATATCCAGAGGGTGCTCCAGATAAGATGACAGTTTTTTATGTGTACTTTTAATCAAAGCGCTACTACTATTGATGGCTGTGGCATGCTTGAGGATGCGCTATAATACCTTTATGTATAAGAGTAATTAGTTATTGTTTCTGATGTGTAAATTGCATTGTGTGATATCAGCTTGAGGAGGTGCTATAATACCTTTATGTATAAGGGTTATTTTCATTGTGTGATATCAGCGACTTGGGAGTGAGTTAATACGATCATTAACAAAAAATCTAAATTGGTATTGCACATTATGCATTTATCGACCGAGCACAGAAATCAGTAACACCACAATACAGCTAAACAGAGCAATGCCCACATATAAACCAAGGAAATGATTAAAAAAACAAGTCCCCACCGCAAATATGCAGGATCACCCAATTTTACAAAGAACTTACAAAATAGCGGTGATCGAAAGAAACCGAATGAAACACAGCCAAGACGCACCAATATCCAATGCATTATAACATCCAAAACGATAAGGATGCGTCACCCATAAGGGTTTTGAAGTGTCTATTTAAACACAAATATTATATATATAATATGTACATGTCTCTTTTAGCTGAGGACATGCATTGTTGTTAATGTTGTGGGATGTACCCTTCAATAATGTTGATTAACTTGTCTTAAATTCCCGTGTGCACATAAAAATTATTATAATCTGCACACTCACTCGAAATCACGGGTTTCTACGACACAATTTATTATTTCTATGACTCCTTTATCACCACGTTGCATGCATCAGTTCAGATCGTTGAACCCAATCGTTACTTCGAAAATACTCAATGATTTCCCATATGAAGAGAAATATTTATTAAGATTTCAATATAACTCCACAACTAATTTATTAGAACTATTTCATCAAGGTCAAAACCAAAATCTAAATAGCAATCTAAAAGTTGAAGAGCGTTTGTGTCACAAAAGAGAAGCTGTCATAATTTGACAAGTTAACACCCTACAACCCTAAGAACTGTGTGACGTGACCAACTTTAATATCAAGTCATTAAATAACAAAACATAGGATTTCAATCCTCATTAAACGCTTTCCATTTTTAGTAACGAGCTGGCAATTTGTAGAACGCAAACACCTCTTTGGTCTGCATTCATCGTTTGGTCGCGTGCCGAAAGTGATTTTCACTTGCTATACGGAACCCACGCAAAATTCGGCATTCACATTTTGTTTAAATTCAACTAAAATTGAAACCTACTGCTTTTGCTTCACTAATGGCATAATTCACAAACTATGTCCAAGGTCCTTCACCAAAACATTTGTGGGTTTTCGTCTATCAAAGATCTGGACGAAGCAATATATCCATTTGTTCAATAGATGTCAGAACAACCCGCTAGACGAATCAGTTGATGCTACTTGATTAAAACACTTCTTAGTGAGAATGAGTCTTCATAATGTCTCAAGATAACCCTGAACTTGTCTCAAAGTAAAGAAATATATCTTAAGATATTTCCACTTTCCAACAAATATTTGAATACAAGATTACCCAATCACTCCATCATGTTATCGGTTAATATGTAAAATTAACGCCACGTCTCTTTGTCCATCGTCTCGAGAGATGATTAAGGTCGTGTCTTGAGATAGGTTTGACATATCATTTGATGAACAAACACTGGCATCTGTTTACATAAGAACATTGTACTAAATCTACAGGGTAAATTCATGATTTCATTGTTATTTTTTGTATTAAGAATTCAATTGTACAGTAATTAACATGCTAATCACGAATATGATCACAATACAATTAACTTTAATTAAACGATTAAACAGAAAACTTTGACCTATTTCTTATTATGACTACAATTACTCGATGTTTTATAAGTGGGAGATCTGTTGATTATCTAGTTTGATAAAATGTTGCCAGTTATTTTAATTTCCCTGAAGTAGTTTACTGATTGGCATGCGAATTGTGTTTTAGGTCGATTGTGAAACCAAACTATGAAATATCAAAACAGCTTGAACGTTTCTGTTATAATTACTGTAGGTCTTATAATTTAAAAGGTAAAGGTAAAGTGTTTGTTTATTATAGAGTCACCCCTATTGAAAGGGCCAGCCAATTTGACTTATGAGACACCTATTTTTCTTGCGCACAGAACCTCCCGAATTCCTCCTCATATTGCCGGGCGCCTGGCAGAGATGGGCCTACGGTAACCATTCTTTAACTAGCTGGCGGCTCACCAACCGGTCGCATCAGTTCTAACCCAGCTTCCGCCGGGATTCGAACCTTCGACCTTCCGCTCCGGAGGCGGACGCCCTAACCACGTCAAAAGAGCGTTTCTGTCACACAAGAGAAGCTGTCTTAATTTGACAAGTTAACACCCTACAACCCTAAAAACTGTGTGGCGTGACCAACTATAATCGCAAGTCATTAAATAACAAAACGGAAAACTTCAATAATCATTAAACGCTTTCCATTTTTTAGTAATAACGATCTGACAATTTGCAGAACGTAAACACCTCTTTGGCCTGCATTCATCGCTTGGTCGCGTGCCGAAAGTGCTTTTCACTTGCCATATGGAACCCACGCAAAAGTCTGCTTTCATATTTTGATTAAATTCAACTAAAATTGAGACGTTCGATTTGACTTATATCCTCTCACTATTTCTGTTGAATGCCGCTTTCCCTGTCCGATATTTAAATTTGGGAATAGACTTCGGACGTCAGTATTGGAAGTGTTCATCTACAAAATGTTTATGTGGCTTCACAGACACACCATACCGACACTGTACAAACCAAACATACCACCGATGAACGAGCTATCACATAAGGCCTTTACCAGATACCACCAAAACAGCCTGTCCCAAGCCCATGTTTTAACTAGGTTTAGCTCCGTTTGGTGTCGGTTTCCCATGTGCTAAGATACTAAGTAAAATTTTCTCTACGCACCGTGTTGTTTGTTTATGTCTTTATAAGATAAGAACGTAGCTCTCTATGTCGGGGGAGGGAAACAGACCAATATCTCGATCTTGCACCAGTAATAGGCTGACTGTACTAGTACTAGATAAATCATATATTTATATGGAACACAACCACACTCACGGATGCCATGATTAGGTTTTATAAATCAACAATAAATGGCAAAATAATGCCGACGAAAAAGAGTTAGAAGATATAAAGTCAAGAAGATATTGTCCAAACGAGGTGATTTCGTTGTCTAAATACTTAAAGAGCACATAAATTAAAAACCTGTAGAGAGGCAGAGAGTATTCAACAATAGTACATACTATCCATAGAAACAACGCATTAATAAACGCTAATGCGTTACTTGATATTCTTAAAATGTAATTTGTCACATATAACTCTGAATTGTATTCAGTCTAGCAAACAGTTACCACAGTAATACTATCTGATAGGTCTTACAACACGATCCAAAACGAGATTAATTGTATGTTGGAATTTGAAGCGAATCTTCTTATGTACTTAGTATTTAGTCTGCCAAATACATCGATTTCGTTCTTAACTTTTACACTACCCATTGAAATCAAGTTTATAAGAGATTGCATGTACAATTTAATTTAAAGAGCTGACTTTTATCGAGACGGAATGACGGTACATTCAGATCACCATTGTGTGCGACCAATTGCATTTACTTTGATTCCACTAATAGCATCTAAAGCTTCATCACATCCATGTCCAAGGTAGTTCGCTACTTAAGACGTTTTAGGGTTTTATCTCAAAATTGCCTTAACGGACACATTATAAAACTTGTCTAGCTGTGTTGTGTTGTTGTTTCTCAAGGTATCCCTCTCTATATTCTATATATTCAGACAAGGCATGACCACCGAGCCACGGACTAAACATCGTTTTTGATAATCGTTTTCTAACTGTGCAATGTTGTGGTTTCTCAAGGTGTGGTCCATTTATTTCAATGCGTTTGAATTGATATGGCGACTCAGCGTTGAACCATTTGTTATGTAGTTGTCAGAACGAACTGCTAGACTGTCTGTTGATATAACTTAATTAGTACTATCATAGAAGTGAAAAAGAGGCTTCATAGTGTCCCAAGATAACCAATACTATTGGATCGCACGTGAGCACTGACGACACATCTCTTGAACTTGTCTCAAAGTAAAGAAATAAATAATACTTATGATATTTCCAAGATTCACCCATCACTCCATCAAGTTATCGGTTAATATGTAAAATTAAAACCACGTCTCTTTTTTTCTTTCTTCTAGCGAGATGATTAAGGTGGTGTCTAGAGATGATTAAGGTCGTGTCTCGAGAGAGGTTTGAGGAATCATATTATGTGCTATCAATGACATCTGTTTACATAAGAACATTGTACTAAATGTATATATACAAGGTAAATTTTTTATTGTGTTTATGAAGAAATCAATTGTCTATTAGTATCGTAATTACCATTGCTGTGCACCAATATGATCACAAGACAATTAACCGTGATTAAACAGAACACGTTGGCCTATTTCTTATTGTGATTAAAATTATTCGTTGTTTTATATGTGGGAGTTCCGTTGATGATCTAGTTTGATAAAACCCGTCCGTTATTTTGATTTCCCTGAAGGTTTTTTACTGATTGTCTTGCTAATTGTGTTTTAGGTCGATTTAGAAACGAAACTATGAAATATCAAAACAGCATGAGCGTTCTGTTATGAAAAGTCTATAACTTATGTAAATATGTATTGATATTTAATTCCTGGTGGTGACCATCGTCATGAGGGTAAGAGTGGGACTGTGAACGTGAGGCTTGGGACTTATTTATACCAATATTATTATATCGTCTTTAGTATCACAAGGCCTTACGAAGGTCCAAAGACACAAAAAGTCAAAGTAGGAATCTATCACTAAGCTATTGCAGTAGTTCCATATTGAAATTTAGGTTACAAGGTTTAGGAATGCTGTTTGTACGCAGGTTGCCAATATACGTGCATTTGGGATATTGTAATATAAGGATATGCATGTACATATGTACACGATAAAATGAAACGCATAAGACACCCACTGTTAATTATAAGAATAAAAAACAAAAACTATATCTGTATATTCATATAAATACATTAATAGTGTATTAACTTAGTTTAATTCAACATAATTATAAATAAGCCGTTTACGAAAAACGAAAACCCCACTTCCATTCTTCCTTGAACTTTAATAGTAGTTGAAATATCTTAATCTGGATTGTATGAAATGAGGACATTTATAATCTCAAACCAATATATATGGAGATTTGTTGCAGGAATACGTTCATTTCTTTTTAAGTTTAAATTAACAACTGTGTGTAAAATATTTCAAGTTGTCTTCTAAAAATGATTTAGAAATGTTGTTTATAAATAAACTGTTCTAGGCAAATAATTTGCTTTACGAGCGACAATAAATTCACATTATTTTGTTAATACTTCTCCAAACGGTCTACTGTGAATATCGAAATTTGGCATCATAGCTTTGTTTGTTCCGCTATTAAAGGTAACGGGCTCCAGTGATGTCCAATTATAAGCAATACCACGTACACAGGGCAATAAGATTATTTCCAAGTTTTTCTACCGTAAGTTTGGAATTAGTGTCACATTTCATATGATAAATTAGTATGAGTACTTCTAAGAAATAGAATAAGTTCCACCCACTTGATTCCAAAGACATTTTAAAATAAGCGGGGTTAAGATAGACAAAATATATGTTTTGTCGGCGAAAAATGAGTTTTAATATCCCTCGAGTGTTTCATTATATTTATTATAAGGATTGTACAATTTACTGATATTAATAGCCGGTATGTCTGGATTTAAGTATTATGATGTGCTTCCTGTATATATAGCATGCATTTTGTTTTGCTAAAACGTTTCCGATGTTTTCTTAAAATTGTGCGTTATAACCGATTTAACAGTTATTTAAAAAAAAGAATGTAGTGGTGGCCGTATGCATTCATGGTTCACCCAGAATAACAAGGCACATTTAATTTTTGTAACATGAGCATAGCATAGCCTGTCTAACCAAGTGTTTGAGATCAAATCTTATCCAAAAGGATTGCTTACATTTTCTTAAACTCTTGATTCAATAGTTGCCTACATTTCGTCACAGTAATACCATGAATGTTTGCTTACATTTCATCACAACGACACCCCAAAGGATTGCTTACATTTCTTTACAATTTTGGTTTAAATGATTGCTTAGATTTCGCTACAATCACATCCTAAATTATCCAATTTCATTTATGTACACGGATGATAGTCGTGCAATCAATAGCAAAATATTCTATATAAAATATAAGCCTCGTACTAGTCTGTCACATCAGGGATAACAAATTATGGTCGCACGTATGTCATAAATAAAGAACACCCAATCATTTCAAGCATCGAATATATATCCCAGGGGAAAGTATAGAAGAGAAAAAACAAATTGTCTCGTCACAAACAGACATATTATTGACAGTAATTTTGCAAATCAGTGGATGAAAGAGTGTTGAATTTGTTTTTCTACATGGCATTCACTACTCGCATGCCTTCTATTCATTGTTATCTTGTCAGTTGATAAATAGCAAGTTAGCACTAGGTCGCAAAACAACTGATTATATCGACTGGTTCACTGTATACGAATGTATCTTTAAAATCGGCGTACAAATGGGTGTAATGGAACAGCCCAAAGTTTAAATTAAGGCTAATTTATATTTAGTCAAACACCTAGTGTAATATATCAATAACTCTAAGTCAGATCAAATTATATAATTGCCTCATGAAAGCTTTAGATCTCTACAGGATACAATTTCCTACAAATACCATAATAAACAAATTATTATTCGCAATCGTTTTATATAATAAGAGGTTTGGAGTACAGCAATAAATATGTTTCCAAAAAAGTTTCACTTGAAGTCGGAGGTCGTTGGTCCATCCGTCAGGGTTATAGAATGGCCCCACACTTACGATTGACACGGTCGAATACAAACAAACAAAAGAACACACAAAACCAACATTGATGATATATACAGTTCGAACGAAATGACAGGAAATTTCATTTCCATTTAAAGCTAATATTTTACCTTACTTGCATGTTGTCACGCATATATGAAAAGAAGAACTAATGAACTGTGATTTATTTCCGTTTTCTTAGGAATAAGTCGCTTTTAGTACTTACTTGCCAGTTAAATCGAAGAAAACGAGTGATGTTGCGTTTTAGGAACAGGTTGGGCGTTAAGAACTGGTCGATTTATAATATACAATATTCGCTTCTAATATTACACGTCATGCTTATTTTATTCATAAACGGTAGTAGAAACAAATAACGCCATACAATTAAAGCTGTTATACCAAACGTTATTTTCAAGCAAAATACAAAGCTGAATACAAAATTATATACCAGAATGTACTGTCTGAAGAAACTTGATTCTAGGAACAGACACGGCCTTCACAGGTACCATGTTACACCATGGTGAAGTGGGACATGTGGGTCTTGTTCAGAGAAATTAACCAGCGGTCCAGAGGGGTTTCACACGGGACCTCTCGATCCTCAAGCGCGCGCACTACCTCTAGGCCACCGCTCCCCACAATCTTTGTCGAAAAAACAGAAATTTCCTTTGCTAGACGGTCATATAAGGGTATAAATGGCTTCTCGGCAAGTTTGAAAACTTTGTGTCAGTATCGACCTAACATATAAACTAATGGAAAGGCCGCACAGATTGACATGAACAATACGATGATGGTAAACATTTAAGTCTTTCTGAAGGTGATATGGAGACGCAAAGGATGTCGATAAAATTCTACTACTAGCTAAATTGATGGATTGTCGTTGATTTTCTATTGTAAAAATGTTTAACGATAATACTCGAAATCAGTTGTGTATGTTTTAACCGGTGTACAATGACGAGACGATGATTCAATATCGACAGCAGTGTCCTTCCATTGGTTGGAACATTGTTGAGTTTATTCTTGATATAAAAGTGACCAAAGGGACCAAAGCGGACAAAATGTTAACCCGAAGCATACAGCTTGACGTGTACACGACCACAATGTATGTCATTGAGATTATTGATTATAGACGAGGTGGGGCTGACTTTTCTTTATTCATTATTTGTTAACTGTCATTTTGCGAGATCTGACATAAACCAAACATTAGATATCAGTCTTGCAGTCGTCAATCATTGACACAGGATCATTAACGTACACTTTAATTACACTGAAGTTCACATAGGAGATTTCGTATTGTGATTTGTCAATCGTGAATGCCTCTATTAATGTATTTTCCTAAATTATGAGTATTCAGGGATTCATAAATTTCCAATTCAGTTTCATTGAAGCTTATTTCGAAATTTCAGGAGATTTGGCAAACGACCGTGAAACAAATTAAAACTTTTACCCTGCAACATTTTATTTTCATCAAATAATAATTTAATTCCAGAAAATGTCTCTTGACGGTTCATTTTAGTACAAGATGATTATTTGAAGATGACTTTTTTCAACAAACCATTGGACTAAGAGCTTAGTGTTGGTGACGCCATTTGGAAATAATCGGAGGCATACATACATAACAACAAAGCAAACGTTTCTGTAGCGGAGAATTTTAAAACACACCCAGCGTTGAACAATACTATTAATGTTAATATCTGCATACTTTCATCTTTTGAAGGAAAGATCTTCAAGACATTGAATACAAATTGCTGCTTTGTATATAATGATGATAATGCCAGACGCCCTGTAAACAGTTTAAAGGAATATTAATACTTGTAACTGTCTTATTGACTGTCCATTCGATTGAACATGCGCACAGACAACACACTTCAAGAACTTGTCCCAGAGTAAGGAAATAACTAATGATGACGATATATCAACATATCTTAATGTTTCCTCCTGTCTTCAACACGTTATGGGCTAATTTGTAAAATTAACATCACATCTTTTTTCTATCGTCTCTAGGGATGATGTCTAGGGATAGGTTTTATATATAGTCCAGTTAGGACATATTGACAATGACATCGTTCATGTGTTTCCAAAAAAATAAAAGCATTGCTTAAATAGGTACAGTTTAGTTTGGTATTGAACTGTTGGCATATGCCTTTATATTTGTTTTTATACCGCACTATTGGATTATTTCCCTGCGTCACTGTATTTTTATCCTAACGGGACTGTACCATTAGATAAACTATCCTCGACATAAGTTTACATAAACAGAGTGTCAGGGTGGACATACCACGTGGTGTGTGACGTAATTTTTTGCTAAGACGACAAGAAGAAAACTGTCAACAAAACAAGAAAAACAGCCGTAAGTATTTTATTCGTTGATCAATTTTCACGAGACTAGCCCCACGCTCAAGCCCAGAAAGAATAATATGCATGTCACTGAATGATTTGGCACAAAAACCAACAGTTTTTTCCCGAAAGTGGCTCAACGGTTAGAAATGGACAAAATCTGAAAAGCAAAGACGACAAGAAAATATTTATTTTATCATTCATAGCTATTTTGGGCATAATAATAGTGCAAAATGCGTACTGCCGACACGTATAACAATGTATTGGACAAAACCTGATAACATAATTAAGCATTATATGGTCCATTTCATGAAATATTTTGTGAAATACATAATTCGTCTGAAAATGCTAAGACGACAAGAATGGAAAGACGACAAGAAGATTTATAACTCAACATTTAAACTGATATTAACCCCTAAATCTATAGCATGGATGGCTTACTTCAGTTAACAGTACTGTCAATACATGTATTGAAATAATTAGAACACGCACTGCAGTTAAACCATGCATACCTGAACATTTTTATTATTAACTATTTTTGCATTGGCAATCTATATATCGATAAGTATTTTTCCATCTTAACTCCGACCGTGTTCCGATTTGCCCCGTCCATATGGATGCTCATATTTTGGTAACCAATCGTCCAGTCTATGAAGTGCCTCTATATTATGTGAGTAGATTCCATGCTTGATAAAAATACGTATTTAGTTTGTACAATTGCAGAATTTGTGAGAAGCCCTCGTTAAAAACAAATGACCGTTCTGACTTGCCCCGGTGTCCCCTACCTGTATTGGCACCCTGTCTGCAAAACGCTGTATCGTATTAAATTACGTAAAATACCTACGTTCGGTTTTGTTGTGCCACCGGCATCCTCTCTGTGTGGTTCAGCTGATTGACTATAGCACAGAGAGGGTGCCAGTGCCAGAACAGAGAGGGTTTCGGTGCTACAACGAAACAGAAATTAGGCTGTTTTTAATGTTATTTCATGAAAGTTGCAATATTTAAAGCATTTAGAGGCCTGGTTGGCTCAAGGACTTTCTGTATCTTTGGCAAAACCGTTGGTTTTCGTACTTCTCCTGTCGACTTGTAACGTCAAAAACTATTGTTTTGCACAGAGAGGGTGCCAATACGGGTAGACACCGTGAACTGTTCTCACACATAAGCATGTACATGCTATTATCAAAACAAAGTGGATTTTTAAGGGTTTTTATTTGATATTTCTCGTGTTAGTATAGTATTTCACACTTTCTATCGAACTCCATCACCCACGTCATTGTCAACTGTTCAATCGTTGAAATGCGTGGTCCTATCATGGAATCCACTGTTGTAGGTATGTGTTTATTGTCATGTCTTAGTAGGCAGCATCAACTACATCACGTGATCAGTTTACGGGCTGTTATGCAAATACAAATGTACAAAACACTCTTAGAATAATAATAAACATTGTGAATATATAATTTAAAATTTCACACAGTGGCAGATTCATTGTGTATGGCACGTAGATATATGTGTATAGCTTGAAAACATATACCTGTTTTTGCATTATATAAACTTATTTAGTATTCACAAGGTACGTTTTTTATCATTTGCGCGTAATATTCAGTTAATGATCAAGTCGCATGTTGTTTTGATTATACCACATTTCTTACATGTCAGGGGTGTTTGCCCCAAACGGCATTAATCAGGGGTATCATAGCGGATCTTTCGTGTGTTTTGTCTCAATATATTATGACAACGCAATGTTTTTGCACATGCATACTTATAATCATATAAATAATGCAACGAGGCCCATAAACAATCCAAAAACCATGAAAATCGGGAAAAATAGGAAATATTACAGATAAAAATATTCAATAATCAAGGTATCTGTAACTCAAACCGCACTTTGCGCGAGTGTTCTGCTTGATTATTGGTGCTTGAAGGGAAAACAACCATGAGTCGCAAACTAGAAACCTGGCCGGGTACTTTGGTCAGCTTGTTTTTATTTCAAACGCCTTACTAAGCAATGAAAAGTCATGATTTACTTATCGAATCGACGTAAAACGGCCATTTAAATAGTCTGTGTATCCACTTCCGACTCCATACGTTACCCCCATTGTATTAGGTAGATAAATTTCATTTATTCGTGCAAATAATCATACATGTAGGTTTCGTAATAACAGAGAAATGTTTAAAAAACACGATTTTTTGCTATCGCAAACTAGCTATACAAAATCAAATTTTGAGAAAACAAGAAATATGTCTGACAATCACTCTTTACTTATGGTAAAACAAGCTTTTTCAAAATTAGTTTGGTCAAGATGACAAGTTCCGATTTCCATGGCAATAGGCTCATAAGAAGCGCCTCATGATATAGATTTGAAATATGCATCAGTCATATTAGGTCGTTAGTGCCACTTACGACCTACTCATTCTAAGCCAGCGATATTGCGGTATCGTAATAAAAGCAGCAAATTAAGCAGTTAATGTAACACGTGATGAATTCTTCTAGAACTTAATGACCATGAACGTGAATCACTTCACTTACTATACTAATCAGACAATGAATTAAGGAGTTTATACCAGTTTTAAATGTTGAGTTATAAATCTTCTTGTCGTCTTTCCATTCTTGTCGTCTTAGCATTTTCAGACGAATTAGGTATTTCACAAAATATTTCATGAAATGGACCATATAATGCTTAATTATGTTAACAGGTTGTTTCTAATACATTGTTATACATGTCGGCAGTACGCATTTTGCATTATTATGCTCAAAAGAGCTATGAATGATACAAATAAAAAATTTCTTGTCGTCTTTGCTTTTCATATTTTGACCATTTCTAACCGTTGAGCCACTTTCGGGAAAAAACTGTTGGTTTTTGTGCCAAATCATTCAGTGACATGCATATTATTCTTTCTGGGCTTGAGCGTGGGGCTAGTAACGTGAAAATTGATCAACGAATAAAATACTTATGGCTGTTTTTCTCGTTTTGTTGACAGTTTTCTTCTTGTCGTCTTAGCTAAAAATTACGTCACACACCACGTGGTATGTCCACCCTGGAGTGTACTACTTGGTAAATAATTTGTTTTGTGATTTAGGAAATCAATCGTCTGTAATCATGATAGTAATCACGAATATACTCATGAGTTGAATTGTAAAAGGTAAAGTAATATTGACCCATTTCTTATTGTGACTAAGCTGTATGTGGGAGCTCAACCGATGATCAGATATGGTAAAATAATAACAATATTATGTTTTTGCCATGGTACAAGAATATGTTATCTGTAATATTGTGACATAGTATAAGACTATCGTATCTGTAATATGGTATTGTGACATTGTATAAGACTATCGTATCAGTAATATGTTATTGTGACATTGTATAAGACTATCGTATCAGTAATACAGTATTGTGACATTGTATAAGACTATCGTATCAGTAATATGTTATTGTGACATTGTATAAGACTATCGTATATGTAATATATTATTGTGACATTGTATAAGACTATCGTATATGTAATATGTTATTGTGACATTGTATAAGACTATCGAATCTGTAATATGTTATTGTGACATTGTATAAGATTATCGTATATGTAATATGTTATTGTGACATTGTATAAGACTATCGTATCAGTAATATGTTATTGTGACATTGTATAAGACTATCGTATCAGCAATATGTTATTGTGACATTGTATAAGACTATAGTATCAGTAATTAGTTATTGTGACATTGTATAAGACTATCGTATCAGCAATATGTTATTGTGACATTGTATAAGACTATCGTATCAGCAATATGTTATTGTGACATTGTATAAGACTATTGTATCTGCAATAAGTTATTGTGACATTGTATTAGACTATCGTATCAGTAATATGTTATTGTGACATTGTATAAGACTATCGTATATGTATTATGTTATTGTGACATTGTATAAGACTATCGTATCAGTAATATGTTATTGTGACATTGTATAAGACTATCGTATCAGTAATTAGTTATTGTGACATTGTATAAGACTATCGTATATGTAATATGTTATTGTGACATTGTATAAGACTATCGTATCAGTAATATGTTATTGTGACATTGAATAAGATTATCGTATCAGTAATATGTTATTGTGACATTGTATAAGACTATCGTATATGTAATATGTTATTGTGACATTGTATAAGACTATCGTATCAGTAATATGTAATTGTGACATTGTATAAGACTATCGTATATGTAATATGTTATTGTGACATTGTATAAGACTATCGTATCAGTAATATGGTATTGTGACATTGTATAAGACTATCGTATATGTAATATGTTATTGTGACATTGTATAAGACTATCGTATCAGTAATACAGTATTGTGACATTGTATAAGACTATCGTATTAGTAATATGTTATTGTGACATTGTATAAGACTATCGTATATGTAATATGTTATTGTGACATTGTATAAGACTATCGTATATGTAATATGTTATTGTGACATTGTATAAGACTATCGTATATGTAATATTTTATTGTGACATTGTATAAGATTATCGTATCAGTATTATGTTATTGTGACATTGTATAAGACTATCGTATCAGTTATATGTAATTGTGACATTGTATAAGACTATCGTATCAGTAATATGTTATTGTGACATTGTATAAGACTATCGTATCAGTTATATGTTATTGTTACATTGTATAAGACTATCGTATATGTAATATTTTATTGTGACATTGTATAAGACTATCATATCAGTAATATGTTATTGTGACATTGTATAAGTCTATCGTATATGTAATATGTTATTGTGACATTGTATAAGACTATCGTATCAGTAATATGTTATTGTGACATTGTATAAGACTATCGTATCAGTAATATGTTATTGTGACATTGTATATGACTTTCGTATCAGTAATATGTTATTGTGACATTGTATAAGACAATCGTATATGTAATATGTTATTGTGACATTGTATAAGATTATCGTATATGTAATATGTTATTGTGACATTGTATAAGACTATCGTATCAGTAATATGTTATTGTGACATTGTATAAGACTATCGTATATGTAATATATTATTGTGACATTGTATAAGACTATCGTGTTTGTAATATGTTATTGTGACATTGTATAAGACTATCGTATCAGTAATATGTTATTGTGACATTGTATAAGACTATCGTATCAGTAATATGTTATTGTGACATTGTATAAGATTATCGTATCAGTAATATGTTATTGTGACATTGTATATGAGTATCAGTATTAGACAAATATTACATCTTATGAGAATAAAACAATCAAGCAGTTACATTTCTTCATGATAGGTTATAACATTGTATCAACTTTAACTTGACTATTTAGAAATAGAAACAATGGCATATGATAACAAATATTACCTTAAAACTGACGAAGTTATGGAAATTATTTATGTTACCAGACATTAATGATCACCTTGTATATGGACGAAATATGTCATTTTCTTCTGGTACCAGTTTTAAGATTATTACTTGAATCGTTTTTAGAAAAAAGTCAATTTTCTTACACTTCCTGATTTTGTCTGTGACGTCATTTTGGAATATTTTACTACGTTTCAAGACGTCATACCTTCTGATGTTTCCATTCTTGTGCTCACTTTTATTAAACTTATTAATCAGATGAGTTATTTTAGGGTTATTTTGCCACCAACTGATTCATGAAGTCATCCAACATCTTATTTGCAATATCAGTCAATGGAACATTTTTCATTAAAGTAATAGATTGCCTTCAGAGTTTTCTAGTGTACATCCCTAAGCCTTACGACAAGT
The DNA here is from genome assembly GCA_963678985.1 of Spisula subtruncata. Taxonomy (NCBI): domain Eukaryota; kingdom Metazoa; phylum Mollusca; class Bivalvia; order Venerida; family Mactridae; genus Spisula; species Spisula subtruncata. Next base: position 1,070,841 of record OY787667.1, read on the forward strand.
CTACGTTCTGAGAAACATGTAGAGATCATATAAGAAATATCAGTTTAGACACAGGTGCAAATGTAATGAAGACGTCACGGCTTAAATAATTTTATTTTAGAAAAATGACATGTTTCTATAAATTATCCGTGTTATAATCTTCAAACTGGCTCCGGAAAAAACATCGCTCGTCTATTCAGGTGCAATATTTCTTTGTGATAGCAGAACGTAAAGATTCGATGAATAGAACTAAAACTGTATACTTTCTATTTTGACATCCTGTACAAATGCACAGACAAAAGGAATGTCATCATTATGTCACGACCTCAGGAATAAAGGACTTATTACCCATTGTAACGTACCCTGTCTGTACCATAACTTTGATTTCTCAGAGTAAGGGATTATCCGGTGTGCTGTGGTTGTTATCGACACCAACAACCGAAATATGGAGTACATGTACTGTCGGCTGTGCAGAAAATAATGAAATTATATTAGCAAATTAAAAAAACAGCCACAGCAATTGGATAAGGAATGTTACTGCACTATCAACTTTTGAAACGAGTGCCAAACGCAATACAGGAAATAAAATAATATTCGGCTACTTGATCCTGAAGGCAATAATAAATCAATCTTAAAAGAACTTGAATAGTCGGATAATGTTTGTGTCAAACACTAGCATAGCTGACTTAATTTTGCCAAGTTAACACACAAAAAAACTGTGTGGCGTGGCAAACTTTAATCCCAAGCCATTAAATAAAAAAACAGAGGACTTCAATTACCATTAAACGCTTTCCATTTTTTTAATAATAACGAGCTGACGATTTTCAGAACGTAAACACCTCTTTTGTCTGTATTGATCTCTGGGTTGCGTGCTGTTAGTGATTTTAACTTGCTACACGGAACCTACGCAAAATTCTGTTTTCAAAGTTTGATTACAATGATATATTGGATTTGACTTACATGCTCTTTCTGTTGAACGCCGCTTTTCCCTGTCCGATCTTTTAAATCTGGGCTTAGACTTCGGTCGTCAGTATTGGAAGTTTTCACCAACAAAATTTTATGAGACTACACAGACACACCATACCGACACTGTACAAAAATACATTTATGCACACAACCCATGTACGAACTTACTTATTCATCTTCGTGCTTTCTCGCACATAAGGCACTTTTACCAGATAACGCCAATACAGCCTGTCCCGATCCCATGTTTGTAATACGTCCAGCTCCGGTCGGTGTCGGTTTCCCGCGTGTTAAGATACTAAATACTTATTTCTCTACGCACCATGTTGTTTGTTTATGTTTTTTATAAGATAAGAACGTAGCTTATTAAGTCGACAGGGGAAAAAGACCGATGTCTTTATTATGAACCAGTAATAGAATGACTGTACTAACTAAATTATATATTTATATAGAACACTGCCCGTACAGACGGATGTCATGATTAGGCTTTATAAATAAATAAAAAATGCCCCAATAATACCAACACATAAGAGTAAGAAGATATAAAGTAAAGATAATATTGTACAAACGAGGTGATTTCGTTGTCTAGATACTTAAAGAGCACATAAATTTGAAACCTGTAGAGAGGGAGTGGGGGAAAGTATTCAACAACAGTACATACTATCCATCGAAACAACGCATTAAAAAACGTTAATGCGTTACTTCATATTCTTAAAATGTCATTTGTCACATATAACTATGAATTGTATTCAGTCTAGCAGACAGTCACCACAGTAATACTATCTGATAGTTCTTACACACGGTATGAATCCTGTTCCATGATTTTTGAGTTCCGTCAGAGCGTTACAGGGGTTTTGAGTTCCGTCAGAGCACTGTTGGCATTTCACGCGAGTTACAAATTCCGTGAAAGAGAAAAATAAACACTTCACTCCAACATATCGTCGGTAACAAGTTCTGGAAGTAAGTATAATATTGAATTCTTCTGGTTTTAGTAGAAATGACAATTGGAGATTATAATTACGGTACCAAAACCACAATCACACCCAATGATCACGAATGAAAAGCATTATATGACAAAATTTTGACACTTTGGAAGATTGTTTATTTTTATTGTTATTATCGTTCAAAACAACCTGAAAAAAAAGAACACTTCATACCACAACTGTGTTGCTTAGTATCGCAACAAGTTGGATGTATTCAGACGGTTAAATACATGTATTTAGCCGAAAGTTGATGTGTTGTTACAAATTCCATTACATGAACATTTTGATTGATACAAATTCCGTTTGGACGTGATACAAATTCCGAACAGTAGTCTTCTCTACGAATTGAACTTTAGTGTTGTTAACTTGCGTCATTTGAGGAACTAATAAGGAAAACTCATGTTTTGAGAAATACTTTGTTATTTCCGGCATAATTTAAACTAAATATAGATACAAGTACATTTTTGTAACTTATAAGTTCGTGAATTCGTTATATTACTCTGTTCCCTTTTTCTCACTGTAACTGCGCTTAACAATTAAGCGCATTCAACATTGCTAGTAAGAAATTAAACGTCAGAAAGTAGATCTACATGTTTTCGTTCGTGATTTCGACATTCTTCCATTGGTTTAAAAAACTATCGGTCTAACACGTCGGTTTCTTGTGGAAAGGTATGCCTAAGGTAATGCTAGATGGGAGAATTACCCACCGTATATACATGTATGGTCCATGTTAAACTCTGATAGTGACCTATCTTTTCCCTTTAAAAAACGATAATCTTACAAATACATGTACTGCCTAATAACTGGTATGATCAGAATGAAAGTGATTTCCATGTAACACAACACAGTGCCAGTAAAATTCAAAATTGGTATAGATAAGAACAAACATAACATTTAGTACCTTCCTATGATTAAATATGAATGTTAACTCGTGAATTTAAACTTATAAATATTTTTTAACTTTTTTGCATGCAAGAAAATTTGGTATGGAATGGCATATTTCTTAAATATATGGGTTAACAATAATATACAATAGTTCCAATGAATCTGTTAGATAAAAGGCGCACGGGTCACCTTAATTTTAGTAGAATTCCCAATATATCTAGTAATAATTTATTATCGCAAATTTGCAATAAAGCATTCATGTAGCACCACCAAGCAACTTTCTTTTATATAAAGTTTTTGGTAAGGGAAGAAAACTACGACAAACAATGAAGTTATTTCTATCTGTGAGGTAGTACCTTTAACATTTCTGATAAACAAAGATTCTATAATTTTGTTTCAGCTAAAATTTAATGTTATGATAGTTCCCAATATCTGATCGTTTGGTCATCGAAAATTTGAAGCACAAATGAATGTGAGGTTTCAAATGTCCTGTATAATTGAAGGAACAATTCATGATTATTTTACACACCATTGTTTGGTGTCGGTAATTAAGTTGTTCTCAATAGTCAATTATAACGCTATTGCTTGCATTTGAGCAAATATTTCTTTAATTTTGTAGTATGTTGACCTTAAAAGTCTTAAATCTGATCACGGTTTATGCCAAGTCGGTATTGCTCTGTATTTCGAACGAATTATCATAGCATTGTCTTGTGTAATAATGTATGAGTGCAGTACACATATTCAAAGTTTGTGACATATAAACATCGTAATAATCCGTAAATTAATTTTGTTAATTTGATACATAATTATGTTGAGTTTATATGAGTTTATATCAATTTAAATGCGCATTATGATTCAATGTGTCAAGTAGTTTAATCATATAGTTCAAGGCTGTATATTACTTGTAAATGGTTTCACTCACTAAGAACACAAATTGGGTAATAAAATTAATGTTTTGTGTGATAAGGTCTCCTTTACAACTAAAATCATACATAAAAAGTAAGTGAATGTGTTCCTAGAATTATATTCATATTCACGGAATTTGTATCATCCTTGTTTTGAAAACTTCGGAATTTGTAACAGTGGTAATCGGAATTTGTAACATCAATGTCAGATGATCGCGTTGGGATTAAAATTGTGGCATTCTACAGCAGTTCTACGACTGCTTTCGTATTATACAACTAGCTTAGATATCAATTAACATTGACATTCAAAACTGAATGTTTGTTTTGAATATAAATCGTTGTTTATTAATATTAAAGTAATGCTAGTATATCCAGCAAGAAAAATGCATAAAAAACCATTAAATCCATAAAAAAGAGTGTCTTTTCGAACAATTGTTTCGAGTAAACGTGCTGCATTCAATATTATATCTACCCTTGTCTCTACGATCATGTCATACTCCGCATCGAGCCCTCAGGTACTAAAATAACAAGATTTTTTTCCCTGACGGAATTAGTAACAGGTCTGAAACCTTGCGATTGCTCTGACGGAACTCAAAACCCTTGTAACGCTCTGACGGAACTCAAAAATCATGGAACAGGATTCATACCGTGTTACAACACGATCCAAAACGCGATAATTGTATGATGGAATTTGAAGCGACTCTTCTTATGTACTTGGTATAGTCTGCCAAACATATCAAACAAAAGTCATTCATTGGTGTTATTATCTTATTAGATATTACATGTGCACTTAACTTAATAAGAGCTGACGTTGATCGAGACGGAAAGATGGTACTTTCAGATTAACATTAAGTGCGGTCAATTGCATTTACTTTGGTTCCACTAATAGCAGCTAAAGCTTCATCCCATCCATGTCCAAGGTATTTCGCTTAGACGTTTTAGGGTTATATCTCAAAATTGCCTTAACGACCACATTCTAAAACTATTCTAGTTGTGTTGCGTTGTTGTTTCCCAGGGTATCCTCTCAATAAATTCTATATATATTCGGACAAGGTATGACCACCGAGTCATGGACTAAACCTCTTTTTTGTTAATCGTTTTCTAACTATGCAATGTGATTCTATGGCGATTCAGCGTTGGATAAATACATCCAACTATTTGTTATGAACATGTAGTTGCCAGAACGAACTGCTAGACTCACTGTTGATATAACTTGATATTATAATATACTATAATATTGTCCAAAGATAACCAATACTATTGGATCGCGCGTGAGCACTGACGACACATCTCTTGCACTTGTCTCAAAGTAAAGAAATAAATAATACTTACGATATTTCCACTATTTACTCGCGTCTGCAAATATTTGAATACAAGATTACACCATCACTCCATCAAGAGATCGGTTAATATGTAAATTAACACCATGCCTCTTTTTTGTGTCGTCTCTGGGGATGATTAAGGTGTTGTCTAGAGATGATTAAGGTCGTGTCTCGAGAGAGGTTGGAAATAGCATTATATGAACCATCAATGACATCTGTTTGCATAAGAATATTGTACTAGATCTACAGGGTAAATTGTTAATTGTGTTTGTGAAGAAATCAATCGTCTATGAGTATTGTAATTCCCATTGCTGATCACGAATATGATCACAAGACAATTAACCTTGATTAAACAGAAAACTTTGGCCTATTTCGTATTGTGATTGAAATTATTCGTTGTTTTATACGTGGTGTCGATAATCTAGTTTGATAAAATGCCGTCAGTTATTTTAATTTCCCTGAAGTATTTTATGGAAAGGCATGCTAATTATGTTTTAACTTATAAGGTCGACTGTGAAACGCAATGAAATATCAAAATAGAATGAATGCTCTGTTATAAATAATGTAGGTCTTATAAATTCTGTGAATATTTCTTAATATCTAATTCCCGTTGGTGACAATTGTCATACGGGTAAGAGAGGGACTCTGAATATGTGAAATTATAGTATCAATGTACCTCGTCTTCAGTATGGCAAAACCTTGTGTAGATCCAATGACCACCAAAGTAAAAGCAGAAATCTACCACAAGGCTATTGAAGCAGTTACACATTGATGTAAAGGTTACAGAAGACGTTACATCTGTGTATAACATATAATTACATTTATAGTGTCTTGACTTAGTTTGATTCAACATAATTATAAATAAGCAATTTGCGATAACCAAATAATTTATTTTCTTCCTTGAACTTTAATAGTAACTGAAATATCTTAAATTTTATTGTGCGAAATAAGGACATTTATAATCTCTTACCAATATATATGGAGATTTGTAGCAGGAAATACGTTCATTTCTTTTGTCGTTTAAATCAACAACTGTGTGTAAAATATTTCAAGTTGTCTTCTAAAAATGATTTAGAAATGTTGTTTATAAATAAACTGTTCTATGCAAATAATTTGCTTTACGAGCGACATCAAATTAACATTATTTTGTTAGTACTTCTCCAAACGTTCTCTTTGAATATCGAAATTGGTCATTATAGCTTCTTTTGTTCCGCTTTAAATCGTAACGGGCTCCAATGTCCTATAATAACATTTTACACGTAAACAAGGCAATGGGATTGTCACCACGTTTTATACCATAGATTTGGAATGAATATCACCAATAATATGACATATTAGTACGAGTACTTCTAAGAAGAGTACAGACGCAATTCAGGAAATAAAATAAGTTCCACCCACTTGATCCCAAAGACATTTTAAAATAAGCGGGGTCAAGATAGACAAAATATATGTTTTGTCGGCGAAAAATGAGTTTTAATATCCCTCGAGTGTTTCATTATAATTATTATAAGGATGGTACAATTTACTGATATTAATTGCCGGTTTGCCTGGATTAAAGTATTATGATGTGCTTCCTGTATATAACATGAGCTTTGTTTTGCTTAAATGTTTCCGATGTGTTCTTAAAACTGCGCGATATAACCGATTTAACAGTTATTTAAAAAAAAGAATGTAGTAGTGGCCGTATGTATGCATGACTCACCCAGAATAACAAGGCGCATTTAATTTTTGTAACATGAGCATAGCATAGCGTGTCTAACCCAGTATTTGAGATCAAATCTCACCCAAAAGGATTGTTTACATTTCCTTACACTCTTGGTTTCAATAGTTACCTACATTTCGTCACAGTAATATCATGAATGATTGCTTACATTCCTTTTCACTTTTTGTTTTAATGATTGCTTCGATTTCGCCACAAGCACATCGTAAATGCTTGCTTTCATTTCTTGGTTTCAATGGTTGTCTACGTTTCTTCACAATCACAACCCTATTTTCATTCGGATGATAGTCGAGCAATCGATAGCGAAATATTTGTTATATAAAATATAAGCCTCGTACTAGTCTGTTACATCAGGGATAACACATTATGGTAGCACGTTTGTCATAAATAAAGAACACCTTATCATCTCAAGCCTCGAATATGTATCCCAGGGGAAAGTATAGAAGAGAAAAAACAAATTGTCTCGTCACAAACAGACATAACATTGACAGTTATTTTGCAAATCAATGGATGAAAGAGTGTTAAATGTGTATTTCTACATGACATTCACTATTCGCATGCCTTCTATTCGTTGTTATCTTGTCAGTTAGCACTAGGTCGTAATAGATTGCAAGGCAACTGATTAGATCGACTGTTTCACTGTATACGAATGTATCTGTAAAATCGGCGTACAAATGGGTGTAATGGAACAGCCCAAAGTTTAAGAAAACACGACGTCGTGTTCTACTACAAAAAAGGCTATTCTTTAAATTAAGTCAAACATCTATAGTAATGTATCAATTACTCTGGGTCAGATTAACTTATATAATTGCCTCATAAAACTTTCAATCTCTCCGGGATATCATTTCCTACATATATCATAATAAAAAAGTTATTATTTACAATCGTTTTATATAACTAAAAGGTCTGGGGTACAGCAATGAATATGTTTCCAAAAAAGTTTCACTTGAAGTCGGAGATGGTTGGTACATCTGTCTTGGAAATAGAATGACCACACACTTACGATTGTCACGGTCGAATACAAACATACAGAAGAACACACAAAACCAACATTGATAATATAAACAGTTCGAACGAAATAACAGAACATTTCATTTCCATTTGAAGCTAATATTTTACGTAACGTGCATGTTGACACGCATATATGACTAAGAAGAACTAATGAACTGTGATTTATTTCCGTTTTCTTAAGAATAAGTCACTTTTAGTACTTACATGTCAGTTAAATCAAGGAAAACGAGTGATGTCGCGTTTTAGGAACATGTTGGGCGTTAAGAACTGGTCGATGTGTAATATACAATATTCGCTTCTAATATTGCACGTTATGCTTATTTTAATCATAAACGGTAGTAGAAACAAATAACGCCATACAATTAAAGCTGTTATACCAAACGTTTTTTTCAAGCAAAATACAAAGCTGAATACAAAATTATATACCATAATGTACTGTCTGAAGTAACTTGATTCTAGGAATAGACACTGCCCTCACAGGTACCATTTTACACCATGGTGGAGGTGGGACATGTGGGTCTTGCTCAGAGAAATTAACCAGCGGTCCAGAGGGGATTCAACACGGGACCTCTCGATTCCGAAGCGCGCGCACTACCTCTAGGCCACCGCTCCCCACAATCTATGACGAAAAACCCAGACATTTCCTTTGCTAGACGCTCATATAAGGGTATAAATGGCTTCTCGGTAAGTTTGAACAAGTTGTATTCATATCGACCTAACATATAAACTAATGGAAAGGCCGCACAGATTGACATGAACAATACGATGAAGGTAAACATTTAAGTCTTTCTTATAGTGATATGGAGACGCAATGGATGTCTGTATAATACTACTAGCTTAATTGATGGGGTGTTATTTATACGCTCGTTTGTTGATATGGCACAGAGATTATCGCTGATTCTCTATTGCAAAAATGTTTAAAGATAATAGTGGAAATGAGTTGTGTATGTTTGAACCGGTGTACACTGACTGGACGATAATACAATATCGACAGCAGTGTGCTTCCATTGGTTGAAACATTGTTGTGTTTTGTCCTGATATAAAAGTGACAAAAGGGACCGAAGCGGACAAATTGTCATCCCATGCAAATAGCTTTACTTTTACACGACCGCTATTTAACTAAATGAGATTATTGTTTATAGACGAGGTGGGGCTGACTTTTCTTTATTCATTATTTGTTAACTGTCATTTTTGCGAGATCTGACATAAATTTAAAATTAGATCTCAGTCTTGCAGTCGTCAATCATTGACACAGGATCATAAACGTACACTTAAATTACACTGAAGTACACATAGGAGATTTCGTGTTTTGATTTGTCAATCGTGCATGCCTCCATTTAGTGTATTTTCTTAAAATATGATTATTTCGGGATTTATGAATTTCCCATTAAGTTTCCTTGAAGCTGATTACGCAATTTCAGGAGATTTGGCAAACGACGCTGAAACAAATTAAAACCTTTAAAACCATGCAATTTCTGTTTCATCAAATAATAATTTAATTTCTCTTGACGGTTCCTTTAAAAAAAGATAATTATTTGAAGCTGTCTTTTTCCAACTAACCAATGGACCAAGAACTTAGTATTTGTGACGCCATTTGAAATAATTTGAGGCATATATCCATAATAACAAAGCACATATTTCTGTAATGGATAATTTTAAAACAAACCCAACGTTGAACAATATAATACATGTTGTTATCAGCATAAATTCATCTTTAAAGGAAAGATCTTCTAGGCGTTGTATATATTGATTGGTTCACAGTAATCATTTAGAGCATACAAAGTTGAGTTACTCGTGCCTTCATCAGACGATAATGGTGGACAAGATGGACTTTAGTTGAAAAAAAAGACCAACGATAGCAGGACAGGGCATATTGATATAAATTCACAGATTCGATCAAATTGCTGCTTTGTATTCAATGATGAAAATTGGCATGCGTGATGGGAAATGAGCAGAAACATTTGATAACGGACAATACATTGACCGAACTATTAATGTAAACTTTAGTCGAATTTTAAAAGAACGTCGTAAACTGGTATTCAATACAAGTGATTTTTTACAGTAGCTAGTCAAATATTCTTCTAGACAAGTAAATACGACCCTTGTAATTTAGATACAAGTGTCGTTATTTACCAATCGTACTACCGGTATCTATTTACTCGAATAACTGAATGACCAAATTTGATTTTACATCTTACATAATTTATGGCTAGTTGGAGAAAAATTATATTTTGACAGTCGATATTGAATATTTGACCTATTAGGTAACAAGATGGCTGATACCAGTATAATTTACAATTAAATGCACGGGGAAAACGTGCAATAAGGGACTATGAACACCAATTAAGCGTTCTAGACGAGAAATTAATGTGTGAATAACGAGGATTCATTTGTCTTAGTTATTATTCCGAGTCTCCGAGGTCACACCCCATGCTTTCGTTTACTTAATCAGATTTGTAACATGATTGCAGAGGCTAGTTGTTGATTTGCCTACGATCGAATGCATCACCAAGAGATGAAAGACGCCCTGTAAACATGTGAAATGAATATCAATACTAGTAACTATCTTATTGACTGTCCATTCGATTGAACATGCGCACAGACGACACACTTCATGAACTTGTCCCAGAATAAGGACATAACTAATGATAAGAATATATCAACATATCTTAATGTTTTCTCGTGTCTTCAACACGTTATGGGCTAATTTGTAAAATTAACATAACTTCTCTTTTCTATCGTCTCTAGGGATGATTAAGGTCGTATCTTGGGATAGGTTTGAGATATAGTCCAGTAAGGATATATTGACTGTGACATCATCGTTTATGTGTACCCAAAAGATTAAAATCATATGGGAGCTAAATCGATGATCAGATCTGGTAAAATAATAACAATATTTCATTTGTGCTATTGTATAAGGTTATCGTATCAGTATTAGACAAAGATTAAACCTTATGCAAATAAAACAACCAAGCAGTTACATTTCTTAGGTTATAGCTTATAACATTGAAATTATATCAACTTTAACTTGATTATTCAGAAGTAGAAACAATGGCACATGATAACAAATATTACCTTAAAACTGACGAAGTTATTGAAATTTTTTATGTTACCATACATTAATGATCACCCTGTATATGGACGAAATGTGTCATTTTCTTCTGGTACCAGTTTTAAGATCATTAATTGTTTTTAAAAAAAAGTCAATTTTCTAACACTTCCTGATTTTGTCTGTGACGTCATTTTCGAATATTTACTACGTTTCAACACGTCATACCTTCTGATGTTCCATTCATGTGCTCACTTTTATTAAACTTATTAATCAGTTGAGTTATTTTAGGGACGTTACTTTGCCACCAACTGATTCATGAAGTCATCCAACACCTTATTTGCAATATCAGTCAATGGAACATTTATCATTAAAGCTATAGATTGCCTTCAGAGTTGTGGAATTAACTATTTAAAAGACAAAAGTGATGGATAGAGTTTTCCTCTTTTTATTGGGTTATCTATATCACTAGTGTACATCACTAAGCCTTTCGACAAGTCTATGTGCTGAGAAACATGAAGAGATCATATAAGAAATATCAGTTTAGACACATGTGCAAATGTAATGAAGACGTCACGGCTTAAATAATTCTATTTTAGAAAAATGCCATTTGTTATAAATTATCCGTGTTATAATCTTCAAACTGGCTCCGGAAAAACATCGCTCGTCTATACAGGTTCAAGACTTATTTGTGATAGCAGAACATTAAGATTTGATGAATAGAACTAAAACTGTTTACTTTCTATTTTGACATCCTGTACAAATGCACAAACAAAAGGAATGTCATCATTATGTCACGACCTCAGGAATAAAGGAATTATTACCCATTGTAACGTACCTTGTCTGCGCCACAACTTTGATTTATGTGAGTAAGATTATCCCATATGTTCCACTTTTACCCGGTGTATGAATGGGGACATCCGGTTTGCTGTGGTTATTATCGACACCAACAACCGAAATGGGGAGTACATGTACAGCTTTGCGGAAAATAATCAAGTTAAATTAACAGATCTCGAAAACAGCCATCGCAATTGGATTAGGAATGTTACTGCACTACCAATGATGTACTTTTGAAACGAGTGCCAAACGCAATACAGGAAATAAAATAATATTCTCCTACTTGATCCCGAAGGCAATAATAATCTTGCTGCAAATAAGTCTTAATATCAAGAGAGTGCTGCAGAGAGATGACAGATTTTATGTGCACTTGCGTTAAACATTAAAATAATGAAAATGCCGAAGGAATGAAACTGCGCTACTATTGATGGCAGTACCATGCTTGAGGGTGTACTACATGTATAATGTATCATAGTTATAAGTAATTGGTTCTGATGAGTAATTTTCATTGTGGAATTCGAGGAGCGAACACCAGTTTTTCGTTGATTTTATATAAATTTGATTGTGCGAGATGAGGACGTTTACTCTAACTCATACAAATGGAGATTTATAGAGAAGGTACGTTTGTTTCATGCGTCGTTGAAATAAACACTGTGTGCACATTATTCTGAAAATTGGACATGCTGTTGCTGATAAATAAATTGCCCTCAGTGTATAATGTCAGATATTTCAATGTAATATTTGTGGTAACGCTTCTCAAACGGTCTTCTGTGAATATCGAAATTGGCTTTATTGCTTTGTTTCTTTCGCTTGTAAACACAATAAGACTTCATCGTCCAATTAAAAACACTTACACGTATACAGGGTAATAAGATTGTCACAACTATTTCGCGAACATGGTAGTCGTATAAATACCACCTCTCGGCCGCGCTTATGACAGTAAGGCCGTTATTCCATGTGCACGCTTCCGTGGTCCACGTAAGGGTTTAGCATCCACGTTCTGCATACGGACACGGATACCCTGTTCTATAAGTCCGCTAATTGATCTAAATAGACTCGTTGATGTACTATACCAAATATTATTTACCTATCATTACAATGTAATTTGATATATTTTAGTTTTGAATCATCAGGAACACAAAAGTCGTTGTTGAACTTGTAAAAGTTGTTGCTAGGAACAAGTACAATTAATACTAAAGGGTCACTTCTGGAACAAATAAATTTAGTATGGACGCGTGCACATGGAATACTGACCTTACATTTTCATAATTTTTGTCACGTACATTTTTTTGCACAAACACAACGCATGCACTAAATTCTTATACTCCCACTTAATTCCGAAGACAATTATATGCGGGCTATGGGGGTAATTGAAACATGTTATTTATTAAAATTATTTTATTAAGAAAAAAACAAAAATCTAAAAATAACTCTAACAGTCGGATAAAGTTTGTATCAAACAGTAGAGTAGCTGACTTAATTTGACAAGTTAACACCCAAAAAACTGTGTGCCGTGACCAACTTTAATCTCAAGCCATTAAATAAAACACAGATGACTTCAATCATCATTAAACGCATTCCTTTTTTTAATAAGAACGAGCTGACGATCTGCAGAACGTAAACACCTCTTTAGTCTGCATTGATCGCTGGGTTGCGTGCCGAAAGTAATTTTAACTTGCTATGTGGAAACCATGCAAAATTCTGCATTCACATTTTGTTTAAATTCAACTAAAATTGACACATGCTGCTTTTGCTTCACTTATGTCATAATTCAAAGACTTTGTCCAAGGTCCTTCACCAAAACATTTGTGTGTTTTCGTCTTTCAAAGATCTGGACGAAGCAATATATCCATTTGTTATATAGATGTCAGAACAACCCGCTAGACGAATCAGTTGATGCTACTTGATTAAAACACTTCTTAGTGAGAATGCGTCTTCATAATGTCTCAAGATAACTATTGACATGATTTGGTCACATATACCAGAATCTTCCTGAACTTGTCTCAAAGTAAAGAAATATACCCCATCACTCCATCATGTTATCGGGTAATATGTAAAATTAACACCACGTCTCTTTGTCCATCGTCTCGAGAGATGATTAAGGTCGTGTCTTGAGATAGATTTGACATATCATTTGATGAACAAACACTGGCATCTGTTTACATAAGAACATTGTACTAAATCTACAGGGTAACTTCATGGTTTGATTGTTATTTTTTGTATTAAAAATTCAATTGTACTGTAATTAATATGCTAATCACGAATATGATCACAATACAATTAACTTTGATTAAACAATTAAACAGAAAACTTTGACCTATTTCGTATTAAGGCAGTGGGCCCCTAATACACAAAATTTTTAAATTGATAAATTTGCTATTTTTTATTGCTAAAAATACTTAGGAAGCATAATGTGAAATATAAAAAAATTCTAACCACAGGTTTTGAAAATAATTATTTTTTGGTCTGATCACCTCCCATATTGCAATTTGTATGAAAAAATGGAGGACCATTCTGACAAAAAAGACAATAAATCATCCAATTTTAATTCAATTTTCAAACAAATTAACTTTGCATGTGCCTAATAGTCATATACAATGAAAACTATATCAATTACAAGTAAGATATAAGATATAAGATAGCTATGTACATGTTTATTACTAGCATAGTTGTAAAACGTCGAGATTTGTTTTTTAGTCTACAAAACATATGATTTCTAAAATCCTAAAAAAATCAAATAAATGAATAAATAGCACTTTAAATCACCCCAAAATTTTCATCAGACCATAATGCATATATTTAAGCCAAAAGAAATATAGGCTCACCATCAAATTATCAAGATATAACATTTTGTTTGACCCCCACCCCCACTTATGATGCTGGTCAAAAAGCATGGGAAATTGTAACCTAATGATTTTTCAAAAAGGTGTTACTTTTTCATTTGAAAATGTCCATTTGTATAAGTAATATATACGTACATTTTCATCCTATGAATTTCCAAAGGTCTTAAATCAAATGATGCAATGGTTGCCATGGCAACCAATTCTTAATGCGAAAATTGCAAATTGTTGCTAAAAAGTCTTAATTTGACCCTTTATTTCACTTAAAATTAATGAGAGATAGTTCATGATATGCACTTGAACCAATTCATAGTAAGGAAATATAAACTTAATGAAAATATGTATGTTCTTAACAAACTTAGAGCTGCAAATGCTACCTGGGCTGCAACAAATACTGTCGCATAAATTGAAGTTGCATCATAAAAAGCACAAAGGAAATTACAAAAAAGCAGTGTTGGGCTCTGTTTTGCAGTTCTCTTTATTCAACATAGGTAAGCAACAAATAATTCAATGATTTAATTGTATGAAAAGTCATTATTAGGCTCAACTGCAGCATAGATCTTGATTTGACCCCCAAGTCATTTACATTTTTGGTATTTTGACTCACAAAATGTCGTTTCAGGCATACACTAGAAAATTGTCATGGTAAAGTGAAAAGCATTTGAAACTTTGTCCTTATATATAACATGTTCAGATATGTGATGAGGTATTTTTTATTTTTCATGCTTGAGATATCAATGGTCCTAATACCCCCCCCCTATCCAGGTAATGAATATTGCCTTTAACCCTACTTTCACAATCTATTTGCCTGGGATCTTCTTTGAAAAACTGGGTTAAAATTGTGAAAATGTATTTGTCTTCTAACATAATGGAGTTTCATTACTTCTCTGCTAACTAAAATTTCTCATACCAGACTTCACACTTTCTAAATTGAGGTTATTGTTTACAGCATTGGCAGTAAAATTACATGACACTAGTTCCGAATTCGGACATAATACAACAAGCTGTTTCAGAAAATCAATGTCTGCCTTGGCATTATGCACATCGTTATTATTGTCTAGGTTATGTTTACTTCATGTTTTGTGACTGTCATGGATTTAAAAACAACACTAAGACTGTCTGTTCCACCGTGCACACACAAAAAGAAGGAATCCCGTTTTTTCCTTGGCTGTCAAAATAACTGGGAAGTCAGTTTGGTGTATGAGTAATTATAAACACATTGAATCCAAGCTGCATAATTCGTTTATGTGAAGACTTTCAATCCTTGCATAACTTGTGTTTCAGAAATATACAGAAGCTGTCTTAAGGTTTTACTTCCGGCGCACCGCAGCATTTTTTTCCAGCAGGCGTCACTGTATCACAAGCTCTGAAATATGAATATGGAAGAGTTCAGTTTATATGCATAACGATACATGTATATTTATAAATTAGTATCAGGAAGTATAACATCGTGACACAAATGAACGTCATAATGACGTTTAAGAGTGACGATGGTTATTATTAATAAGGGAGATAACTAAAAGACGTCCCATCCTCTGAAAAGTGTAGGGATTGTGTCCCTTGGACAATTTAATATTATCCCAGGTCATGACGTCATACATGACGCAATAAATGTTACAACAATAGTCTTGAGTGTACTTTAATTTCCATGTAAACACACATGGAAGAAAGGTGTAAAGAACTTACACCTGATATAAAAAGCTGCATCTGTGATGAATGTGATGCTTCAATACATGCCTTATTATATTTTATATCACATTGGCAATGTTTACAAGTGAAGGGGCTACCTCACAAGTATGAACTAGTGTAGCAGGATGGGCAATACAATTAAGAGGCTGCCCTGTAGGTAGTGGTACTCATTGAAGCATTCCAAGACGATATTTAACTGGCACATCGACTCATGTGACCATAAGGCTACCAGATTACATTGTAAATGACAGTATCCAAAATGTAGGTTTCGTCCGAATTAAGATACACTTCGACTGATCGTGACTGTTATTTAAGTGTTATGCTCATTTCAATGATACTAAATATACATACATGTACCAAGTAGGTTATTTATATCAAAGCATGGTGTTACTTTCGCTTCCTGGAGGTTTGTTTTCCTATTGTCAACTAGACTTGCAGGTTGGCTGTCGCTCACGAGATGCGCTTTTCAGGTTTCAAATGACAAACACAACGACAATTTACGACTGAGCAGCTGTCGGTATTATTTTGGTCCATTCCAATTACTTAAGATACGTTGTACGGTAGTTTAGATGCGCAAACTTGACGAAACATCCCAGATTTTTCTCGATACATCCATGTTTACATGTTGACGGAGTTCTGCAGTGTGCTATTTTTAGCATCAGTTATTCTTCCGTTTCCAGGGAATCCCCAAAGCGGAGCTCTCAAATCGAGTTTGTTTTTTAAAATAAACGGTTGGTATTACATTAAACGAACCGATTAGTAATTAAAACTAAACTATTAAGTGAAATTCAGAGCAAAAATAAAATAATATTCTTGTTTAGAATTTAACGTAGATTACCGACATTGACCGACATCGGCCGACATCGACGCAGCTCGACGCAACGTCATTATGGGTCCGCTACGTTAAGACTACAATTACTCGATGTTTTATAAGTGGGAGATTTGTTGATTATCTAGTTTGATAAAATTCTGCCAGTTATTTTAAATTCCCTGAAGTATTTTACTGATTGGCATGCGAATTGTGTTTTAGGTCGATTGTGAAACCAGCTGGAACGTTTCTGTTATGATTACTGTAGGTCTTATAATCTATGTCAATATTTAATGATATCTAATTGCTTATGGTGACCATCGTCACGAGGGTATTTTCGTAAAAGTGGGACCCTGAACATGAAGAGTGTGAAATAATGGTTCCAATATATCTCGTCCCAAAGACGTTGTTAGTATGCCACGGCACAAAGACAAAGCGGGAATCTACCCCTAGGCTATTGAAGCAGTTACAGATAAATGTAAAGGTTACAAAGTTTCTGTTAATATTGTAAGATGTAGCCTTCAATAATGTTGATTAACTTGTCTTAAATTCCCGTGTGCACTATAATTGTAATCAAACATGATACACACTGACACGCAATAACAGGTTTCTACGACACAATGTATTATTTCTACGACTCCTGTATCATCACATAAAGCCGTTACATATCATGCATCTCAAAAGCAATCGCCATTTCATATATGTTGTTGAATAAAAATCGTTACTTCAAAAATACTCAATGATTTCCCAAATGAAAATATAACTCCAAAGCTAATTTATCGAAACTATTTTAAGATTTCATTATAACTCCACAACTAATTTATAAGAACTATTTCACCAAGGTCAAAACCAGAATCTAAATAGAAATCTAAAAGCGGAAGAGCGTATGTGTCATACAAGAGAAGCTGTCATAATTTGACAAGTTAACACCCTACAACCCTAAAAACTTAGTGACGTGGCCAACTTTAATCTCAAGTCATTAAATAGCAAAACAGAGGACTTCAATCATCATTAAACGCTTTCCATTTTTTAGTTATAACGAGCTAACAATTTGCAGTGCATAAACACCTCTTTAGTCTTCATTGATCGCTTGGTCGCGTGCCGGAAGTGATTTTCACTTGCTATTATACGGAACCAACGCAAAATTCTGCTTTCATATTTTGATTAAATTCAATTAAAATTGAGACTTTCGATTTGACTTATATCCTCTCGCTATTTCTGTTGAATGCCGCTTTCCCTGTCCAATATTTTAAATTTGGGAATAGACTTCGGACGTCAGTATTGAAAGTTTTCAACGACAAAATGTTTATGTGGTTTCACAGACACACCATACCGACACTGTACAAACAAAAACATACCACCGATGAACGAACTAGCACATAAGGCATTTACCAGATACCACCAAAACAGAATCTCCCAAGCCCATGTTTGTACTAGGTTTAGCTCCGTTTGGTGTCTGTTTCCCTTGTGCTAAGATACTAAGTAAAATTTTCTCTACGCTCCGTGTTGTTTGTTTATGTCTTGATAAGATAAGAACGTAGCTATCTATGTCAGGGGAGGGAAACATACCAATATATCGATCTTGCACCAGTAATCATATATTTATATAGAACACAACCGATACACACGGACGCCATGATTAGTTTTTACAAATCAACAAAAGATGCCACAATAATGCCAACAAATAAGAAATAGAAGATATAAAGATATAAAGACAATACTTAACTGTTGATGCAACAAAATCCCTGATCAATTCTTTAGTAACATCGAGACTGGATTACTGCAATTCATTACTATGTGGCACCCCGAAAATCATTCTGAATAAACTACAAATTATTCAAAATACAGCTGCCCGCCTCATCACACGGACACCGCGTTACAATCACATCACTCCTGTGCTGAAGGATCTTCACTGGCTACCTGTATAGTACAGGGTAGAGTACAAGGTCTTGACTTATGTTTTCAAAGCACTACATGGACAATCGCCTGGCTACATCAGAAGTATGTTGGAAGTATACACTCCACAAAGACAGCTAAGGTCTCAAAATGATTCTGTTCTTCTAGTTGTGCCAAGGACGAGGACTGTGACTTACAGTGACCGATGTTTCACAGCTGCTGCACCCAAACTCTGGAATGCACTGCCAACAGCGCTCAGAGACAGTAAAACACTACCATTCTTCAAGAAAGCGCTGAAAACACACTATTTTAATAGAGCTTATTCATGCTGACTGTGTATATGTTCCCATTAACTTGGCGCTCTATCATTTGGCCCAACGACCCACATGTTCCCAGGACTATAAGCCCCATCCACCTATTGGTAGATCCCTACTATTAAGTTTAGTAGGGCCCCGTCTACTGGGTTAAGTAGAGCCCCGCCTACTGGGTTAAATAGAGCTCCGTCAACTGTTTTCAATAGATCCCTACTACTAGGTTTAGTAGGGCCCCGTCTACTGGGTTAAGTAGAAGCCCGTCTACTGGATTAAGTAGAGCCCCGCCTACTGGGTTTAGTAGGTCCTACTTCTATATTTTATGTACATTATATACTGTTTTAACCATGTATTAGTCATGATTGTACAGCACTTTTGAACGTGTGTATACATGAAAAAAGGGCCATATTAATTTGGTATAATAATAATAATAAAGTAAAGAAGATATTGTTGAAACGAGGTTATTTTGTTGTCTGGATCCTTAAATAGCACATAAATTTGAAACCTGTAGAGTGGCAGAGAGTATTCAACAACAGTACATACTATCCATAGAAACAACGCATTAATAAACGTTAATGTGTTACTTGATATTCTTAAAATGTCATTTGTCACATATAACTGTGAATTGTATTCAGTCGAGCAGACAGTTACCACAGTAACACTATCTGATATGTCTTATAACACGATCCAAAATGAGATTAATTGTATGATGGAATTTGAAGCGACTCTTCTTATGTACTTAGTATAATCTGCCAAACACATCAAACAAAAGTCATTCATAGGTGTTATTATCTTATTAGAAATTACATGTACACCTTACTTATAAAGAGCTGACGTTGATCGAGACAGAATGATGGTACTTTCAGATTAACATTAAGTGCGGCCAATTGTTTTTTCTTTAGTTTCACAAATAGTATCTTAAGCTTCACCACACCCATGTGCAAGGTAGTTCGCTACTTAAGACGTTTTATGGTTTTATCTTAAAATTGCCTTAACGACCACATTCTAAAACTTGTCTAGTTTTGTTGCGTTGTTGTTTCCCAAGGTATATCTCTCTTTATATTATATATATATTCAGACAAGGCATGACCGAGCCACGGACTAAACATCTTTTTTGTTAATCGTTTTCTAATTTTGCAGTGTTGTGGTTTCTCAAGGTGTGGTCGATTTATTTCAATTTTTGTTCGGATTGATATGGCGTCTTAGCGTTGGATAAATATATCCAACCATTTGTTATGTAGTTGTCAGAACGAACTGCTAGACTGTCTGTTGATATTACTTGCTTAGAACTATCATAGAAGTGAGAAAGAGGCTTCATAACGTCCCAAAATAACCAATACTATTCGATTGCGCGTGCACACTTACGACACAACTTGTCTCAACGTAAAGAAATAAATAATACTTACGATATTTCCACTATTTACTCGCGTCTGCAAATATTTGAATACAAGATTACCCCATCACTCCATCAAGTTACCGGTTAATATGTAACATTAACACCACGTCTCTTTTTTCCATCATCTCCTGGGATGATTAAGGTCGTGTCTTGTGATAGGTTTGAGATATCATCTTATGAACCATCAATGACATCTGTTTACATAAGAACATTGTACTAGATATACAGGGTAAATTGTTAATTGTGTTTATGAAGAAATCAATTGTCTATTAGTATCGTAATTACCATTGCTTATCACGAATATGATCACAAGACAATTAACCTTGATTAAACAGAAAACTTTGACCTATTTCTTATTGTGATTAAAATTATTCGTTGTTTTATATGTGGGAGTTCCGTTGATGATATAGTTTGATAAAATCCCGTCCGTTATTTTGATTTCCCTGGAGTTTTTTACTGATTGGCATACTAATTGTGGTTTTGGTCGATTGTGAAACGAAACTATGAAAAATCAAAACATCATGGGCGTTATATTATAAAAAATGTATAACTTACATTTATATTTCTCGATATTTAATTCCTGGTGGTGACCATCGTCATGAGGGTAAGAGTGGGACTGTGAACGTGTGGCTTGGGACTTATTTATACCAATATAATTAAATTATATTGTCTTTAGTATGACAAGGCCTTACGAAGGTCCAAAGACCCTAAAAGTCAAAGTAGGAATCTAACACTAAGCTATTGCAGTAGTTCCATATTGAAATTTAGGTTACAAGGTTTAGGAATGCTATTTGTACGCGGGTTGCCAATATACATGATTTGGGATAGATATAATTTATGTATGTATGTACATACGAGTACGATTATAGTAAACGCATAAGACGCTCAATGTAACTAATGAGAATAAAAAAGGTATCTGTTTATGGTAGATAGTTACATTTATAGTGTATTAACTGAGTTTAATTCAACAGAATTGTAAATAAGCGGTTTACGAAAAAAACAAAAAAACCCAATTCCATTCTTCCTTGAACTTTAATAATAGTTAAACTATCTTAAATTGGATTGTATGAAATGAGCACATTTATAATCTCTAACCAGTATATATGGAGATTTGTAGAAGAAAATTCATTCATATCTTTTGTCTTTTAAATCAACAACTGTGTGTAAAATATTTCAAGTTGTCTTCTAAAAATGATTTAGAAATGTTGTTTATAAAAAAACAGTTCTAGGCAAATAATTTGCTCTACGAGCGACATTAAATTCACATTATTTTGTTAATACTTCTCCAAACGGTCTTCTGTGAATAACGAACATGGGTATTATAGCTCTGTTTGTTGCGCTGTTAAACGTAACGAGCTCCAATAGTGAATTATAATGAATAAAAAATTCGAAATGAGTGTCACCAATTGTATGATAAATTAGTATGAGTACTTCTTAGAAGAGTACAGAAGCATTTCAGGAAATAAAATAAGTTCCACCCACTTGATCCCAAAGACATTGCTAAATAAGCGGGGTTAAGCTAGACAAAATATATGTTTTGTCGGCGAAAAATGAGTTTTAATATCCCTCGAGTGTTTCATTATAATTATTATAAGGATTGTACAATTTACTGATATTAATTGCCTGTATGCCTGGATTAAAGTAGTATGCTGTTCTTCCTGTATATATAGCATGAATTGTGTTGTGCTAAAACATTTCGATGTGTTCTTAAAATTGTGCGTTATAACCCATTTAACAGTTATTTAAAAAAAAGAATGTAGTGGGGACCAAATGTATGCATGACTCAACCAGAATAACAAGGCGCATCTTTTTTTGTAACATGAGCAAAACATATCCTGTCTAACTCACTGTTTGAGATCAAATCTCATATCAAAAGATTGCTTACATTTCTTTACACTTATGATTTCAATGGTTGCGTACATTTTGTTAAAGTAATATAATGAATGTTTTACATTTCATCACAACGACACCCAAAAGGATTGCTTACATTTCTTTTCACTTTCGGTTTAAATGATTGCTTAGATTTCGCCACAATCACATCCTAAATTATCTAATTTTCCTTTTTGTACACGGATGATGGTCGCGCAATCCAAAGCAAAATATTTTTATATAAAATTTAAGCCTTGTACCAGTCTGCCACATCAGGGATAGCAAATTATGGTAGCACGTTTGTCAGAAATAAAGAACACCCAATCAGTTCAGGCATCGGATAGATATCCCAGGGGAACGTACAAAAGAGGAAAAACAAATTGTCTAGTCACAAACAGACAAAACATTGACAGTCATTTAGCAAATCGGTGGATGGAATGAGTGTTTAGTGTGTATTTCTTCATGACATTGACTACTCGCATACCTTCTACTTGTTGTTATATTGTCAGTTGATAGATAGCAAGTTAGTACTACGTCGTACTAGAATCCAGGACAACTGGTTAGATCGACTGGTTCACTGTATATGACTTTATCTTAATTTATCTTAAAAATCAGAGTACAAATGGGTGACATGAAACAGCCCAAAAATTAAGCAAACATGACGTCGTGTTCTACAAAAATCATGGCTATCTTTATATTAAGTCAAACATCTAGTGTAATGTATCAATTACTCTAGTTCAGATAAAATTATATAATTGCCTCATGAAAGCGTTCGATCTCTCCAGGATGCCATTTCCTTCATATATCATAATAAAGAAGTTATCAATCGGAATCGTTTTATATAACTAAGAGGTCTGGAGAACAGCAATAAATATGTTTCCAACAAAAGTTTCACTTGACGTCGGAGGTTGTTTGTCCATCTGTCAGGGAAATAGGATGAACACACACTTACGATTGTCACGGTCGAATACAAACAAACAGAAACATACACAAAACGACCATTGATGATATAAACAGTCGGAGCGAAATGAAAAAACAGTTTTTTTTCCATTTCAAGCTAATATTTTACGTAACTTTCATGTTGTCACGCATCTATGACTAAGAAGATCTAACGAACTGTGATTTATTTCCATTTTCTTAAGAATAAGTAGGTTTTAGTACTTACACGTCAGTTAAACCAAGGAAAACGGGTGATGTTGCGTTTAAGGAAAAGGTTGGGCGTTAAGAACTTGTCGATTTGTAATATACGATATTCGCTTCTAATATTACACGTCATGCTTATTTTAATCATAAACGGTAGTAGAAACAAATAACGCCATACAATTAAAGCTGTTATACCAAACGTTATTTTCAAGCAAAATACAAAGCTGAACAATTATATACCAGAATGTACTGTCTGAAGAAACTTGATACTAGGAATAGACACTGCCCTCACAGGTACCATTTTACACCATGGTGGAGTGGGGCATGTGAATCTTTCTCAGAGAAATTAACCAGTGGTTCAGAGGGGGATTAAACCCGGGACCTCTCGATTCCAAAGCGCACGTCCTGCCTCGCGGCCACCCCTCCCCACAATCTATGACGAAATAAAAATGGTACCAGAAATTTCTTTGCTAGACGCTAATATAAGGGTATAAATGGCTTCTCGTCAAGTTTGAAAAACTTGATTCAGAATCGACCTAAAATATAAAATAATGGAAAGGCCGCACAGATTGACATGAACAAAACGATGATGATAAATATTTAAGTCTTTCTGATAGTGATATGGAGGCGCAAAGGATGTCTGTATAATACTACTAGCTTAATTGATGGGGTGTTATTTACAAGCTCGTTTGTTGATAATCTACAGAGATTATCGCTGATTCTCTATTGTAAAAATGTTTAAAGATAATAGTGGAAATGAGTTGTGTATGTTTGAACCGGTGTGCAATGACTGGACGATATTACAATTTCGACATCAGTGTCCTTTCATTGGTTGAAACATTGTTGTGTTTTGTCCTGATATAAAAGTGACCAAAGGGACCAAAGCGGACAAATTGTCAGCCCCATGCAAATAGCTTTACTTTTACACGACCGCAATTTAAGTCAATGAGATTATTGTTTATAGACGAGGTGGGGCTGACTTTTCTTTATCCATTATTTGGTAACTGACACTTTGGCAAGATCTATGAAAATTGGCATGCATGATGGGAAATGAGCAGAAACATTTGATAACGGACAATACATTGACCGAACTATTAATGTAAACTTTAGCCGAATTTTAAAAGAACGTAAACTGGTATTCAATACAAATGATTTTCTACAGTAGTTAGTCAAATATTCTTCTAGACAAGTAAACACGACCCTTGTAATTTAGATGCAAGTGTCGTTATTTACCAATCGTACTACCGGTATCTATTTACTCGAATAACTGAATGACCAAATTTGATTTTACATCTTACAAAATTGATGGCTAGTTGGAGAGAAATTGTATTTTGACAGTCGATATTGAATATTTAACCTCTTAGGTAACTAGATGGCTGATACCAGTATAATATACCATTAAATTCACGAGAAAAACGTGTAATTAAAGGAATATGGAGACCAATAAGACGAGAAATTATTATGTGAATAACCAGGAATTATTTATCTTAGTTATTATACCGAGTCACCAAAGTCACATCTCATGCTTTCGTTTACTTAATTAGATTTGTAACATTATTACAGAGGCTAGTTGTTGATTTGCCTAGAATCGAATGCATCACGTATAAGATGCCAGACGCCCAGTAAACATGTGAAATGAATATCAGTACTAGCACACTTCATGAACTTGTCCCAGAGTAAGGACTTAACTAATGATGATGATATATCAACATATCTTAATGTTTTCTCGTGTCTTCAATACTTTATGGGCTAATTTGTAAAATTAACATCACGTCTCTAGGGATGGTTAAGGTCGTGTCTTGTGATAGGTTTGCGATATAGTCCAGTAAGGATATATTGACAGTGACATCATCGTTTATGTATACCGAAAACTATTGCTTAAATAGGTAGAATTTGGTATAAGCCTTTATACTTGTTTTTACACCGTACTATTGGATTGTTTCACTGCGTCACTGTATTTTTATCCTAACTGGACTGTACCATGAGATGAACTATCCACGACATAAGTTTACGTTAACAGAGTGGTACATAATTTGTTTTGTGATTTTGGAAACCAATCGTGTGTAATCCTCAATATAATCACGACTAAAATTGTACAAAGTAATTAAATATTGACTCGTTTCTTATTGTGATTAAGCTGTATGTGGGAGCTCAATCGATGATCAGATATGGTAAAATAATAACAATGTGTATGTGCGTGCGTGCGGATGTGTGTCAGTGTGTGTGTGCGCGCGGGCATGTGTGTGTCTGTGAGAGCGTTCCGTATGTAAATAACGAGTTCCATTTGTATTGTATTTAGTTTCGTATTGATATGTTATCCATATAAGTGATATCTCCAGAAATTGGAGGCAATAAAAGATATATATATATATATATATATATATATATATTGTGACATTGTATAAGACTATCGTATATGTAATATGTTTTTATGACTTTGTATAAGACTATTGTATCAGTAATATGTTATTGTGACATTGTATAAGACTGTTGTATCAGTAATATGTTATTGTGACATTGTATAAGACTATCGTATATGTAATAAGTTATTGTGACATTGTATAAGACTATCGTATCAGTAATATGTTATTGTGACATTGTATAAGACTATCGTATATGTAATATGTTATTGTGACATTGTATAAGACTATCGTATCAGTAATATGTTATTGTGACATTGTATAAGACGATCGAATCAGCAATATGTTATTGTGACATTGTATAAGACTATCGTATCAGTAATATGTTATTGTGACATTGTATAAGACTATCGTATATGTAATATGTTATTGTGACATTGTATAAGACTATCGTATCTGTAATATGTTATTGTGACATTGTATCAGACTACCGTATCTGTAATATGTTATTGTGACATTGTATAAGACTATCGTATCAGTATTAGACAAATATTACATCTTATGAGATTAAACAAACAAGCAGTTACATTTCTTCATGATAGGTTATAACATTGAAATTGTATCAACTTTAACTTGATTATTCAGAAGTAGAAACAATGGCATATGATAACAAATATTACATTAAAACTGACGAAGTTATTGAAAATATTTATGTTACCATACATTATTGATCACACTGTATATGGAAGAAATATGTCATTTTCTTCTGGTACCAAATTTAAGATCATTACTTGAATTGTTATTAGACAAAAGTCACTTTTCTTACACTTCCTGACTTTGTCTGTGAGGTCATTTTGGAATATTTTACTACGTTTTAAGACGTCATACCTTCTGATGTTTCCATTCTTGTGCTCACTTTTATTAAACTTATTAATCAGATGAGTAATTTTAGGGACGTTACTTTGCCACCAACTGGTTCATGAAGTCATCCAACACCTTATTTGCAAAATCAGTCAATGGAACATTTATCATTAAAGCAGTAGATTGCCTTCAGAGTTTGGGACTTAACTATTTAAAAGATAAAAGTGATGGATACAGTTTTCCTCTTTTTATTGGGTTATCTAATTCACTAGTGTACATCTCTAAGCCTTACGACAAGTCTATGTTCGGAGAAACATGAAGTGAAGAGATCATAATTATAAGAAATATGAGTTTAGACACATGTGCAAATGTAATGAAGACGTCACGGCTTAAATAATTTTATTTTAGAAAACTGACATTTTTCTATAAATTATCCGTGTTATAATCTTCAAACTGGCTCCGGAAAACATCGCTCGTCTATACAGGTGCAAGACTTATTTGTGATAGCAAAACGTAAAGATTCGATTAATAGAACTAAAACTGTTTACTTTCTATTTTGACAATCATGTACAAATACACAGAAGAAAGGAATGTCTTTATTATTTCATGACCTCAGGAATAAAGGAATTATTACCAATTGTAACGTACCCTGTCTGTGCCACAACTTTGATTTCTCTGAGTAAGATAAGTCCATATGTTCCACTTTTACCCGGTGTATGAATGGAAACATCCGGTGTGCTGTGGTTATTATCGACACAAACAACCGAAATGATGAGAACATGTACAGCTGTACGGAAAATAATCAAGTTATATTAGTGCTACTGCACTACCAATAATGTAATTTTGATAAGATTGTAAAACACAATAAGGAAATAAAATAATATACCGCCTCTTGATACCGAAGGCAATTATAATATTGCTTCAAATGCGTGTTATTATCACGATAGTGCTCCAGAAAGATGACAGATTTTATGTGTACTTGCGTTATACATTATAATAATGAAAATACCGAAGAAATAAAACTGCACAACTATTTATGGCAGTACGATGCTTGAGGGTGTACTGTAATGTATCATAATTATAAGTTATTGGTTCTGATGAGTAATTTGCATTGTTGAATTCGAGGAGCGAAAGTTTTTCGTTGATTTTATATAAAGTTTGATTGTGCGATATGAGGACGTTTACAGTCTCTAACTCATACAAATGGAGATTTATAGAGAAGGTACGTTTGTTTCATGTGTCGGTGAAATAAACAATTATTCTGAAAATGGGACATGCTGTTGCTGATAAATGTACTGCCCCCAGTGTATAATTTGTTTTTGATAGAGATATTTCATTCGAATATTTGTGGTAACACTTCTCAAACGGTCTCCTGTGAATATCGAAATTGGCTTTCTTGCTTTGTTTCTTCCGCTTGTAAACGCAATAAGACTTCATTGTCCAATTAAAAAACACTTACACGTACACAGGGTAATAAGATTTCACCACTATTTCGCTAACATGGTAGTCGAATAAATACCACCTCTCGGCTATGACAGTCAGGCCGTTATTCCATGTGCACGCTTCCGTGGTCCACGTAAGGGTTCTGTATCCGTGTTCCACATATGGACACAGATACCCTATTCCATGTGCCCACTAATTGACATAAACAAAATTGTTGACGTTCTAAAGTCGGTGTTTAACTTATTAAAATTGTTGCTTTGAACAAGTAAAATTACTAATTAAGGGTCACTTCTGGAACAAATAAATTGCGGACGACGTATGCGAGCATGGTCCGCGGAGACATGGGATGTTTCCTACTGCTTTCATCCAATTCGTTTTTTTTGCGGACGCGGACGCTCGGATGCGGATTACGGACGCGTACACATGAAATACCGGCCTTAAACTTTCATAATTTTTGTCACGTACATTTTTTTGTACAAACACAATGCATGAACTAAATTCATATACTCCAACTTAATTCCGAAGACAATTATAAGCGGGGTTTGGAGTGAGACGGTATCTCACTGAAAGTGAGATTTAATATCCCGAGAGTACATCAGGTTAGCTTAATGTATTGAACTAACCAAAGCGCCCGTTGATGGTTGTGCACTGCTTGAGGATGTACTATGATGTAAAGACATTTTAGTTACTGTTTCTGATGTTTAATTTTCATTACATGTGATATCAGCAACCTGGTAGGGAAATAGGGAATACACTAAGTATCAAATCCTGGTACATGATGCGTTTAACGCACGGCTTCGTTGATTTAACAAGTATAAAACGGACCTTGGTCCAATGCACTATGACGTCCAAGACAACCAAGGAGTCTTCACCCCAAAATACTCAATGATTTCCCATATGCAAAGAACGTTCCATCAAGACACCACAACTAAAACCAGAAATCTAAAAAGAACTTTAATAGTCAGATAATGTTTGTGTCAAACACTAGCTTAGCTGACTTAATTTGACAAGTTAACACCCCAAAAAACTGTGTGGCGGGGCAAACTTTAATCTCAGGCCATTAAATAAAAAATAGAGGACTTCAATTACCATTAAACGCTTTCTTTGTTTTAATAATAACGAGCTGACGATATTCAGAACGTAAACACCTCTTTAATCTGTATTGATCGCTGGGTCGCGCGCCGTAAGTGATTTTAACTTGCTAACGGAACCTATAACTACTACGCAAAATTCCGTTTTCACATTTTGATTACATTGATATATTGGATTTGACTTACATGCTCTTTCTGCTGAATGCCACTTTCCCTGTCCATTATTTTAAATGTGGGCTTAGACTTCGGTCGTCAGTATTGGAAGTTTTTACCAACAAAATTTTATGAGACTACACAGACACACCATACCGACACTGTACAAACATACATTTATACACACAACCCATGGACGAACTAACTTGTTCATCTTCGTGCTTTCTAGCACATAAGGCCTTTTTTACCAGATACCGCCAATAAAGCCTGTCCCAATCCCATGTTTGTAATGCGTCCAGCACCGGTTGGTGTCGGTTTCCCATGTGCTAATTATTTCTCTACGCACCATGTTGTTTGTTTGTGTGATTTTTAAGATAAGAACGTAGCTTATTAAGTCGGCAGAGGGGAAAAGACCGATGTCTTTATCATGAACCATTTATAGGATGACTGTACTAACTGAATTATATATTTCTATAGAACACAGTCCGTGCAGACGGACGCCATGATTATAAATAAAGAAAAATGCCACAATAATGCCAACAAATAAGAGTAAGAAGATATAAAGTAAAGATGATATTGTACAAACGATGTGATTTCGTTGTCTAGGTCCTTAAAGAGCACATGACGTTTAAACCTGTGGAGAGGGAGTGGGAGTGGAAGTGGGAGAAAGTATTCCTCAACAGTCAATTATCTATGGAAACAAGAAGCAGTCACTGACAGCCATATCCCCCGCTGAAGGAAAAATTGAGGAAAACGACAAATATTATCACGAAAGCTTCATAAAGATGACCACTACAGTTGAGTTGTTGTTGATGATGCAAGATTATTTGACAAAATTCCATGAGAAATATGTAAAAAATTAACAAAGGGCATTAACTCAGTCAAAAACGGTTGAAATATGCGCTGGGGGACATCATAGCAGTTATTCTGTGAAAGTTTCGTCCAAATCCCTTAAGCAATGTAGGAGGAGTGGCACACAGAAGAATTTATATGTAAAAAACAACAAAGGGCTATAACTCTCTTAAAAATGGTCGAATATAACAATACTGACAATATGCGCTGGGGGACATCATAGCAGTTATTCTGTGAAAGTTTTGTCGAATTCCCTTAAGAAATGTAGGAGGAGTTGCACACAGAAGACTTTATATGTATAAAAAACAACAAAGGGCAAAAACTCTGTCAAAAATGATCGATTAAAAAAAATCCTGACAATATGCGCCGGTGACATCATAGCAGTTATTCTGTAAAAGTTTCGTCGAATTCCCTTATGAAATGTAGGAGGAGTTGCAAACAGAAGAATTTATATGTAAAAAACAACAAAGGGCAATAACTCTGTCAAAAATGGTCGAATACAAAAATCCTGACAATATTCACTGGGGGACATCATAGCAGTTATTCTGTGAAAGTTTCGTCGAATTCCCTTTAGAAATGTAGGAGGAGTTGCACACAGAATACTTTATATGTAAAAAACAACAAAGGGCAATAACTCTGTCAAAAATGGTCGAATAAAAAAAGTCCTGACAATATGCGCTGGGGGACATCATAGCAGTTATTCTGTGAAAGTTTCGTCAAATTCCCTTTAGAAATGTAAGAGGAGTTGCACACAGAAGTTCGGACGGACGGACGGACGGACGTACTCATGAGACGGTATTTGTGGGGTTTTCTTTTGTTCTTTCTTTTGTTTGGTTGCAACCCACAAGTAGCATTTTGCACCCCACAAGTGACGGAATGAATGGAATCTTAAAATAGCCTATTGTTCCACACCCCACAACTACCGGTGCATTCGTACGGACTGACGGACTGACGGAATGACGCCTACCATTACCATATCCCTTTCGCCTTCGGCGGGGGATAATAACGCATTAATAAACATTAATTATTTTCTCAAGTTTCTCAAAATGTCATTTGTAACATATAACTTTGAATTGTATTCAGTCTAGCAGACAGTTGCCACAGTAATACTATCTGACAGTTCTTACAACACGATCCAAAACGCGATAATTGTATGATATAATTTGAAGCGATTCTTCATATGTACTTAGTTTAGTCTTCCAAACACACCAAACATTGTTATAATTAGTTTTATTATCTTATTAGGCTTTATAAATAAAGAAAAATGCCCACAAATGAGAGTAAGAAGATATAAAGTAAAGACGCTTAAGCCTGTGGGAGGGAGTGGGAGAAAGTATTCCTCAACAGTCAATTATCCATGGAAATACGCATTAATAAACCTTAATTCTTTACTCAAGTTTCTCAAAATGTCATTTGTAACATATAACTCTGAAATGTATTCAGTTTAGCAGACAGTTACCAAAGTAATACTATCTGATAGTACTTACAAAACGATCCAAAACGAGATAATTGTGTAATGGCATTTGAAGCGAATCTTCGTATGTACTAAGGAGTATTTAGTCTGCCACATACACTCAACAAGTTATTAATTAGATTTTCTTTCTTTCATAAAATCCATAGAAATTAAGTTAATTAGCGATTGCACACACAAACACATATTAAGAACTGACGTTGATCTAGGCAGAATGACGGTACATTTGCTTTTACTGGTTTAATCAGTATAACCTTGACCTTCATCACATCCCTGTCCAAGGAATTTCGACGATTTACAGTTTTATCTCAAATTGCCTTAACGACCATCCTTCTAGAACTCGTCTAGTAGTGTTTGGTTGTGGTTCCTAAGGTATTGTCCATCTATCACAATTTATTTAGATCAGACATGAACACCAAGTCATGGACTAAGCCCTCTTTTCTTGTGACTCATTTACTTCAGTCAAGAGCTTTTCTAACTATGTAATTTCTGGTTTCTCAAGGAAATGTTCATTTAATTCAATTTCTTTGGTTTGATATTGCGACTCAGTGTTGGACAAAGACAACTAACCATTTGTTATGTAGTTGTCAGAACGAACTGCAAGACTATCTGTTGATATTACTTGATGAGAACTATCTCAGAAGTGGGAAAGAGACTTTATAATGTCCCAAGGTAACCAATGGCACTATTGGATTGCATATGCGCACATACAATAAATTTATGAATTTGTCTGAAAGTAAAGAAATAAATAATACTTACGATATTTCCACTATTTACTCGCGTCTGCAAATATTTGAATACAAAATTACACCACCACTCCATCAAGTTATTGGTTAATATGTAAAATTAACATGACCTCTCTTTTTTCTATCGTCTCCTGGGATGATTAAGGTCGTGTCTTGTGATAGGTTTGAGATATCATTTTGACAATTTTATTAATGACATCTGTTTGCATAAGAACATTGTACTAGATAAACAGGGTAAATTGTTAATTGTGTTTGTGAAGAAATCAATTGTTTATTAGTACTGTAATTACTATTGCTGATCACGAATATGATCACAAGACAATTAACCTTGATTAAACAGAACACTTTGTGGCATATTTCTTATTGTGATTAAAATTATTCGTTGTTTTACATGTGGGAGTTTCGTTGATAATCTAGTTTGATAAAATGCCGCCAGTTATCTTGATTCCCTGAAGTATTTTATGGATAGGCTTGCTAATTGGGTTTTAGGTCGATTGTGAAATGAAACTAAATAATATTAAAACAGCATGAGCTTTTTTATAAAAAGTCTATAACTTACATTAATATTTTCCGATATTTAATTCCTGGTGGTGACCATCGTCATGAGGGTAAGAGTGAGACTGTGAACGTGAGGCTTGGGACTTATTTAAACCAATATAATTGTATCGTCTTAAGTATGACAAGGCCTTACGAAGATCCAAATACCCCAAAAGTCAATGTAGGAATCTATCACTAGGCTATTGCAGTAGTTTCATGAAATTAAGGTGACATTGTTAAGGAATGATATGTGTACTCGGTTTGCCTATATGCATGCATTTGGGATAGGGTAATATAATTATATGTTTGTACATATGTATGCGATAATAGGAAAAGCATAAGACACACAGTGTTACATATGAGAATAAAAAAAACAAAAAAACAATTTATATCTGTATATGGCAGATAATTACATTTATAGTGTATTAACTTGAGTTCAATTCAACAGAATTGTAAATAAGCAGTTTACAAAAAACAAAAACAAAAAACACTTCATTTCTTCCTTGAACTTTTAAAAATAATAGTTGAAATATCTTACATTGGATTGTATGAAATGAGGACATTTATAATCTCTAACCAATATATATGGAGATTTGTAGCAGGAAATACGTTCATTTCTTTTGTCGTTTAAATCAACAACTGTGTGTAAAATATTTCAAGTTGTCTTCTAAAAATGATTTAGAAATGTTGTTTATAAATAAACTGTTCTAGGCAAATTATTTGCTTTACGAGCGACATTAAATTCACATTATTTTGTTAATATTCCTCCGAACGGTCTTCTGTGAATATCGAAATTGGGCATTATAGCTTTGTTTGTTCCTCTTTTAAACGTAACGGGCTCCAATGTCCAATTATAACCAATACCACGTACACATGGGCAATAAGATTGGTACCACGTTTTTCTACCGTAGGTTTGGAATGAGTGTCACCAATTATATGATAAATTAGTATGAGTACTTCTTAGAAGAGTACAGACGCAATTCAGGAAATAAAATTTCACTCACTTGATAACAATGACATTCCTAAATAAGCGGGTTAAGATGGACAAAACATATGTTTTGTCGGCGATAGGAGACACCATCTGTTTAAAAATGAGTTTTAATATCACGCGAGTGTTTTCATAAGTATTTTAAGGATTGTATAATTTACTGATATAAATTGACGGTATGCCTGGATTAAAGAATTTTGATGTGCTTTTTGTGTTGCTAAAACATTTCCGATGTGTATTTAAAATTGTGAGATATAACCAATTTAACAGTTATGTTTGAAAACAAGTGGCCAAATGTATGCATGGCTAACCCAAAATAACAAGGCGCATCTTTTTTGTAACATGAGCATAACATAACCTGTCTAACACTGTGTTTGAGATCAAATCTCATCCCAAAGGATTGCTTACATTTCTCTACACTCTTGATTTCAATGGTTGCCTACATTTCGTCACAGTAATATCATGACTGTTTGCTTACATTTGATCACAACGATATCCTAAATGGTTACTTACATTTCTTTCCACTTTTGATTTAACATGGCCAACTTTTACAACCATCCCCAAATAAGGGAAATCAAGGGAATTAAGTCAATTTTCGGGTGTTATCTGTTTGTATCAAGGGTTACCCTTCTTTAGTGCACTGTGTTTATTGTTATCTGCGAGTCTGTGTGATACACCGGGTCATAAAACTAGTCATGTGTGGCTAATCTTCCCTCAGGCATCTGCTGTTAGATCGATACTTATCGATATATATCAGTTACTATACAGAAGATAGTGTATAATAATACATAATTATGCAGTCATACTAAATTAGTTAATAAATAGGCAAACAACATGTTATAGTTTTGTTATTTTAATAAGTTAATATTTCATTATAGAATAAAATATCATGTCGTTTATACAAAGAAAACATTTGGCAAAAATGATATTTCATACATAATCACAATATTTTTTTTATAATCAACCGAACAAACGATTTATTTATTTCTAGACAGAATTTTTTTTAACTATTCTTGTTTTTATATACATATACCGTGGCTTTAAATGAAAAAGTAAGTATTAAAAATATCACATTATTCGCGTAAGATAATTTATGTACCACTGTCTCTTATAATTATGTATAGAATGGCAATGTATATATAACTATATGGATTTTTATGATGTTTTATAATAATTGTATATGTACATTGATGAGACATGAATATAGAATAACATATAAGAATAAAAAAAATACACACACATACACAAATTAACGCAAATACACGTAATTTATGGGTCTATTTCCTGCGTAAATCAGTTAGAATTCAACATCAAACTTGTAAAACAATAAATAAAACGGCTCTATAAATGATCAGCAATCAAACCCCTGTAGCGAGGTGTACATTGTACAATAAACAGCATAATAAGAATTCACAGCGGGGCAGTCATAAACTAATTAACAGGGTTATAAGATGATATTTATCTATACGATACGAAAAGAAAAATTGTAGGTTTTTATAAAAAAATACCAGGAACAATGTAATTATTTAGATAGTTCCTGAAAAATACCAAAACAGGAATAAATGCTTTTTAAACTTAAACTATAATAGATTATGGCCTAAAGCAAATAAAGTGTGACGTTTTGTAAAAAAATAAAGTTGCTTGAATTTACTTTTTTCTAGTTTTATTTTATAGTCAATAAGTCATAGTTTATGAAAATATAAGGTTTTGGAAAATTGAGAGACTGTTTATTGCGAAAATATATAGACATGTCATCTTATTAGTGAAAATTTTATGACTAAATGCCAATCTTGCATGGGAATAAAAAACAAAGTTAGGTGCGAACACATAACACATATTTCGTCTCAATTCTTAGTTTTCATATATATTAATTGTCTAATAATAAAGGAAACATTTTCGATTTTCATTTAAGAAAACATTTGGAATAACAAACAACTGTTTTAATAATGTGTACATTTGTTCTTCTTTAATTCGCGCATACGACTTTTCTCTTTTAATAAATATCAAACTCAATTTACATACGTTGATAATAAGATTTAACATAAACCCGAAACTAATGTACGGCAGTAGACGTATCAGAATCTTTGGCAGTCTTAAGTAAATGCCGAGTTTGTAACTTAGGTTACTATCAAATGAGATATTAAAAAGGCAGCATCAATCTCATTGAACTAACATCAAAATTCAAAAAGCAAAAATCATCGGCTTTATAAATGATCATTAATTTTATGATCAGCAATAAAAACCATAGAGCGAAGTGTACAAGTTATTCACAGCGGGGGATGTCATTATATCAGAATCTTCGGCGGTCTACGTAAAATGCCGAGTACTTCCGAGACGACAAATTCTTATTTAAATTGACACGTCAGTTGACTAAAGGTTACATATAGGACCGCAAAGATAGCTATTAAACATAATTATTTTTATATATATTGAAAGAAAAATAAATTACCAAGACAATGTCATAGTAACATTTATTGTGACATTTCAACAAAATAGTGTAAATTTGAAACAAAACGAAACAAAAATACCAAAATTTAGCATTTTTTTCGGGTTTTCAATAGAAAGTAAAGGCCGTTATAAAGATGAAGAGTTGCAGTTTTTAAACTTATGTAGGACCATTGATTCATTATTTTAAATTAATGAAAAAATATTCATAAGAAGGTAGATAAATTAAATAAACATTTGTGCTAGTAACAAATTGTGTGTTAAACGTAAAACAAGTTACAGCGATTTATTTAATTATAGCCTTCTTACTTCTATATGTAAACGGCTATCGGGTTTACAATATCGGATGGTTAAAAAAGTTGTGGATGATGATCGCTTATATTTCGCCACAAGCACACCGTAAATGCTTGCTTACATTTCGTTACCCGCTTTGTTTCAATTGTTGCCTACATTTCGTCACAGTTATGTCATGAATGTTTGCTTACATGTCATCACAACGACATCCCAAAGGATTGCTTACATTTCCTTACCCTCTTGGTTTCAATGCTTGCCTACATTTCTTCCCAATCACAACCCTATTTTTATTTTGTACTCGGATGATAGTCACGATTAATCAATAGCGAAATATTTTTATATAAAATATAAGCCTCGTACTAGTCTGTCACTTCATGGATAACAAATTATGGTAGCACGTTTGTCATAAATAAAGAACACCCAATCAGTTCAAGCATCGAATATATATCCCAGGGGAAAGTATAATAGAGAAAAAACAAATTGTCTCGTCACAAACAGACATAACTTTGACAGTTATTTTGCAAATCCGTGGATGAAAGAGTGTTTAATGTGTATTTCTTCATGACATTCACTATTCGCAAGCATTCTACTTGTTGTTATATTGTCAGTTGATAAATAGCAAGTTAGTACTAGGTCAAAAGGATTCCAAGACAACTGATTAGATCGACTGGTTCACTGTATATGAATGTATCTTTAAAATCGGCGTACAAATGGATGAAATGAAACAGCCCAACGTTAAAGCAAACAGGACGCCGTGTTCTACAAACATTAAGGCTATTTTGTATATTAAGTCAAACATCATGTGTAATATATCAATTACTTTAGATCAGATAACATTATATAATTGCCCCATGAAAACTTTCGATGTCTTAAGGATACAATTTCCTACAAATACCATAATAAAGAAGTTATTATTCGCAATCGTTTTATATAACTAAGAGGTCTGGAGAACAGCAATAAATATGTTTCCAACAAAAGTTTCACTTGACGTCGGAGGTTGTTTGTCCATCTGTCAAGGAAATAGGATGAACACACACTTACGATTGTCACGGTCGAATACAAACACACAGAAACATACACAAAACAACCATTGATGATATAAACAGTCGGAGCGAAATGAAAGAAAAGTTTTTTTCCATTTCAAGCTAATATTTTACGTAGCTTTCATGTTGTCACGCATCTATGACTAAGAAGATCTAATGCACTGTGATTTATTTCCGTTTTCTTAAGAATAAGTCGCTTTTAGTTCTTACACGTCAGTTAAATCAAGGAAAACGGGTGATGTTGCGTTTTAGGAAAAGGTTGGGCGTTAAGAACTTGTCGATTTGTAATATACAATATTCGCTTCTAATATTACACGTCATGCTTATTTTAATCATAAACGGTAGAAGAAACAAATAACGCCATACAATGAAAGCTGTTATACCGAACTTTATTTTCTTGCACAATACAAAGCTGAACAATTATATACTAGAATGTACTGTCTGAAGAAACGTGATTCTAGGAATAGACACTGCCTTCACGAGTACCATTTTGCACCATGGTGGAGTGTGACAAGTAGGTCTTGCTCAGAGAAATTAACCAGTGGTCAAGAGGGGATTCAACATGGGACCTCTCGCTCCCCAAGCGCGCGCACTATCTCTAGGCCACCGCTCCCCACAATCTATAATGAAAAACCAGACATTTTCTTTGCTAGATGCTCATATAAGGGTATAAATGGCTTCTCGGCAAGTTTGAAAAACTTGTGTCAGTATCGACCTAACATATACACTAATGGAAAGGCCGCACAGATTTACATGAACAATACGATGATGGTAAACATTTAAGTCTTTCTGGTAGTAATATGGAAGCGCGCAAATGATGTCTGTATAATACGAGAGGTGTTCAACTTATTTATGAACAGAAAATGAACATCGATATTTTTTTACTCTAAAAATGAAATTGAATAAAAACATTTATATTGTGTAAAGTAGTGTATCAAGAAGTATATATAATAATTGTAAATTTCAAATATGGTACGGTTAAATCATAATCAGCATTAGGGTAGAGGGTGTTGTTATTTGCGTTTTGAAGGTCCGAAACTCGTAATAATTACGTTTACATTTTCCTTCTTTAATCGTTGTTTTAGTATCAACCAGATTGAAAATTATATTGTTAAAGCATGAGAAGACTTCGACATCCAATGTTTGAGTATAATATTGATCAAAGTTATATTCTTAAGTATTTTTTATTTGGCGTTGTATATGGTGACTTGAATCTTAATCTGGACGTAACACTATGTTCTTGGAACAGTCACTAGGAACGATACGTAACACTTTTTTGTTGAAAACCTGCTTTGAAACGGTTCCCACATAGACCACAGTCTTCAATTTCGTCAATTTGATATTGATTTTGATGTGCGTATTTCCACAAAAACAAACCCAATGCCTTTCCATGAAAACGGCCGCAAACACACAAAGCTGGACAAACATGAACGTATCCCTATCCTTGTGACCTTTTCTAAAATAGCATACCATAATCTATCATAACATTGTTCAAGATTCATCATTGCTTCGCCATAATGAAACAATTTTTCCACATAATGTTGTTTATTTCGCATTTCTAGATTCCAAGACTTATGACTGCGAGGAATGTTAATCTTGATTTTCAGCGTAGGAACTTCGCATTTTCCCAGAACTATGCATTAAACTGTTTCGAAATAATGTCACTGAAAGTTTCTTTGGACACTCCCATCTGTGTTACTATTCCACGTTTTGCTAATGGATTCATCATAGATATCATAAAACCAATTTAACTTTATAGTGTAGGCTTTGGCAATGTTGGGCAATTTTCATTTTTTGGTGTCATTTCACAATTACTGGAAACAGAACTTTAATAACACGTCTTTCGACAAATATTACTGATGTTCTCATAATAAATGCAAAATAAAAATTTACTTGCACTTTCTTGATGCTTATAAAAGGGCCATTTTGCCTTAAAAACAGGAAAAACAACAGCATCTACTAAATTGTTGTTTTAAGCTTTAACTAAATGAAATAAAGAATGTATGATGATCATATGTTCGACTTCAAACATTTTCTCGCATGGTTTAAAAAAGATATTTCAATTGTTTTTATTCAATATTGCACAATCGGTGTTCATGTTTTGTTCATAAATAAGTTGAACACCTCTCGTATTACTAGCTTAATTGATGGGGTGTTATTTATACGCTCGTTTGTTGTGGTATTACACAAAGATTATCGCTGATTCTCTATTGTAAACATGTTTAAAGATAATAGTGGAAATGAGTTGTGTATGTTTGAACCGGTTGTACAATGACTGGACAATGATACAATATCGACAGCAGTGTCCTTCCACTGGTTGAAACATTGTTGTGTTTTGTCTTGATATAAAAGTGACAAAAGGGACCAAAGCTGGCAAAATATTATCCCGAAGCAAATAGCTTGACTTTTACACGACCACAATTTAAGTCAATGAGATTATTGTTTATAGACGAGGTGGGGCTGACTTTTCTTTATTCATTATTTGTTAACTATCATTTTGCGAGATCTGACATAAAACAAAACATTATATCTCAGTATTGCAGTCGTCAATCATTGACACAGGATCATAAACGTAAACTTTAATTATACTGAAGTACACATGGGAGATTTCGTATTTTGATTTGTCAATCGTGCATGCCTCTATAATTAGTTTTTTCCCAAAAATATGAGTATTTCGGGATTCACAAATTTCCCATTCAGTTTCATTAAAGCTTATTACGAAATTTCAGGAGATTTGGCAAACCACGGTGAAACAAATTAAAACTTTTACCCTGCAACATCTTTTTTTAATTCATCAAATAATAATTTAATTTCTAGAAAAAGTCTCTAGACGGTTCCCTTTAGAACAAGATAATTATTTGAAGATGACTTTTTCCCAACAAAGCATTGGATCAAGAACTTAGTATTTGTGACGCCATATGGAAAACGTGTAATTAAAGGACATGGGAAACCAATTAAGCGTTCAAGACGAGAAATTATTATGTTAATAACGATGACTTACTTATCTTAGTTATAATTCCGAGACAGTGATATGTAGTTATTCTGAGTCACCGAAGTCACATCCCATGCTTTCGTTTAGGCTAGTTGTTGATTTGCCTAGGACCGAGTGCATCACCAAGAGACCACAGACGCCATGTAAACAAGCGAAATGCATATCAATAACTGTCGTATTGATGTGCTAGCGGTTATATTACCTAACACCAACAGAATCATGTAATGCAATGGAAAGGACAGGTCGGTATCATAAGCAATTGATAGCCAATGAGACTGTAATATTCAGCAATTCGATTAACTCGAGCACCTTCACTATTTTGATCGAAAAGCGGTAGAAAACCAATTCAGGATTGAGCACAATTAAGCTTTATTGTTTTTGCTGTTGTTTTCAAGCAATCAGTTTAACAAAGGTTATTGGATTTAAAGGTCTAGAACTTACGAGCATTATATCATGCTATCGGCCAATTTACTTATAGTTGGTGAACATTCTATTAGAAAGATATGAGGTAATCGGACAGTGACGGCAGCATTAAACGTTACAAGCAGAAAATGACGTCAAAAAATAAACACATATGGTGACGTTATATAATTAGTGCAGGTCCCATTATACGGTCCTATTAGGAAAAGGAAATAATGTAGTTACACAGATTTAATTCATTGGATCATGACACATAAAGGATGTATTGTAATCTAGTTTGGTATTTGATTTTTTAGGTAACATAACAAAATATTTAACCAATTCTCAAATTCTTACTTTGCATTAATGTTTTTCACTATTATACCCCCCAAAAAACAACCATTTAGCAAAATTTCCGACACTATGCATTTGATATCTTAAACTACAAGGCTCTTTGTACTCATCGCAGTTAGAAAATATCAAATATATTTTCTAATGACATATTATTATTGATTTCTGATTTCTGTGCTCTGCTGGTGAGGTTGAGTGCTACCTTCCCTGTCAGATTTTCTCATATATTTTTGTATTGTTTTTGTTAATTATGCACGTCCCCGTTTGTTTTGTTTTTCTTCACAATGCGAAATCAAGAGATTTAGATTTTTATTTCAGTTTCGTTTGATGCATAATTGAATACCTAGAGATTTGGCACAATGCGAGGAAACTAATTAAACTTTCACAGGAAACACCAGTCTCTCGCGGTTCATTCATTTGGTATTCATACATTTCTCAGATCTGGATCTTACAATAGCAACCGTTCACACATTTATTTTTAAATGGTGGTTGTGAGTACCAAGTAGGATCAGGAATGTCCATTCACGGTCACATTTGGTAAGTTGTCATCATTTCAAACTTTCAAATTTCCTGGATTGAATGTTACGTGTATTATACATGTATGTTCCGGACGATAATTAAGAGCTTGCACGCATGAAGTTACTTACCGAAAAGAAGTTATGTATCCAACAACCTACAGTTCCAAAGAACCACGTGTTTGTGACGTCAAGTACGAGAGCTACTGGGAGGCATATAATAATAACTGCAAGATCAGCCACTGTGAATTCATGATGAACATGTTTGTTGTCGTCCGCATATGTTTGTTACGGATAATTGCAAAACAAACTAAAGAATTTCCAAAAACTCCAGCGATTAATATTACTATATAAGATGCAATCAGAATCCATTCCCATTTAGTGGGAAAGATAAGCTCTTCTAAACGTTCTATATAGTCTTCAATATGTTCACAGTATTCATTCAGTGCACACAATGGTGATTGGTTGGTACCTCCGTCAGATGATATATTGAAAGCTTCTCTTTTTTACTGGTAGTAATATAAGTTCCGTTAAATCTTTCATTCCAAACGGAGCGACTGACTCTGTATGATCCATGTTCAGTTATACAAGATCCACAGAACAATTCTGTACACAGTGAGTTATTTTAGAAGAATGACGTCGAGATGCGATTTCGGTAGACAACGGCAATGGATGGTGTTATTGCTGCCTGATTGGCGTGTGGTATGATAGATGTGGTTTGGTCATACTTCACAAGAAACTGAAATTATAAAACATACATAGATAATTACATTCCAATGATGTTATATCAAGATAATCCATATGATCATTGGGAGCATGTATAAGTGAATTTGGCAAATTGTAATCCGACAACTGTGCATGTTCCTATCACAACGACCCGCTTGATAGGGAGTTAGACAGTCAGATTGTCGACTAACGCTTATTCGATTGTCTTCTACCATGTTATTTGCTGAGATCATGCAAAACAAAGACCAAAGAAACCTCATCACATTAGTACAAAGCTGACGTTAGTACACTTTACCGTTAAGTCAAGGACACAAAACAATGCATTGAAAAGACATGTAACTGAATGATAAGGGAAACTAAGTTAGAGTTATAGACGAAGACGTAATGTTCATGGTAAGTATTATTTATGAATGTTATTATCCAAAGATGTTCAAGTGTAGTTTGTCAGAGTCGACGAAGTCATAGTGCGGGCTGCTATTTACTTAATCAGTAATGGAGGCAATTTGTTTGCGTAGGGTCTAATTTCATCACCACGAGCGTGCAAATGTTCATACGTTATTACATCTAGTTTCGAGTGAAATGAAAAGTAATAACTGTGTTATTGACGTGCTAGCAATTTTATTCCACTTACTGGTGTCACGAAGTCCTAACATTTCCTGATTGGATTACCAACTAAAACATTGAATAAGATGGAAATAATTGTTTGGTGTCGAGACCAATTTGATAGTCAATTCGACTGTATTATTCAGATGAACAGTTCAATACATTAGCAATACATATGACAACATTAAGAGAACAAAAACATTGTAAAAAAAAACATCACTTAGATCATACAATACAATAAGTGAATCTAGATAAGTATATATGCATGATACAAGCATGATACAAGTATATGGCTAGGTTCTTAATAGATGACTCATCTTTACTATATAATATTTTATAGACATTGTTG
Organism: Spisula subtruncata; assembly: GCA_963678985.1. Classification (NCBI taxonomy): domain Eukaryota; kingdom Metazoa; phylum Mollusca; class Bivalvia; order Venerida; family Mactridae; genus Spisula; species Spisula subtruncata. The sequence continues at coordinate 1,114,666 of OY787667.1, forward strand.
TGACTAGGGATGTTAATAAGTGTAGTATAAATGATGCCGTCACTGTCTGATTTATGATTATATTTTGTTTGTGTTCTTCGTGCTTAATATGGATCCAAAAATACCTTGATCCTTGGTAGAATCGTAGATATGTTCCAAAGTCAACATAATGAATCGATTTGACTGAAATTGTATATAATGTAACCTATATTTAACCGACTTATCGATATTCATTTTGACCGTAATTAGTTAAAATCTGAACCAAATTGACATCAATATCATGACAGTAATCAAAGGTGCTTTCAGTAATTAAGGCTACACTATTTAATATTTACTTAATTCATCGCATATGCAAACATTAGAACCGACTTTTTCAATAACAATCGAAATAAAAACTAAACTAAATGTATTTATTCAGTGTCCAAAGATTGCTTGAAGTTGAGTCAGGAAATATGTAAGCAGATAGACAAGATAAGAATAACATTCAAGAGCGTGATACAAGCACACATTACGAATGGTCGTAGAATATTTTAATTTTAATCATTGTCGACACATTAGTTGCAAGTTTGGTGTTTCGTGCAAGTCATTATTCTGAGAATAGTATTAATTAAATACTTATATCACCCGTTTCCCCTCTGACTTAAAAGATAGTGTTATATCAAAGTATTGATTTGTTGGTAAGTACATGTATTTATTACAAAACTTATGTCAATGTGCTTTTTCTATCGATTGTTATTATAAGTGGATGTCCTATTTATGTGTTAATGTTTGCTTAAGTTGAACATATAGATACGACTGGCTTTACATTTTTGTAACAATTCTGTCTCTTGTTTCGGTTCAATATTGTGCCGATTGTACTTTTTCTGCCGAGTGATGCTTTCCACAACCAAATTATAATTACAGTTCTGTACCATCGGAGAAACTACATTAGCGTTCACATTTACATAATATGTAAGTAAAACCACCAACGAAGCCTTGGATGTCTCGGATATGATGGAGGAGTTTATATTTAATAGGTCTTATTGTAACATCGTTATGGCGAGAGAGACATTTAAGCCTTCTCTACAATTTTAGTCCTACAGAAAATGCTATTTGTTCCACTGTCTGCTTGCAAAAATTCTTCAGTGTAAAAATGATGGATTGCCAATAATAAGGAATCCGATATCGCAGGACACATGATAAAGTTCAAGTAAATTAAATAATTTGGAAGCTCTTATCATAGCAGAAAAGCTACATAAATTGGCGTCGGTTGACATAATAGTTTTAGTATACTTGGTTGGTAAATTAATTATCAAATGACATACTAGCATAAACGTATTACATTCGCTTAGATATTTAATAATGCTGTACACCGTTGTAATAGAGGAAATAAAGATTCTAAACTAATTCTAAAGATATGCCTTCTTATGGATGGTTGATAGTCCATTTAATTTACCAATAATGAGTGTATAACTCAAGGCAATGAATACCTTCAGGAATAATTATATGGATACGTTACAGAACGAGTAACAACGCACTAACTTTAAACGTGACTCTTTGTAGCTTTGTAGCCATCTGAAAACATATGTCTCCCATAATGATGACAGAACATGCATATGTATAGCAACACGTTGTGTCCCTAAAAGGAAACCATATAAGGTCCTGTATTCGTAGATTGAGCGATAAAACATAAAAACATAACATAAAAAGAGAAACGAGCAAATTATATGATAAGAATAAAATGAATACCGTTCGCACTCAAAACATGTGTAATCTCGTCTGCTAACGGTGAGTTTTTTCTTGATTATTACGATCGTGCATTTAATATGGTTATGTTATATAGCCTAAAGTACATCTCAGTTATGTAAGAATACCCGGCAAGTATCGATTTCACTCCATCTTTAGCTGTATTTAATTGATGCTCGATCAAATGCAGTTTTCAACCGAGTGTAATATTTTGGTCGAGCATCAGTTAACAACAGCTAAATATAGAGTAAAATTGGAAATTGTCTAGTGTTCCTACATAAATGAAATGTACTTTAGGCTATATTGTATATATATACTGTATTATGTATTCATATATAACGCACGATCGCTATCTTCAAGAAAAAACTCCCCGTTAGCAGACGAAATCGAAAATGTTTTGAGTGCGAACGTTATTCATTTCAAATATTTTGATCACGTGATTCTTCACACTGTTATAGATTAGAATCAAGTATATTTTAGTCGATATGTCATTCAACAATGTTCTTTACCGCAACTATGACCATGCTTTGGGCACGAAGATCATTAATACAAACCAAATCTGCACAAGTATTGCTACAGCACGTCGAGTTAGTTAAATGAACAGACAAGAATTAATTATACAGAATAATTGCAGCTCATCAGAAATTTTCCGTTAAAGTATTCTCATTACTATAAAGACGGCAATAAACAACCCTTCGAACGTCAATAACATGTCTGGAGTGGGTATTAGAGAACATCTACACATGCACAACTGCTACGTCTCAGGATAATGTTTGTTTGACGATGCACTAAACCATTTAAAGCATTGACGCCTGATTTGTTAAGTGTATATTGTATTGTCTCGTAAACACTTTTATACATACGAGGGGCATTCAAAAAATACGTAGACAAATTAATTTGCTAGCTTATTTTTTCAGATAAATCAATAATTATTTATTATGGTGTAGCACCACCTTCATTCGCCAAAATCCAAAAGTTTCATAGAAATCGAAACGACGGTTAAGTGAGGATCATGTTTTATGCACTGATCCTATAGTGACCACGGGGCAAGTCCAGACGTCGTTGTTGACGTCATATGTTTCGGTAATCTCACAGCATTTTCTAAATTCTCGCAATAATACTTATTGAACAACTCCAACCATTCTGTATAATGACTAATTTACAATGGCGGATTAAACTTGCAAAAAAAAAACAAATAGCCACGTCAAGTTTTCTTTCTGCTATTAAGAGTGACTATGTATGATAACCAATATCTCTGTAACGCTGTTAATTAAGACTTCATATTTTGAAACACAGAACTATATAGTCTCAAACGATACACACATGAATTCTATAAAGGTTTCGCAACCGTTTAAAATAATGACGAGGTGAAGAAATAAACACCAATTTTCTACGGGATAAATCGATGGGTTGTCCCATGTGTTCAATTTTGCGTTGCTATAACTACCATATTTTCGAACATAACATATATTTTTCATAATAAATATACGCACTGAATTCATAACCGGTAGAACCTGATTTCTACCAAATTTGATGAAAATCGGATGATCAATAGTTACACAATCAAGGTTGTCTACGTATTTTTTGAATGGCCCTCGTATGGTTGATTTAAAGAAGCATAATGAACTCAAGTCTACAAGATTGATTTTTAAGAACTTTGCACACATAACGGTGAAGCAGGAAATCGGGAAGGGAAAATGACAATCGAATGAAACGGCCGAGCTGGATAACAGAAAAATATCGCATACCACAACGATACGGCACACAGACCAACACACAACTGGCAGGAAAATAAACTCAACCCCTACACTTTCATCTCATTCCTACGTTCATGGTAATGGAATTTGAGTGTAGACATAAAATATCCTATTCAAATTTTGACTGAGTCACCAAATTTGAATATCTTGCAAATTCAATAATTTTCTGAAATATTATGCTTCGACCGTATTTTTCTAACAAATAAAGACGTTTAAGATATTTATAAGATTATAAAAGTCATGCTAATGAAAATACTTTAAAGCTTTAAAAAAAACAAATAAATGGTTTGGAAGATTACTAAATTAATTACTGATTTTAGTAGTTTTAAATCGTTTGTAATTCTCTTTTAAAGTTTTGCCTTATTGGTAGATTAGAGTTTTGAAACTGAAAAGCAAAAATATAAAACAATTTTGAGAAAAATGTGCGCCAAATTTAGAAATAGAACAGTGGTCACGTTCAAAATAAGGAGTAATGAAATACGATGACGGTTTAGTGCTGATATAAGTTTGATAATTACCATTGTTGATGGTTTAGTCGGAGAGCAATACTGTTCATGACGGACATTAATAAGTTGATAATTTAAATGCAATTTTGCAATTGCACGGCATTATAAAGACAGGAGGTAGAATTAGCGTCACAATCTAGAAAAAAATATTTGATTCCTTAGATAAGCTTGAAGTTGTTCAAATAGGTTATCAATTTGAAATTGATATTTCAGTACGAGGTGCACAGCGTTACAGGCTGTAATTAAAAGATATAAGCATGATATAAAAATACAAATCTCTGCAACATGATATTATAATGGAAATACATTAAACGGTACGGTAAGGTTTTGTCGTCGCTTTATTTGCAACGAAAGTGATTGTTTTGGTTATTGAAATTAGGTGAAAAAAACATGATTTGTTGTTTAAAACACTATAAAGAAACTGTTTGCGTCGCGTAACACTTAAACAGGATCAATAGCGCCGTCGGTTATCTACCCTTTTACGGTTGTACCTTGTTGTTTCGTTTCCTCATTGGGTTGTGTGTGTACGATCTGTCGCGTATTCGTGTTATGTAATTTAGTTAAATGTATTTTGTGCTCTGCTGGTAAAGTTGATTCTACGTTCCGTGTCCAATTGTCTAATATATTTGTGAGACAACTTCAAAACGTAAGCCACTTTGAATTAAATGCAACTATGAGAGAATGTGAATTCCTTAATCAAGTTGGCCATAATGCTGCATAATAAAACAAAACAATAAGTGTAATAAGTGGGTATTGTGTCGTGTATGTGTGTCATGAGATGTTTTTTATGATTTATGGGCTCTGTTGGCTGAGATTTGTACGGATATTAGTTGTATAACTAACCACGATGGTTCGTCAGCATGTGTATTTGATATACCAAGTGTATCAATGTCGCATAAGTCATAAAAATAATTGGATTGGGTCAGGAAATCTCTGCAATTACGCCTTACAAACTTCTAAATAATGTATCGTATCGAAATGCAATTATTCCTTGTATTAGTGGAAATTATTACTTCTTGGTAATATATCATGAAGAAAAGTGTTTTAATTCGAAGTGGATTACACAATTAATGTTTCTTATAAACTATTTGACAGGTGCTTTTGCACACTTGTGAAACTTACTGTGGGCACTGCTCAGTGTAGTTTGTCGTGGTGTTTCTGATTTCTGTGCTCGGCTGGTTGGGTTGAGTGCCACCTTCCCTGTCGGATTTCTCATATCTTTTTTACTGTGAGTTGCTTCTGGGTGAAATGTCTGGATTTCGGTATATTCGTGAACATTTCTAAACATATCTAAAGATGAAAGGGCATTAGCACATCCATGTATATCGTAAATACCCGTCATTAAATGAATCACTGTTACTACAAATGGTATGTTATTGAAGATCCGTTCACTTAAGTAAACAAGGTTTTACTGCAGTATGTATGTAAAATAATACAGTAATGACTACACAAATAAAACGGAATATTTAGTAACAACATGGTTTCCAAAGATGCGACGAAACAAATATGAAACATTATACTGTAGTAAATCCTCTATATTCAATCATCATTGTCTTCATTAAAACTGGATTTCCTGTTAAAGTTATTAATATAGTGAGATTAATAAGAACCTAACGGAATATAGCCCTAAAGTTCTTTCATTAATTACGAGAGGCAGTAGTTATTAAATGAGACATTGCTTCACATACGGTTATAAAATGCACTGGCGGGACGGAAATCTCAATTTCAAACGAGTTGTTTGCATCTTAATATTACCCGAATATATAAGTAATGTGGAAAGTATTCTAAAATCGTAACACGCAGTAAACACAATGTATTCATTTGTGTTCCTTTTTTGGGACACGGACATGTTGTATCATTTCAGTTACACATAAACAATTACTTATGAGCCGTTCTCCAGGAAACCGGGCTTAATGACAAAATTACGAAAATCATGATTATTATATCGTTAGAAGGACGAGACTCTTATGAACAGTTTCTGAAAGCTTTAAAAAATTATTACGTACATTTACGAAGTTATAGACTTTTAAAACTAACCACTCTAGCCAAGTTTACGAATGACTTCGCAAACGTCATTCGAACGTTATTTGACGTAACGTCAACAATCATTTCATAAACCAAGTATTAGATAAATTATTGACGTAAGCATTTCAAAATGTTCTCAAAATTTAGAATAATATTCTTATTGTAATAAAACACAACAAAATTGTGAGTATTTGCAAGCTGCTAGTTTTAACCACTTACCCCTTATTTTTCTGCATGTTTCGTTGGTGTGCCGAGTCTGCATGTTTTGTTGGTGTGTCGAGTCTGCATGTTTTGTTGGTGTGTCAAGTCTGCATGTTTTGTTGGTGTGCTGAGTCTGCATATTTTGTTGGTGTGTCGAGTCAGCATGTTTTGTTGGTGTGTCGAGTCTGCATGTTTTGTTAGTGTGTCGAGTCTGCATCAATGACAAACACCCTTAATTTTGCTATACTGCAAAAATATACCATTTCGATGGACCTTTATACGAAAACGTGGTACAAGAAGAGAATAACTTTCACAATGTCAAAGATTAACACTGTCAAGAAGGAATTGTATATACCGGTTAGATAGCAACATAGTTATATTTCTGTAAGAGTGTTCTTTAATTCTAAATTCATTTTGAATTAGAATTTTTAGGCGAATTGGAATGTCATTTTCATCAAGCATGATATACTATAGAAGAACGGCGTAAACTTTAACACTGATACCCAAATCAACTCATGATGTGTCTGCATTATCTTTTTATTCGTGGACCTTTTATCCATATGCAATTTTCTTGAGGTCTTCTTAGTAAAGCACAAAATGTTTTGTTAATCACATTAGTAGATTAGGATACATGTACACACACCAATTATGTATAGTTGTTAGTTTGTTAATAAATTGACCACCATAAATTGTCTTAATGATAAATATGACGTATTGTCTTTATTGTATATACATGTATGTATATAATATGAAATTATTAATATATGAACTGTCAAAGGAAAGACATGTTCAGTTAAATTAACTAATTTCAGTAACCAAAAGGTAAAACACTTGCTGAAAAATTTGCTGACTTTTTTATGGAGAAAATATCAAAAATCCGTGTTTCACTTAGTGAATATAAACACTTCGAACCAAAATCAAAAGATGTTCCTCGTTTTGACCGCTTTATTCCTTTGAATAAAACTGAAATAAAGAAACTAATCAGTGATCTTAACACTACATCCTCAGAACTGGATGCATTACCAACGTCTCTTCTCAAATGCCATGTAGATGTTTTACTGCCAAACCTTACTCAACTAGTAAATTTATCTTTAGAGCAAGGAATCTTCCCAACGAAATATAAACAAGCAATAGTTAGACCCCTACTTAAGAAAGCTGGCCTTGAACTTTCATTGTCAAACTATCGCCCAGTGAGCAATTTGTCTTTTCTGTCAAAGCTTATCGAAAAAGCCGTGCTATACAGACTAAATAGCCACGTTGACACCCATAGCCTGTTGCCTAAAAACCAATCTGCATACAGGAAGTTCCATTCATGTGAGTCTGCACTTCTTCGGCTGGTAAATGACCTACTTTCAGGAATGGAAAACAAGAAAGTCACAGCACTTATCGCTATCGACTTAAGTGCTGCATTCGATACTGTCGACCACGGCATTCTGCTGGATGTTCTTAACAAACTTTATGGCATTTGCGATACAGCACTTAAGTGGGTTGATTCCTACTTGAGGCCGCGAACTTGTAAAGTGAGTGTCAATTCTGCTGTATCAGCAGATCGTCAACTGGTATGCAGTGTACCTCAAGGAACCTGTCTTGGTCCCTGGTTATACTTAACATACGCTGGGACCCTATTTGATGTTATTCCACAATCAATCTCAGTATATGGATTTGCTGATGACCACATTGCTAGTAAACAGTTTAATCCAATATCTGATACGGCAGAGTTGGAAGCAATTGGCGAAATTGAACAATGTGCATTAACAATAAATGACTGGATGAACCAAAATAAACTCAAAATGAACTCTTCTAAAACTGAATTTATTATATTCGGTAGCAAGTCACTATTGAAAAAGTGTTCAACAAAATCTGTGAATGTTGCTGGGGACAATATTAAACGTGAGCCTACTATCAGATACCTTGGTGCTTTCCTTGACGAATCATTGAACTTCAAAGAACATGTTAAGCGCAAATGCCGCACAGCCATGTTGAATTATTTGAGAATAAAGAATATCAGAAAATACTTAACTAGAGCTGCAACTGAGATACTAGTTTTATCTTTGGTCATTTCTCACCTTGATTATTGCAATTTAATTTTATATGGGATAGCTGAAAGTGAAATTCAAAAGATGCAGCGTATTCAAAATATGTGTGCCAAACTTGTTCTCTTTTGGAATAAATATGACAGCTCTAAACATGCACTGTTTGAACTGCATTGGTTGCCGGTGAAAGCCAGGATTAAATTCAAAATATTATGCTTCATGTACAACTGTCATGTAGGGAACGCACCATCGTATCTGTCAGAGCTTTTAAATCAACAAGTTCCAGGAAGGCAAGGGTTGAGATCGTCTGTTGTGTCTGACTGTAGTTATGCTATTCCTTTTAACAAATATAAGACTTTTAACGATAGAAGCTTTGGTACCATTGGTCCAAAATTGTGGAACATTTTACCTGTAGAAATTAGAAAATCTGAGTCCATTGCCCTGTTCAAGAAAAAGCTGAAAACTCACTTTTTTAGAGATTTTTATGAACTGTTTTAAGCATTTTATAAATATTGTACACTGATGCATGTAACTCGTTTATTACTGTGATAATATGCTTTTTAATTGAATCGCTTTTACATCATTATTTAATTCTGTCAAATGAATTGTATTTTATGATCAGCTTTATTTTAATTGTATTATTGTCAATAGTATTTATTTTAATACCTTTATATATATGTTATTGTTATAAAATGTTACATTATGTTGTACAACGCCATTGAATATATATTTATGTATAAAAATAGGCGTTATATCAAATAAAATAAACTTAAACTTAAACTTAATTTCGATACATCCACATCATATTATCAGTGAATACATGCTCACAATAACAATCAAAAGAGAGACAAAAACTATAAATATACCAAAAATTAGGTCCATCCGAGACTGTCATAAAGTTTTTTCAGAATCACTATTTTGTAGTTTTTCCTGAACACAATATGATAGGTAGACATAGTTGAATATCTGTTTAAGGAATTCGATAATGATAGGATATAACATATTCTCTTCTGCATAATGTGTCTGGATCTTTGATATTATATACTAACTATTGACTTCGGGAGAATGATAATTAATGTACATTAACGTACCGCAGAGGTTTGTAAAGTAATAATTTGTGCTAGCTGTATATTTCATTAGAAAACACGATTTTAGTAAATCGGACAAGGAAGGCAACACTCAACCAGCCGAGTACAGAAAACATTGATAGCATAAGCAATTACAATTATACGGAAAATGTCAATACATAACCTAATAAAAACATGAAAAGCACAAGTCCCCGTTGCAAAGGAACTAGATTACAAGGCCTTCCCTTGTGTTAATCACAGGAACTACAACGTCAAGTTGACACTAAACGTTTTGTTATGTAAATGCATTGCATACATATACTTTTATATATTATTAGTTTGCAGGTTTTACAATAATTCAATTCTTAATATTACATTAATATGCCATTTGTAATTAATACTTCAAAATAGTTAGATCAAGGCATTGGGTTGTTTATTTGAATTAGTATACATCTTGGATATTGCCCTTGGTGTTGCATGAACTTCCGGTACCACCAAAATTGAATTACCTTAGCGATTTATATAATTATTTTGATTGACAAGTTGTTTAAATCCTTTGGACTACTTTGATCTAGTCTAATTTGAGTCCTTGTACTTTTATATATACGCATGCTTGAATCATTTTTGCAAGAGTTTTAGTTTGCCTTTTGACCTAACAACATCGGAAATTAATAAAATAGAAAATCATTATTGTGTTATATACTTCCCCAATAACAAAGTAGTATCACAAAGAACAGGACAGAGACTGTCGACATTACATTGTGGAGAGTCCAAACATAGTATAATCGCAATTGTGGACAAAATTAATCGTCAGAATTTTGTGATTTAATGGATTAACGGGTTTTACATCATAATATATTTTACAGTGAATTCACAATTGATAAACTTTCAGTTAAAACAATTCAGTGGACATTCTCATGAAAATTTCTTTTGGATTTTATTGCTTATTGCTCTGTCAAAACGTTTTCCAACGATAGACTGCTTGCAGCGTTTCAATTACATCTCACAGGTGCAGCAAAAAATTTGGTTTGACAATCTTGTGGTACATGACTTTCTCACACTGACAAATTTATTCACTGCTAAATACATAACAATATCTCAGAGTGACAAACTATTTCAAACGGAGAAATTCAGTGCACATTATTGAGACTTCGTGTGTAGAATGCCAGTTTATAACAGATCATAAAGTTGCATTTATCACACATTTTACAGACAAGGTTAAATATATGAATGGATAGAACGGAATTGAGACTTCATTCATCATGTCTGCCATAATCTGTTCCTTGTTAGAATCAGATACTAAATCACAGAAATTTTAACGTTAACTCATTAACCGGCGACAATGTTGCGTTATAACATAGTAAATTAATACGCCGGTGGTCGCAAAGGTGACGATGTGATAATCTGTTTAGCACCAATCTCGTTTACGTTAATTTTATTACTTCCTAGCACGCTATCACCTGACAAAAACAACCAATTCCTGCGTCTATTCATTAACGGTGCGATTCAATATCGCAACCAATGTAAAATGATCGTTTTATTAATACACAATTAAATGATTTATGTCCATCATTAATGCGTCGTAATTTACTCGAATCTATGGCAAGCCGTTTTGCAATGGAACCGGTAACACAACCAGGATGAAATTGCACATTATAAACCTGTAAACAAACACAATGAAAAGCAACTGGAAGGCATGCTACACACCACTTATTGTCAGACGGTGTAAAACTGCATTCCTATCTTATTGTTTTCTTCCACTTCAATACCGGTGTTATCATTCAGATAATAATACGCAGTGACGAATGTTGCATTATTTATTTAATCATACACTCCCGCACCTATCTATCATGCGATAAAAAATTCGCTATGCAAATTGAATGCAAAGTCTCAATAGTAGAAAACAAAGTTAATTACTGAGGCCTTTCTATGTTGTTTGTATATGATGTAGGTCATGTGGACATCAATTGGCTATGTCTTCATGTACTATCTTCACAAAAATATAATCTGTTTTAGGATTAGACTCATGGTACTCATTTGGAGTCCTTTCAAAATGAGTTTTAGGTAGTATGAGAGCATTCACGGACAACTTTTTTCCGCGACACTCTCAGATCATCTACGAACAATACGTACATGTACCGTAACTATGTTACTCTCAGATGATTTATGAACAATCCATACACAGATAAGGGAGAGTCATGTGGTCGTACCCAGAAAGGGTTATTCAAGATAACTAAACATTTATTGGTGAAGTAAACCTAATAAGGATGTGTGCACAGGAGTTAAGTGATTTCTTCATTAACAAAATCGAAGTGATATTTACAAAAATAGCCGGTAATTTAATTGATATTTTAGATTTTTTATCTAGCATCAGTCAATATTTGCAGCTTATCAGACAATTGATTGATAAAATAACCTAATAAGATATGACAGAGACTCATCAATGTCGAACTTTGTGAGGAAACAAATCGACAGAAAGTAACGAGTTGTGATAATTCTTTGTGACGCTAGCGAGTGTAACCTCCAGGGAGCGCGACCACGTGAATATGATACTTCATCGTTAATCATTAGTTTCACGCCACGGCGTGTTTTGTATCAATTTGTCAAAGTAATGTCTTAAATGGTCCACTCCTGATTTTCTTGGATTGACAATTTATATTTATATACAGAACGACAAGTAGGTGCATCGGGATTAACGCTTAACTATTTCGTCGTCAACAACAGGCAGCGTGGGAGACAGCTAGCTAAAGGGCCTATCAGTTGAAACGCAAAACAGTGTTAGTCGTTCCACCAAAGACAGCCTGTTTATACTTTACCACCACTGAATAAACGGTATTTAATCAATCACATTATTGTCGTGCAACTGCACGAAGTAGTCATGGAACTCACGCATGCGTGTACCGAGTAAGGCAGAAGTTGCTATTTCATCAAACCAGTTCAAGAAACAAGGAACAGGAAATGAAATGGAATAGAACAAAAAGCTTCCTATACGACCCACTAAACTACTTGTACTTGAGTAATGACAACGTACAAATATATTACGATACCACAAGCGTTCGCATAGCACGTTCTTGATGTGTGTTACCCGCGGGCGTATAATATCCACATTGAATTGACAAAGAGAGAGTTTTTAACAATTCTCTTTTAATGTCTATGCTATATGTTGCAATATCACGCAAACGTACAATAGTTTTAAACAAATACAGAGGTGTGTTAGCATGCATTGCATTAAGTACTAAAGACCTCATGAAATGCATTTCCATTTCCTTTTTAAGATAAAGTTCTAAATAGCGACTTAGTCTTAAGAAAACGGAAATAAATCACAGTTCATTAGTTCTTGTAAGGTGTAAATGCATGATAACATGTAAATGACGTCAATATATTTGCCTCAAGTAGAAATGGGATTTTCTTTTATTTCTTGTCATTTACTTCCCTGTTTGTATCACCAATATTGGTTTTGTTTGAAGTTTTGTTTATTAACCTTGGACTGTCGCGAGTGCTTGGTCGTACGCTTTTTCCTGCCAGATGCACTTTGACCCCTGACATCAAGTGGAACTTTTGGTTGGAACATATTTGTTGTCGATGATATAATTGGAGTTATCACGCAATATTTCCACAAGTGCTTTTATATAGAATATAGTAGGTTAGTGACGTGGATGAGTCAGTAAATCTGGGAAGGCGGAGAAATTTATCGGGTGAGCTGAGCCGGATAAACTTATACTAACTCCACAGCACTGACATATTAAGTTATCTATCCAGTAACAACATTAATTTTGCTTTAATAAGGGAATAAAACTCGAGACCATATAGTTACCGTTTCATTAATCTGCGCGTAGCGACACGTTCGTTCGGTGACGTCACAACAACATCTTGATAACCTCATGTTCGCGCAGGAAATTCGTTGAAGAATTATATATTTATCCAAGCTAATCGGTGGTAGAAAAACTTTACCCTCGTGTACAGAATTTCAACCGGCGACCCAGTTTTAAGAAGAAGTCCACGTGACGAGGTGACATATATAGAGAGAAACTCGGGTCCCTGTCCGGTGAAAACAATTTTAACAGGCGAGGTGATATCTTTCGGGTGGCGAGTTTTACCGAGCTATCCTATGCGATATAATAAGAAGCAATCCGTCAGATCGCGTGATAAGGTGACTGATATAGCAAGTCACTCGATGGCTTTACGTGAAATCACCATGTTTATCAGGCAAACCGTTATAAAGCCGATTATCCCGGAATTGGCAGGAAACAAACCAGTTGCCAGATTGTTATTACCATTGCAATCAATGTCTATCACTTTATACTCGCGTTAGGTGAAAAACATCATAGCGAGTGAAGCAGGTCGTTTATTCAAAAGGTATAAAGCGTTTACGAACATTCCGTGGCTATAGATAAAACAATTGTTGTATTTTCGAAACAAAGATTCAATTCTACTATAGGCAAACTATTTCGATGATTAAACTCGTTTTGTATACCTTTTAACAAACCTACGTTTTAAGAATACATAACGAATTCTTACAACTTATACGCTATTGATGAAAACTCATGAACATGTTTTACCCTCCGTTAATTAGGTCACGGCGTTTTCCTGTATTTGGAGACGTTGTCAGTGACATCGGAAGAACTCTGATTTTAACATTATGTTAACGTCAAATAGCTGTATCTGTAATCCGGACTTCCTGGTTAACCATTACACATCACTTAAAGCGAATACCAACTCCAATACCATAGCATTTATTGGAAAAGGCCTCCCGGAGCTTTTGAACGGAGCGTGTCGAACGTTTTCAAGGAGCAAATATAATGAGGAGATAATATAATTATGTCAGATCTAGAGTGTTGGATAAATTACACTGGATGTTATACCAAATATGAAAATGTTGTCTTGAAATTCGATGAACACGAAGTTGTGTTTGTTTAAATTTGGGCTGGTTAAATTCATTTCGTCCGGTTTTGCGCCAATTTTACAATTAGTTCAGTAGCATCGTAGCGGTCGATCTAATCAGATTCTTGGAAACTACATGTATTACCACACAGTATTAACTTGTTCAGTTTCAAATGACGCGATCAACATGTCAAGTGGAAGACAACAGCGTAGAACATTCCACAAAGTAATTCACAAAAACACCCGAAAATCGTCTCATGCTTTAAACAGATGAACTAAATATCTGCCGTTGACATGTGTGTTTAGAACTAGAAAATATATTTTTCTCTTATATACCTACCCTTGGGTACTTTTGATTTTTATATTAAATTAATTTCAAGTTCTGTATTTATGATAAACTTGATATTGTCTCTTGGGAAATGGGGAACGTTTTCTTTGGATATAATGTTTTCAATTATTCTTATATCCACGAATCGTTTGGTCATGTAACAATTTGCCATATCATCTACTTGTCTTCCCATTTAGTTTGTATGACTATATGTAACCAAATACGATTCCTCCTACATCGTGATCACCGCCTAGCTAACATTGATAATATAGCAAGTCATCAGAACGATCAGCGTACACGAACACCACGGCTTTCTTTAAAAATGATTGTTCACTTATTTTGTTCCTTTATTATTACGTTCCCTATATTACACATTTTAAAGATCACGTCAGTAACGTTTGAGTTAAATTTAGTACTATGTGAGGAAAGTGATTCATTATAATCCTTCCTCGGGTGTACCGGCAATCAATATCAGCTAGTACATGTATACAGTCCTTAAGCACTTTCATGCTTTGATTTCTTATGCGATGTCGCAACCTATATTATACGAAACACTCTCGGGATATTAAAACTCTTCTTAATGTCTTCTTTCGCCATAAAACATGTTTTGATTATCACAACCTTGCTTATTACTGAATAGATTAAGCGGGTGTCATTTATTTTATTTTCTGAATTGTGTTTGTACTCTTTGGAGAAGTACTCATAAATATTTGGTAGCATCCTTCTTCAAATTGCTGTGACTTTTTTCTCTGTTTTCTAATTTAACTTGATTATGTTATGCCACCATTCGCGACTTAATGGTGACAACAACCATATATCAATTTTAGCAAAATGTGCATTGCATAAAAATGACACTCACATAATTGTAATGTACGCTGCAGAGTGGTGACATTCATTCCAACTTTATGCTATTAAAAAGTAGTGACAACTTTATTACTCAGTGTGTGTAGTTGTTACATATTGGAAAATAGAGTCCAATTACGTGTTATAATGGTAGAAATAGAGCTGTAATGCCCAACTTCGATACTCACAAGAGACCGATTTTAGACTATTGAACACAAATATTCGAATGTAATGTCCCAAGCAAAAAAAAAAAATATGGCGATTAGTAACTTTACACACCATTTGTACAAGACAATTTGAAATAATGTGAAACGAAGGAGATTCCCGATACAAATCCATACACATAGATTATAGATTGTAAATGTCCTCATTTCGCGCAATCAAATTAAATACAATTCAACTAATATTAAATTTCATAGCAAAAATAATTCTGTTTTTTTTTTAACTTCCATGCACAGATATAACGGCTTTGTTGTTTTATACGCACTAGGCACAATGTATGTATAATACGTTTAATATAGTAACATATACGAGGGACATTTTAAAAGTTCTGATAATGCCTCTCTTACATGTTGCATATTGACTAAATATGTAAAATATTGCACATTTTCTGAACGATCCATCCTTTCCCTTTCGAAAACAAGTGACAATATCGTAATATTCGCGTATATGGCGTTATACATGTAGGTGTATCAACAATTGAATTATCGGCAAAATGTGTCATTTTAGAGCTTCAATAATGTGACCACATGACAATTACGTGTTTTATATTTATAACGTCCCATCATCGAAATATAACGTCGCGAAGCAAAAATTGTTCAGAATTAATTTTATTATATGCTTTCAATGGATTATGGCGTTTTTCAGTGAAAATAACAATGACAAATAACAGTGAAATAACATTTTTGATAATTCACTGTTTTTGACGGAACTACTTTCTGCAATGAAAAAATAAATTACCTCCCTGTATTGTTTGTTTAATTACATATTTACCTCCTTGATTATGTCTGCTACTTGACATCTGTCAAAAATGGAGTATTTTGCTGATTCTGATACCAATGGCTTTGAATTTGAAGCCTTTTTTGGCATTTATTCGAGCCTCATTCACAGGTTTCTGTATCACAGAAAACGAAAAAATAACGAAATTTTTTTTTAATTTAGATCTATATTTTTGTGTTCGTAAAGTAAAGGAAAAAAATAAATTTTCAAAACAATATTTCCCTGAAAATTCGTTGTCTTCGTTTTTACGATACTGTTGGCATACTGCACCTGTGACCTCATTATTGTGAGGAATAAAATGAATCTACGAAACCTACAGACTGTAGATCTACTGAAAATCGAGAACCTGAACAAGTGACAGTCAGGTGAAAGAACAACTATTTATGTAAGTGCTTTCCTAGAAGGGCCTTTAGAAAGAGAATAGATCCTTCTTATAAACTTCAATTTATTGAAGAGTTGGAAGGCTTATTCTGTTCTGACATGCCAAGGTCACAGAATGAAATCTATTGTTCCGTATTAAAAAGGCGAATTTGAAAATCTGAACGAGCTTTGAACAATTCAAATAAAAGCAATAAACACAAACCTACAATTTATCGAAGCATATAGAATCCACTGCCTGTAAATGATCGTACTAAATGCATTTTGAGATTCAAAATCGCATCTCGTCAAAAAAATCAACATGTCGTCCTCGTTTTTCGATGTTGTGATGACGTCAAAACACATGATAAAGTCACTCTGTACGTCGATTCCCGTTTTTAACTGTCAGTACGAGTATTTCCCCTTACTAATCAGACTGGCGACATAGAAAAAATAAGTCTATGACGTGATAATGATTAAAAATTCCCGGCATCGTGACTTGAATTCACAATGGTGGATGACAAAACTGTTTGTTGACAATGAAATTACTCCGCAATCAAATTTAATAAATGCCTGTTATTTCGCTTTCAATAAAACATTAAAATATTTTGTGTTCGTCAAATATTATATTTGTTTTATTTATAAACTTTACACATATCTTGTTTCATGTTTTGCAGAAAATACTACAGCAAATAGTTGCACTACTTTCAGTGGAATATCTGTTAAAAAAAGTGAATAGGTTGAACTGAATTTGGGGCGCCCCATGGGGTGAGGTTCCAAGAGGGAATTGTAAAATATTAATAATATGATTAATTACGCATATAATAAACAGAAAATTTGTTTATTTTTGGTGTAAGATTGAATTTTATTTCACTCGTGATCACATAAATCTATATTTTCACTCGTGGCTACGCCACTCGTGAAAATATTGATTTCTGTGATCACTCGGTGAAATAAAATTCGATCTTACACGAAAATCAACAAATATCCTCTATATAATTTGGAGTTCATTCATTGGAGTAAATTCATAAACCAATAAGAAACAGTACAATTGACCCTTTAACGACATATATAAGGGTATCCCATTACCCCATCCACTTTCTAAAGCCTATGGTAGGACACACTTATCTGCTATGTAAATCAAATTTTGCGACAAATTATATATTTATAACATCCCTTAATGAAAATACACATTGAAATCAAGACTATTTGACCTGTTTCGTGTAGATGATAGATTATATAGATATATAGTTTATGTCTAGAATCAAGTAAGGTCTACACGGGGTTAAATGGTCCCCTTTTGGGGTTGTTTTATTGCTTTTGCTCAAGACTCAAAGCCTTTAAATAACATACTATTAATCGACAGTGCTTTGATCTATTTCAGTCAATCCCTGAAACCATGTATTGTTTAAATACCACGATATAATTAAACTTCTCAAACGTATGATAATAAATCTACTATAGATGTCTTCCTGAAAGATTGACCTTTAAGATGATATTATTCGCCCTCGGTTATGTGTTGTCATTACGAAGAAAGCTGGATTACAGTGTATTAGATGAACAATGCTTTCAAATCATGATAATTATGTTCCAACGCCAATGACATCGAATCCATATACTTAATTTTAGGTCAGTAGAACAAGAAAGCTTGGTAGGTTTATTTGCAGGCGGTCTTTTGATGAAATATTGAACATTAATCGCAAACATACGTAGCTCTTCATAACAGTTTCTACAAGTGATATTATATAATCGCTACATACGGAAGTAAATAGAGGAAAACTACTCAGTGTGAATAAAGACATGATTAAATCGCTCGAATGGTGTTCACATTATGTAATGTACGAGTGTATAAAAACTTTACGGTACCGTCTTAGAAGATACATGTACACAAATACCATAAATATTAAATATGTTTCATCCAAATGTTTCCCTTGTAGTCGGAAGTTTTTGGCAGGGGAAATAAAAACAACGCACTAACGATTGTCATTGTCGAGCGCAAACAAACCAAGCAACATGATAAAACAGTTGAAATGACATGAATGAAATGTTCATTATCATTTGAAGCTAATATCTTACGTACCTTGCATGTTGTCACGCATCCATAGCTAACAAAAACTAAAGCACTGTGGTCTTTTTGCGGTGTGTTAAGAATAAGTCGATTTTAGCACTTAATCTTAAAACGGAAATGAAAAATCATTTCATTAGTTCATATTGGCATGATGCCACCCGTCTGTATTTGTACTTTTATCGAGATTTTATTACATAATTTTAGCGTGTTTGGTACACGTCAGTTAAATCAAAGGCTTTATATGAACATCAATATTATATCGCAGTTAGTGTTGTATATTATCTCATTTAGTGTTGTATATTATAACATATCCTTGAACGATTCGATGAATTACTCTACTTGATAATTTAGATTTTTAAATTCGTCAATATTGACAGATAATCCGACAATTGATTGATAACAAGTGTTATAAAAGCCCAAATAGGATGTGACACAGACTCGTTATGTCAACTATGCGAGGAACAAAGCGACAGAAAATAACAAGTTGTGACAAATAATTTAGTGACGATAGCGCGTGTAACTCCCAGGAGAAGGCGACCACGTGAATATGAGATTTTTAAAATCGTTTATCGTTGGTTTCATGCTACGGTGTGTTTTGTATCTTTGTATCAATTTGTCGAAAATAATTTTCCACACGTTTTTCTTTGATTGACGCCGTTTTATAATCACGTTGGATCAAGTGTTTTGGTTTCAGGCTTTGTCTCAGTCATGATTGTCATTTTAAAACTTGTGTTTTCTACCAGTTTCAGGCCATTTGTTTTTGGCATTGGACATTTCTTATGTTCGGAGCCTTAAACAATATGCGGCAGGTATCCAGACAGTGATAGTTCCTGATATATAATATTGGACCTCTGCTGGAAAATCATACTTTCACAATGTTTTTACCTTAGATTCAACCAAACCAACCTGTGTTACATCCACCAATTGAAGACCTTATAATTCAAAAATCAGCGGCAAAGTGCTGTTTCTGTGGTCTCTCTGATAAACCACATCTCATTCCTCTTTGAGTGTGTCACTCTTGCTGAACCACGAAGTAAGGGCATCTGGTTGCTGAAAGATATCCTGGATGCTATTGACCAAGACGGCATGGCTCTGGTCAGACGTAAATGATAGCTGATGCAGATAATATTGGACCGCACCCTCACCAGTATCCAGTCTACTATTAAACAAAAACATAAGGACTAGACTAGGATAGAGAGAGCATCTCAAGTCTACATCCATCATCTTCAGAATCTAAGAGTGCAAATACTTACACCTTGTCCCTCTAGTTAAGCCCACCAGATGTCCATTATAATACTAAAATACCATGAAACTGCAAAACCTGTTACATTTTATTAAATGGTGTATATATACTGTATCATAGACACGTGCATATTAAAACGGTTATGGGTTTATTCGTTGGTAAAATGCATAGATACTTGAATTCCCCCTCCTGGACGTTATTATTCCAGGAGTACCACTGTCATATAGTGGGATATTACATGAAGAAAAGAAAATAAAGGTAGAATTCCTGATACACAACTACTCTCTTTAGTCTGAGTAAAGTTGGTCGAGGCAGTCTGAGCATTGACCAGCTTGATGCACCACAATTTCATGTTTCACATAATACTTGAAAAGTATTCCCTCGATGGTCATCGCGTAGCACTTCAGCGGTGAATTGTATGTAAAATACATCAGATACAATTTGTTGTTTACACCGGGGCAACTTTTTATTGCATTAAATCAATCTTGGATTATATTGCACTGGCGGAACAGACAAACTGCATCAGACGGAACTGAAAACCTGTGTATCGGGATTACATAAATTGTGATTGATGGTACTGTATTAATTTAACGCTTTACTATTTCGTCGTCGACAACAGGCGGCGTGGGAGGCATTTTGGTCACCAGTCGATGGAGAAATATGTGTTTTATCTGGTTCAACCTTATGCAATGATGAGGATGTCTGCACTGAGTGCAGTAGGTCTGGTTTCGTTCATCAACGACTCTTATGGCGAAGTGACAACGGCATTAACCAATGCTATAGCGCCACTGAATGAACGGTATATGTCCAATCAAATTATTCTCAGACCACTGTGCCTGTGTGCCAACTAGTCATGGTGCTTAACTTATACTATATGTTAATAAATGGGTGATTTGATATAAGCCCTGTTATAATATTCGAGGGCAGTCGTATTGGCCCGAGGAAAAATAACAGGGTTAATATCAAATCACCCATTTATTGACAATTTTATTAAATAAGTATCAATTATTTTAAAGTGTGTCTTCGTTTGTAACGATAGCACATCAAACTGAAGTGACATACAAGACTGCTAAAAAATGTAAAAAACATTTTTTTTCTGATTTTTGCGTCCAAATATAGTCCAAATTGTAAGAAAAAACTAAGAAAATGAATACCCATATGACATGTTTCCGTTTAGTAATATAAAAGCTATGTACAATTTAGTGAGTAAGAATCAATTCTGCGTAATTTCAGCTGAGAATCTATATCACTTTTTGGCCCTGTCTATGAGCCAATCAGATTGCTTAAAAGGAGGGCCAATATCTATATCACTTTTCGGCCCTGCCTATTAGCCAATCAGATTTTATAACACTTTTCCGGCCCGGGGCCGATAACTGATATAGATTTTCGGCCCTGATATAGTGGAAGGATGCGTATTATTAGACTAGGACAATGCTGTGTTATAGGGCTAATAATTGATAGTCATTTAATAAATGCTGCTATAGTGCCCGGTAAGGCAGAAGAAGCAATGTCATCTAGCCAGTCCGCATCCTAATGACCAAGGCGAGTGAACCAAAAGTTTCAAAAACTATCCACCTTACTACCAGTACCGGAGTTAGATCTTCAAACCCATTACGGTATCACGAAACCAGACCTACTGCACTCATTACAGACATCCGTATCATTGTGGAATCGGTGGCCTAGAGGTAAGGCGCCCGCTTCGGGATCGAGAGGTCCCGGGTTGGATCCCCTCTGGACCACTGGTTAATTTTTCTGAGCAAGACCCACATCTCCACTCCATCATGGTGTAAAATGGTACCTGTGAGGGCAGTGTCTATTCCTTGGCGCCACAGATCGATGTTGGCTGCCACACCACAGGAGAGAAATAGTCTCCCCAGGGAGACACGAGTGTAGGTTTCCATATGTAGCCCAATGACCAGGGAAAGTTGAAATGTCAAAGGGTGCTTGAGCGGCCTTACAGCTGAAAAGAGTCCTATAACACTTTGTGTTCTTATGTGTTACTATCTGTCGTGTTTAATTCCTAGTGAATAGGTATAGAGTTTTGAACGCCTCTCAAAAATGTTACAACGATACATTTCAATCTCACTCAATTATGAAATCATTGTAAACAAATACAGGTGTGTTAGCATGCATTTAAGTACTTAAGAACTGATGAAATGCATTACATTTTGTGGTTAGATTAAATATTTAATAACGAGTTATTCTAAACAAAGTTTAAATAAATCAAAGTTCATTAGTTTTAAATGACGTCGAAATTTTAGCTTCAAGTAAGAAAGTTAGTTTCTTATTTTTCATTTCAATTACTTTTATCATCAATTAGGGTTTTGTTTGTTGTTTTCTTTGTTTACGAGGGCATTCTTGTTTCCTGCCAGAGATATAAATGAACTTTGACTTCAAGGGAACATTTATTCTGTATATATGATGAACTTGCCTTTGTCTCTTGTGAAATGAGGAACTTATTCTATGGATATAATGTTTTCAATTATTCCAAGGAATTACATATAAGGATTGGCGACTTCCTAAACAGTACACTGACGAGATTAGATTATCCTCGCCGTCGAAATATCGTCTGCTTATAAACTGATAAGAGTATGTGCTCAACGGGGCCAAGGAACCTGATTATTCTTATATCCACGAATCGTTTGGTAATGTAACAATTCGCCATATCATCTACTTGTCTTCCTATTTGATTTGTATGACTATATGTAACCAAATACCATTCCTCCTACATCGTGATCACCGCTTAGCTAGCATTGATAATATAGCAAGTCATCAGAACGATCAGAGTATACGACCACCACGGCTTTCTTTAAAAATAATTGTTCACTTATTATGTTCCTTTATTATTACGTTCCCCATATCACACATTTTAAAGATCACATCCGTAACGGTTGAGCTAAATCTAGTACTATGTGAGGAAAGAGTTTCATTTTTATCCATCTCCGTGGTTACCGGCAATCAATATCAGCTAGTACATGTATATCAGTCCTTAAGCACTTTCATGATTTGAATTTCTTAAGCGATGTCGCAACCTATATTATACGAAACACTCTCGGAAAATTAAAACTCTTCTTAATGTCTTCTATCGCCATAAAACATGATTTGATTATCACAACCTTGCTTATAACTGAATGTCTTCGGAATCAATTAAGTGGGTGTCATTTATTTTATTTTCTGAATTGTGTTTGTACTCTTTGGAGAAGTACTCATAAATATTTGTTAGCACCCTTCTTCAAATTGCTGTGACTCTTTTCTCTGTTTTCTAATTTAACTTGATTATGTTATGCCACCACTCGTGACTTACTTGTGACAACAACCAATTTTTAGCAAAATGTGCATTGCATAAAGTTGACACTCATATAATTGTAATGTACGCTGCAGAGTGGTGACATTCATTCCAACTTTATGTTATTAAAAGGAGGTGACAAACTTTATTGGCCTGTATGCGTGTAATTGTTATCTATTGGAAAATAAAGTCCTTACACTACGTGTTATAACGGTAGTAACAGAGCAGTAATGCCCAACATCGATACTCACAAGAGACCGATTTGAGACTATTGAACACAAATATTCGAATGTAATGTCCCAAACAAAACAAAATAATATGGCGATTAGCAACATTACACACTATTTTTACAAGACAATTTGAAATAATGTGCACACAGTTGGTTATTTTAACGACAAACGAAACGAAGAAGATTCCTGATACAAATCCATATACATAGGTTATACATTGTAAATGTCCTCATTTAGCGCAATCAAATTAAATACAATTCAACTAATATTAAGTTTTATGGAAAACATAATTAATTTTTTGTAGACTTCCATGCACAGATATATCGGTTTTGTTCGCACTAGGTACAACGATGTTTGTCTCATACGTTTAATATAGAAACATATACGAGAGGCATTTTAAAAGTTCTGATAATGCCTCTCCACCATGTAAAATATTGACTAAATATGTATAAAATTTTCTGAAAAATATATCGTTCCCCTTTCGAAAACAAGTAAAGATAGCGTCATCAGGACACTGTTTTACTAACAATGCGTAAATTTAGGAAAACTTAGGTTTACGCTAGCGTAAATGCTTTCATAAACAGTGTCCAGATGATTAAACATTCGCTTATATGGCCTTATACGAGTACATGTAGGTGTTTCACCCATCGAATTATCGACAAAATGCGTCATTTTAGAGCTTTGGAGGGGTAACATAATTGTCAATAATTTCTTAACATTTAAACCCTATTAGGCTATTGAAAATACCCCGACCGGTAATACGGGTGACGTGCGTATCTTCGTTGAGTCTCAGCAGGTACTAATGCTTTCAAAAAAGGTTATTTCCGGTCAAAAATTTCAGGCAGTTTTCCGAGGTGAATGGTCCTTGGAATATAAAAAAAATAGTAAGCTGTAAACGGTTGAGCCTATCGTTCTCTTTCAATTATTTATCATTTAAAAAAAATGTGTAATAAATAAAACAAACTATTTTTAAAAAACAAAGGGAAGTAAGAAATACGCTATACTCCCCATGACCGTGGACCGTGTCACTAGCCAATTCATTGCAAGCGTTTGCGATATTTCCATGCGCCCATTGCACATGGAAGATGTTTTAAGAATCATCAAAAATAAAGGTGAAATTTTCATTTAAATAGCCCATTGCTCATGACAGTACTCGATCTCCGAGGAAATTGGTCTTTAATAGACATTTTTACGTAGTTTAACAATGATATCAACACTCAGATCATACCAGATGCTTGAACGTAAGTAGGCTACAATCACAGGCTGTTGTATAAAAAATAGAGTTTATATATAAATAAAGAAAGGCTTAAATTAAATTTTGGCCATTATTTTTATGAGCTGATTAATTTTCAAGCAATCAACTACAATGAAAAACTATATTACTATCGCAAACAGACGTATCTCAAGTTTAACTCTGCAAAATAACATTCAATTAATATAATCCATTGAAAAGATATAGACTTACACATCTCAACAGAAGACAGCGGTTTGACGTAACCTGACAAATACAATTAGAAATTGTTTGCTACTGACGCTTAGCCGCATGACATCAATAAAGGAACAACGCCAGTTGAAAATTAGTATGTAACTCTGTGTAAATCCCTCAATACTTTGGTAAACAAACACTTACGATTGTTTCAAATCGTTTTTTTTCCTAAACAAATGCAACATAAACAAATGTTTGCTACCATATTGTATCCTGTGTACTTGTGCGCATGACACTGTCAAAAATGAAAGGAACGTTTTCATTGGCTAATCTCTGGTGCCCAGCTTCGCTTATATAAAGCGAAGATAAGCCGGTATCTATACACACACCCTTTGCGTGGACATTTTAATGAACGAAAAGGAGGAGAACAGAGAAGAAGGAATGGCCCTGTTACATCAAAGGCTTAGCACTGTCGGTTGGCTCCTTTTGCTGCATTGCGAATCTTTTTGCTCAATAACAAAACTATCGACCAATCAAATCGCCCGTAACAAATATAGGAAAAATCACATATACTAATAATCAACATGGTGGACGGCGTCAGCATTGATAGGAGGAAGCGGAATCATTTGACAATTTTACGGTAACGTGGCTTTAAAATGTACAGTTAACTATACAGTTTGATGCATTATAAGTTCGATCATGAGATAGGCGTCTAAATCGTTGCAAGATATTACGGATTATGTCCGTACTTGACTGATTTGTAACAATAACATCAACAACAAAACAACCGTAGATATCTTCAAAGATAATTTCATGATTTAAGCCTTTCTTTATTTATATATAAACTCTAATAGCCTGTGGCTACAATTCGTTCCATGTCAACAACTGAACAATGCAAATCAACAATTCTATGTCTCAATGTATAGCTTGTCAAAGCAATGTTTATGAGATTATTTTGTTACTGTCAGTGTGTATAAGACTTATGTACCAGTTAGTTTCATCCAGAGCACCCCAGCCCCGGGGGAAGGACGCTTTGGAATTTTGAGTTGTCAAAATCAACAGCACTTCTACGGCCAGCGGGGGAAGCTGATGGTAAAATCTCCCGCATTTCCCCTGACATCTACCGGTAAATATTGTCTTTAGGCTATTGGTTTTCGCAGAATAAATCCTAAATTTTCCCTGCCTTGCGGGGGAAGCTGGATGGTAAAAACATGGCTGTCTCCCTGGCTACCCGCCATGGATCCCTGTGGTCGGGGGAACTGGGGATGCAACTGACTTGTGCATTAATTATTTGTGGTGGACAAAATTGTATACTAGGAGGGTCCATACGTTGTCGCTTATGTAATATCTTCGGTTTTCCAAGCGGATAAGGACGAAAGACAAACATCGGAGGCTGTAAATTATCTATATTCGGAATATAAATAAACCATCTTACAGTAGGCCTACAATACTACAGTACAGTACAACAAGGTACGTCTTTGATTTTATTGAATGGGAATCAAATTATGACAATTTGATTGATTGACTTGTGTGCTGTATAAAGATAACAATTCACAATGATTGCATGCATTTGTTATCTCCCTTGGATAATGCATAGCAACTGGGGCCCGTGTCTATATCTACAAATATAGCCTAGCGGTTATCTAATATTTATTAAATACCATTATAGGCAATGCCTTAGTTCATATTAGTTTGAAATGTACACATATCATGTAACACATACCTATTTATCTTATGTTAAATGAATATTCAAGTTCAACCAGTAAACATGTCTAATGATATACATGAGATATACCGAGCCAAAAATGCTCCTGCAAACAGCCACTGTACCGGAAAATACACCAATAACGGGCTATTGCATTGTTCTGCTGGACGTGTTATATAAGAATAAAAAAACCATGTGCGCATTTTGTTCATTAGTATGTTATTTATATTCACACCAACACAGATCTTTTACAATTTTTATAATTAGAATGGTACAGCAGCTTCAATAATGTGACCACGTGACTAAAAACGTGTTTTATATTTATAACGTCCCATCATCGAAATATAACGCCGCGAATCAAAAATTGTTCAGAATTAATTATAATTTGGAGTCAGTTAAATTCATAAACCAATAAGAAACCGTACAATTGACCCTTTAACGACATATAATAATAATAATAATAATCATAATAATAATAAAGACTTTATTTATAGAGGCAACGTGGTTAGGCATTTGCCCAATCTTCTCTAAGCGCCTCTAATAAGGGTATCCCATTACCCACCCACTTTCTAAAACCTATGGTAGAACACAATAATCTGCTATGTAAATCAAATTTTGCGACAAATTATATATTTATTACGTCCCTTAATGAAAATACACATTCAAATCAAGACTATTTGACCTGTTTCTCGTAGATGATAGATGATATAGATAGTTTATCTCTAGATTAAACTAAGGCCCACACGAGGTCAAATGGTCCCCTATTGGGGTTGTTTACATTACTGCTATAATCAAAGACTCAAAGCCTTTTAAATAGCATACTATTATTCGACAGTGCTTTGATGTATTTTTAAAATGAACCCAAATTTATTTAAATCAATTTGAAGATTGTTTCAACAGCGCGCTCTGAGATATACCTGTGCCCAATACCACGGAATTACCTCGTGTATTCAAGGGCGATTTCAGTCAATCCCTGAAACTATGTATTGTTTACATTCCGGTTATGTGTCGTGCTTACAAGGAAGTCTGGATTACAGTGTATTAAATGAACAATGCTTTCAAATCATGAGTATTATGTTCCGACGCCACTGACATCGAATCCATATACTTAAATTTAGGTCAGTTTATCAAGAAAATTTGTTAGGTTCATTAATTCTCTTCAGGAGATACATGTACAGCCAATACACCATCGATATGTTACATCCAATGGTTTCCCTTGTAGTCAGAAATCTTTGGTCTATTTGGCAAGGAAAAGAATGACCACGCACTAACGCATTGTCGAGCGAAAACAAACAGAACAATAGATTAAAAAAAAAACACTGGTGTAAAAACAGTTGAAATGACATGAATGAAATGTTCATTTCCATTTGAAGCTAATATCTTACGTAACTTGCATGTTGTCACGCATCTATAACTACAAAAACCAATGCACTGTGATCTATTTGCGTTGTGTTTAAGGATCAGTCAATTTTAGTACTAAATCTTAAAATGAAAACACATTTCATAAGTTCTTATTTTCATGATGCCTCACGTTTGTATTTGTACTTTTCTCGAGATTTTATTACATAATTATAGCGTGTATGGTACACGTCAGTTAAATCAAAGGCTTTATAAGAACAGCAATATTATATCTCAGTAAGTGTTGTATATTATCTCATTTAGTATTGTATATTATAACATATCCTTGAACGATTCGATGAATTACTCTACTTGATATTTTAGATTTTTAAATTCGTCAATATTGACAGATAATCCGACAATTGATTGATAAAAAGTGTTATTAAAAAACCCCAAATAGGATGTGACACAGACTCGTTATGTCAACTATGCGAGGAACAAAGCGACAGAAAATTACAAGTTGTGACAATTCATTTAGTGACGATAGCGCGCGTAACTCCCAGGAGAAGCCGACCACGTGAATATGAGATTTTTAAAATCGTTGATCGTTTGTTTCATGCTACGGTGTGATTTGTATCTTTGTATCGATTTGTCGAAAATAATTTTCCACACGTTTTTCTTTGATTGACGCCGTTTTATAATCACGTTGGATCAAGTGTTTTGGTTTCAGACCTTGTCTCAGTCATGATTGTCATTTTAAAACTTGTTTTTTTCTACCAGTTTCAGGCCATTTGCTTTTGGCATTGAACATTTCTTATGTTCGGAGCCTTAAACAATATGCGACAGGTATCCAGACAGTGATAGTTCCTAATATATACTATTGGACCTCTGCTGGATAATCATTCTTCAACAATGTTTTACCTTAGATACGACCAAACCAACCTGTTTTACATCCACCAATTGAAGACCTTGTAATTCCAAAATCAGCGTCAAAGTGCTGTTTCTGTGGTCTCTCTGATGAAACCTCATCTCATTCCTGCTTGAGTGTGTCACTCTTGCTGAACCACGAAGTAAGGGCACCTTGTTGCTGGAAAGATATCCTGGATGCTATTGACCAAGACGGCAATGCTCTGGTCAGACGTGAATGATAGCTGATGCAGATAGTATTGGACTGCACCCTGACCAGTATCCAGTCTACTATTTAACAAAAACATAAGGACTAGACTAGGATAGAGAGAGCATCTCAAGTCTACATCCATCATCTTCACAATCTAAGAGTGCAAATACTTACACCTGGTCTCTCTAGTTAAGCCCACCAGATGACCACTATAATACTGAAATACCATGAAATGAACTACCGGCTTTTTGAGCTGCAAAACCTGTTACATTATATTATATGGTGTATATATACTGTATCATAGACATGTGCATATTAAAACGGTTATGGTTTTTTTTGTTGGTAAAATTCATAGATACTTGAATTCCCCATCCTGGACGTTATTCTTCCAGGAGTGCCACTGTCATATAGTGGGATATTACATGAAGAAAAGAAAAGAAAGGTAGCATTCCTGTTACACAACTACTCTCTTCCATCTGAGTAAAGTTGGTCGAGGCAGCCTGAGCATTGACCAGCTTGATGCACCGCAATTTCATGTTTCACATAATACTTGAAAAATATTCCCTCGATGGTCATGGCGTAAAACTTCAGCGGTGAATTGTATGTAAAATACATCAGATACAATTTGTTGTTTTACACCAGGAAATTTTTTTATTGCATTAAATCAATCTTGGATTATATTGTACTGGCGGAACAGACAAACTGCATCAGACGGAACTGAAAACCTGTGTATCGGGATTACATAAATTGTGATTGATGTACTGTATTAATTTAACGCTTTACTATTTCGTCGTCGACAACAGGCGGCGTGGGTGGCACGTTGGTCACCAGTCGATGGAGAAATATGTGTTTCATCTGGTTCAACCTTGTGTAATGATAAGGAGGTCTGCAATGAGTGCAGTAAGTCTGGTTTCGTTAATCAACGACTCTTATGGCGAGGTGACAACGACATTAACAAGTGCTATAGCGCCACTGAATGAACGGTACATGTCCAATCAAATTATTCTCAGACCACTGTGCCAACTAGTCATAGTGCTTATCTTATACATGTTGCTAGTGCCCGGTAAGGCAGGATAAGCAATGTCATCTAGCCAGTCAGCGTCCCAATGACCAGGGCAAGGGAACCAAAAGCTTCCAAAACTATCCACCTTACTACCAGTACCGGAGTTAGATCTTCAAACCCATTACGGTATCACGAAACCAGACCTACTGCACTCATTACAGTCCTCCTTATCATTGTGGCATCGGTGGCCGAGAGGTAGGGCGCGCGCTTCGGGATCGAGAGGTCCCGAGTTTGATCCCCTCTGGACCACTGGTTAATTTGTTCTGAGTAAGACCCACAGCTCCACTCCACCATGCTGTAAAATGGTACCTGTGAGGGCAGTGTCTATTCCTTGGCGCCGCAGATCGATGTTGGCTGCCACACCACAGGAGAGAAATAGCCTCCCCAGGGAGACACGAGTGTATGTTTCCATATGTAGCCCAATGACCAGGGAAAGTTGAAATGTCAAAGGTTGCTTGAGCGGCCTAACAGCTGAAAAGAGCCCTAGAAAATTGGTAACTTTTTAACTTTTAACGTTATATCACTTTGTGTTCTTGTGTGTTACTATCGGTCGTGTTAAATTCCTAGTGAATAGATATAAGTTATGAACGCCTCTCAAAAATGTTACAACGATACATTTCAATCTCACTCAATTATGAAATCATTGTAAATAAATACAGGTGTGTTAGCATGCATTTAAGTACTAAAGAACTGATGAAATGCGTTACATTTTGTGGTTAGATTAAATATTTAAAAACGAGTTATTCTAAACAAAATTAAAATAAATCAAAGTCCATTAGTTTTAAATGACGTCGAAATATTAGCTTCAAGTAGGAAATTGAGTTTCTTATTTTTTTCATTTCAATTACTTTTATCATCAATTAGGGTTTTATTTGTTGTTTTGATTGTTTACGTGGTCATTCTTGTTTCCTGCCAGATATTTCAATGAACTTTGACTTCAAGGGTATATTTATTATCGAAAATGTATATTTTCGCAATAGCTTTGATAGGACAAAACCCAGGACCACCGTTGTTTGTGGTAAATGTACAAGTATTTATATTGAGACGCCTTTAGTCGGATCAGAAAAATCCTAGTTTAAAATGATATTTGCATCTAAGTGCTGATGAAAAACACACATAACGGCATTATTTTCAAATGGCATCTCGGAGCGCTCAAAAGTGCACAACGGGCAAATGTTATGAGACAATCCGATAATTATGTCTGACCTAGAGGGAGAATAAATTACAAGCTGGATGTTTGACTAAACATTTAATTAATTGTCTTAATACTTGCAGAACACGACGTCATGTTTGTTTAAAACTTGTTTTTTTTAAAATGTGCTCCAATTTCTAAAACAACTTCGTTTCGTGTGTCGTTGAAATAAATAACTGTGTGCACATTATTTCAAATTATCTTGTAAAAATGGAATGCAATGTTACTAATCAGTATATAATTTGTTTTGCTAGGGACATTAAATTCGAAAGATTCTCAAATCGGTCTCTTGTGAGTATCGAAGTTGGGCATTACAGCTCTATTTCTACCATAATAAAACGTAATTGGACTCTATTTTTCAATAGATAACAATTACACACAGCCAGGGCAATAAAGTTGTCACCACCTTTTAATAACATAAATTTCAAAAGAATGTCACCACTCTACAGCCTGCATAACAATTATATGAGTGTCATCTTTATGCAAGGAACAGTTTTCTGAAAATTGATAAAAAGTCGTTGGCACAATTAATTCACGAACATTGACACAACATAATCAAGTTGAATTAGCAGATAAAGAAAACCGTCACACCATTAGGAAGAACAGTGCTTCCCAATTATGTCTCCAAAGAGTACAAACGCAATTCAGAAAATAAATTAAATTGCACCCACTTGATTCCGATGACATTATGCATGAACGAGGTGTTGAAAATTAAAACATGTTTTGTCGTCGATAGGAGACATTAATAAGAGTTTTAATATCCCAAGAGTGTTTCAAATTATGTAAGTTACGTAATCGCGTAAGATATTTAAATCATGAAGGACTGATATATTCCATGATAATAATTGCCGGTGTACCCGGGGATGGATTAAAAACGCTTTCGTCCAATACTAGTAGTTCTAACCTTAGCTTAAACGTTTCAGACGTGATCTTAAAATGTGTGATATACAGAACGTTATAATAAAGGAAAAATTGTCTTATAAGAAAACTGCAGTTGATCTTATGGTCGGTCGTTATGGTGACTAGCCAGTGCTATATAATCAACGTTAACTTGGCGAGGGTAACCTAAATGATTGACTGTATTCGTTCAAATCGCAACCTAAATGTTTGACTGCATTCGTTCAAATCCCTCCTAA
This sequence comes from Spisula subtruncata, assembly GCA_963678985.1. Classification (NCBI taxonomy): domain Eukaryota; kingdom Metazoa; phylum Mollusca; class Bivalvia; order Venerida; family Mactridae; genus Spisula; species Spisula subtruncata. The sequence continues at coordinate 1,147,171 of OY787667.1, forward strand.
ATGATCCGTCACAATTACGGCCAAATGATTGCTGGATTTTGTCACAAATACATCTAAAATGATTGCTGGCAATCGTTCCAATTACGGTTAAATGATTGCTGGATTTCGTCCCAATTTCGGCAAAAATGATTGCTGGATTTCGTCACAATTACTGCCGAAAGGAATGCTGGATTACGTCACAATTTCGTCACACTTTTCCTTAAAGCTGGGTCGCCGGTTGAAATTATGTACCCGATTACGGGCCTCATAGTGCATCTGACAGTAAAAAGCGAATGACCCAGCACTTGCAACTGTCCAAAGGAAATAATCAAAACTACAAACTCAACCAATGTTGATGATACAAAGTAATTGGAATGAAATAAAATAAAATCCCATTTCAAAGGCAAATGTATTGACGTCATTTGCATGTTATCATGCATAAACAACTTGCAAGAACTAATGGACTCTGATTAATTTCCGTTTTCTTAAGACTAAGTCGCTATTTAGAACGTTATCTTAAAACGGAAATGTAAATGCATTTTATCAGTTCTTTAGTATTTAATTTAATGCATGCTAACACAACTCTGTATTTGCTAAAAATGATTGTTCATTTGCGTGAGATTGAAAAGTACATTTTTTATTATCTTTTAACCAATTCTATGCAGAGAGTAACACATAATTATCAACGACGTGTTATACAAATGCACGTGTTATCGAAATTTGCTTGTGCGTTGTAATAAATCACGCAAACATCCGGAAGTTATTTGTTCCGTTGCTCCGGTCCTTGTTACTTACGTTGACTTGGTGGTATGGCTTCTTCTGGATTGCTTGGTGCATATGCGTGAGTTCCATGACTACTTCGTGCAGTGTCACCACAATGGTGTGATTGAATAAATACCGTTTATTCAGTGGTGGTAAAGTATAAGTAGGCTGTCTTGTATGAAACAAGTAACAACGTTTTGCGTTTCAACTGATAAACACTATAGCTTGTTGCCTCCCACGCTGCCTGTTGTTGACGACGAAATAGTAAAGCGTTAATCCCGATACACCTGTTTGTATTTCTATGAATGTCAGTTCCACCAGAGCAATATAATCCAACTTGATTTATTCAAATAAAAATATTGTTTTCTTGGTGAAAACGTTATGCATACAATGCACCATTGAAGAACTACAATATCGCACACGAGGGACTATTTGTCTGGTATTATTTGAATCGAGAAATGGCGGTGCATCAAGATGGTCTGGGGTCAGACGGTCTCAACCAACTGAACTCGGCCAAATCTCAGACTGAACACAGAGGAGTAGTGTATTGGGATTACTACCACAAAACAACATTTTTTCAAAGGTAAAGACACATTGAAGCAAATGATTAGAAGCTAAGTTTGCGTACATTATATCTAATGGCAGGTTGATGGTGACATTTCAATGTTAATCTATTACACTTTGTATCGAGCGGTGGCCTAGGGGTAGGGCGCGCGCTTCGGGATCGAGAGGTCCCGGGTTCGACCCCCTCCTCTGGACCACTGGTTAATTTCTTTGAGCAAGACCCATATGCTCCACTCCACCATGGTGTAAAATGCTATCTGTAAGGGCAGTGTCTATTTCAGGGCGCCGCAGATCAATGTTGGCTGCCACACCACATGAGAGAAATAGTCTCTCCAGGGATACACGAGTGTAGGTTTCCATAGGTAGCCCAATGACCTAAGGAAGTTGAAAAGAGCCCTAGAAAATTGGTGATTTTTTTATCGATAACACGATTTCATGATTTCACGAATTCGCGGTTTCTGTTCAATATTTGGGGAATTGATTTCATAGTTCGGTTCTTCACGAAATAATTCACACTTTACCTAATCATATTGTAGTATTATTCATCTAAGTTTTATGCGTACAATATAACTACGTTAAGACAATCATCGATACTACGAGCATTTGGTATAAGTCGAGCAATTCTTTAAGTCCTGGCGAATTTACGCATTTATGATGAGCATTATACCTATCCCGTTGTTTCCTCGAGATAACAAAGTTTTACTGGATATATATATTTGCATGTATTTAAGGTAGTATAAAGTGTCATTGCTCAATAGATGATATCCGGAACTCTGTGCAAAGAGGTTTTCCCTTTAATTTACATGTAGGTACAAATGGCCTGGTTAGACTGGATTTGTATTCATATGCAAACACAACTGACCCCAACTCTATTGTCCAGATATGAATATTCATGTGACACAATGATTATAACGGTAAAGCTTTATTTGTACCTACAGATTAGTGGAGATCCGGAGTAGGTCTATTATTGTAGACTTGTGGTTTGGGCTTGTGGTTTCAGAAGTGTGTATGCCTGGTACATGAATTTATTTGGTTCGGACCCGGATCTGTCAGGACAATCAAACGAGCTAAGATAACCGAGCGGACACCGCTAAATATTTCCGGGGTATTTAATGCATCCGTGCGTCTTTATCATTTTCAGTGGGTTGCTTCCTGTAATAAAATATAATATACAATTTATAACAGCGCACGATTATTATCGTATTATTCAGTGAAGTGCTAAATATATACACATCAGCATGATTTAGAGAGTCAAAACAAGCTTCACATGCGCGTATCAGCAATTGACAATACACAAATCTTTATTTGAAGTAGGAATACATCTACAACAATATAACATTAGCTATGACGTACAGCTATTGTCCCACATATCAATTTCTCTTCATTGTAAAATTAATGATTGTGGAGGGGATTGAATTTCGCACAGCCCAAACACAATGTTTTTATGTAATAGTGCCCCACGACAGTCGCACGAAACACTAGTGACAAAAGCTGGGGCGCAATATTTGAAAGGACCAACGTGACTAAGAAACGGCCTATAAACAAGATGTTTAGTAAAGTCAACTGATCGCATTGAGGAAAGAAGTGTCTTTCCAAGAAAATGAGGAGTGGACTATTAAAGACATTAGTTTTGACAAACTGATATAAAATACACCGTGGCGTGAAACTAATGATAAACGATTAAGTCTCATATTCGCGTGGTCGCCATCCCCTAGGGGTTACATTCGCTAACGTCACAATGAATTATCACAACTAGATACTTTATGTCGCTTTGTTTCCTCACATAGTTCGACCTTGACGAGTCTGTTTCATATCTTATTTGGTGTTTTTATTAATCATTTGTCTGATTAGCTATCAATATTGACTGATGCTCAATTTAAAAAATCTGAAATATCAATTAAACAACTGGAAAGGTTCCATATCCTTAACACGCTCACTCCCTCTTTCTCTCAGATATTTGAAGCCACGATATCTTTAGAAGTGCAGCACGACAGTATTTGTTTTTATAAAGATTATATTAAGTTGATTTAACTATAGTACATTTGAGAACAGTGTTTTATGTCTGTTAAAAATGACAACAGGATTGGTGGTTGTTTCTTTAAATAACGTGTTAACACAATAAATGTTCAACACTGTCGTCATGTTGGTTTGACTGAAAACTAGCGGCTATTTTAGTAAGTATTACTTCAATTTTGTTATTGAAGAAATCATTGAATCCCTGAGCAAGCATCCTTATTATGTTAACTACATCCATCATATGTTTAGTTATCTTGAATAACCCTTTCTGGTTACGGCCACATGAATCTACCTTATCTGTGTATGGAATGTTCATAAATGATCTAAGAGTGTCGCGGAAGAAAGTCGGTAAAGATCCACAACAATCACTCGGGCGTAAATGTACTTTTAACTTTCGAGTAATCCAGGTTATAGGGGTGTATTTAGTAATAAAGGGTGCATAAAGAATTGACAAATCAAGTAGAGTGCATAGCGCAGTCGGCTAAGCTACTCTTCAAAACTGAACGAAAGAGTTCGAATCGCATTCCACTATATTTGTTTTTAATTTTTGTTCGGCAAACATTTTTCGTGCTTGTCTATTTACAAAGAGATGCATAATTATAAAACTTCCAGTGCGTAAAGAGCACATGAGAAATATGTCATAGCTGGTACATAGATATAGCGACGACGCAAAAGATCTCATCGAGAACGTATATATGTTTTGTATGGACGAGAAGTGAATAGGACTGAAGTTTTCGCTTTTCAGTGTGTGAGAGGGGGTTGTTAGACTGAAAAGAGCTATCATATAGACTGCATATAAGGTTGTCTAAGCGTCGTAACTTGTAATTCAATTGATACTTACACTGATTCTGACACATTGTATAATTGATACAATGAATATTTGAAAAAAGAATAGCGCAAACTATGAATAGAAAAAAATATAATGATATGTGATCATAATCAGGTAATACAATGTATGCATATAGCATTAATGTAAGCATAAGTTCATTAAATAAAAAACGGTTCGTTTGTGGGACCGAACTCACACTGGCAATAACAAAATAGACGATTGATAGCGATGTACTATGACCGCTGCACCACACAGACAACTGACAACATACACCATTAGCTAATTCTGACGTTTCTACTGGAAATTTTTAAAATGGCGATTGCAGCTAAGCCAATGACGCAATAAATAAAATATCCAGACTAAATTAATGTAAAGGAAACAAAGCGTTTTTTAGGGTTAGGGTTAGGGTTGTTCACTTATTCTGTTCCTTTATTAAAACGTTCCCCATATCACATATTTTAAAGATCACATCCGTAACGGTTGAGCTAAATCTAGTACTATGTGAGGAAAGTGTTTCATTATAATTCATCCCCGGGTGTATACACCGGCAATCAATATCAGTTAGTACATGTATATCAGTCCTAAAGGACTTTCATGATTTGAATTTCGTAAGCGATGTCGCAACCTATATTATACGAAACACTCTCGGGATAATAAAACTCTTCTTTATGTCATCTATCGCCATAAAACGTGTTTTGATTATCACAACCTTGCTTATTACTGAATGTCTTCGGAATCAATTAAGTGGGTGTCATTTATTTTATTTTCTGAAATGTGTTTGTACTCTTTGGAGAAGTACTCATAAATATTTGGTAGCACCTTTTTTTAAATTGCTGTGACTTTTTTCTCTGTTTTCTAATTTAACTTGATTATGTTATGTCACCATTCGTGACTTAATGGTGACAACAACCATAAATTATATCAATTTTTAGCAAAAAGTGCATTGCATAAAGATGACACTCATATAATTGTAATGTACGCTGCAGAGTGGTGACATTCATTTCAAATTTATGTTATTAAAAGGTGGTGACAACTTTATTACCCTGTGTGTATAATTGTTATCTATTGGAAAATAGAGTCCAATTACGTGTTATAACGGTAGAAATAGAGCTGTAATGCCCAACGTCGATACTAACTAGAGACCGATTTGAGACTTTTGAACACAAATATTCGAATGTCATGTCCCAAGCAAAACAAACAATATAGCGATTAGTAACATTACACATCATTTGAACAAGACAATATGAAATAATGTGCACACAGTTGGTTATTTCAACGATAAACGAAAGGAAGGAGATTCCTAATACAAATCCATATACATAGGTTATAGATTGTAAATGTCCTCATTTCGCGCAATCTAATTAAATACAATTCAACTAATATTAAGTTTTATGGAAAACAAAATTATTTTTTGTAGACTTCCATGCACAGATATTACGGCTTTGTTGTTTTATACGCACTAGGCACAATGTATGTATAATACGTTTGATATAGTAACATATACGAGGGGCATTTTAAAAGTTCTGATAATCCCTTTCTAACATGTTACATATTGACTTAATATGTAAACAATTGCACATTTTCTGAACGATCCATCCTTTGCCTTTCGAAAACAAGTGACGATATCGTCATCAGGGCACTTAGTCAGTATGCCAAGTACCAAAAAGTGGCCTAACCCAAAAAAATAGTACGCACAAAATGTTTTTGCATAAAATGGTTCTTTAACATGTCCTTTCATAGAAACCAAATGATGCAACCTTGCCATCATTGAGCTTTTTGATATACTCAAGATGGCCGCCAAGATGGCCGCCAAAAATCGAAAATTTACATATTTCTACAATTTTCTAGGTTTGCAACATTATAAAATGCTTATGTTTAGTCTTTTATTGTTAAGTAAGTATTTGACATATATTATGACAAAATATTGATATGAAATATCCAAAATGGCCGACAAAAATATTTTTGTTGTTTTTATCACTCTTATATAGTTACATAACATATTAGTTAAAGTAAGCATCATTCAAATAAACTGTAAGTCAGGATAAAGGGGGATGTTTAACAGTTATCATACTTACCCCCTCGTAGTACGTAGTATATGTTGGTGATCTTTGTCAACTCATCAGTCGGTAGGCTTAAAGGTGTTCGTTCAATAAGTCAACGAAAGCTTGGCCTAAAAATCCTTAATATGTAAGCAAAGATTGTCAGCAGACGACCCCTTTTGTGTTGGGGTGAGCATGTCAAAGGTCAGGGTAGCAGTAACCTTTAACATGCATGAATAGACCAAATGACTGACGATCAATAAGAACAGTTGAAAACCAATATAATCAAAATCACCAGGAATGTTGGCCATGTCACCATCAGTAGATTTTACAATACTAGTTCGTATTTTGTGTTCAGTGTTTGCAGATCAATATTCACTGTTGAATACCTTGCTTAAAATGAGGCATACAAGTTTCACAAGCATATACTTATATTGCACTCTTTAAGAATATTCAAGTCGTGCTGCAGAGTCCATTTTGTATGTAGGATTTGTTTTCATCATTTTCTGAACCACTACAAAGATCATTGTCATCTTTTAATTATTGAACGCAGTGCTTACTTGGGGAAGCTTTGCAGAACTAGTATATTATATGGAATGATGACTTAGAACTACTCTTTCCAGATTGACAAACAGCTGGCTTTTCATTCACAGACCAAAGCACTTTGTACGCCATATGGAATGTGATAGTTTGTTTTGGTTGACGAGTGAATATGCCTTAACTTGTTTATGATATGATGTAAGAGGTTAGGGTTATGTTTCCTCGTTTTCATACAGATTTGAAGCCAATTGTTCGAGTTGATGCTAGTCACATAATCCTTGTGTAACTTATGATTCCGCCTTGTTAGATGAAGGTTCCTGATACTGTGCATATATGAATTATACATATTAAGTGTATCATGACTTATTGTTCTTGTCATAATATTCAGGACAACTTCATTTTGCTCGTAGCCTACATTTTTTAGAGGATTGGTGCCAGTATTCAATTAATCACATTTGTGTCTGGATATGTTATGTTTCTTTTCTGGTAGTGTGTGTGCTTTGTAAAGAAAGAGGCACTGTGATCACTGTCTACGCTACTGTTGAATTTCTCTGAGCAATAATAACCCACAATGCTCCTCTCCACCAAAGTATGAATTGGTACCTTCGTAGGTGTTGTGTGTACATGTTCTATATTCCTTGGAATATTTACTAGGATATACATAGCCTCATCAGGGAGATAGTATTCTTGATCTTGGTGATTGCTTATGTTGAACAGCCGTCCACCAGTCCTGTATATGATGCTTACTCCAAGGTCTTCCTGAAAGCATCAATCAACATGGCAGAGAATTGACACAAGAACACAACCATGCTTAACACCGTTTGTGACTGGTAACTCGGTAGACGTCTCTCCATCGTCCAGGACCATAATGACAAAGTGGTCTATGCATCCAAAATTGGCCATTATCTTACAAAGTCCCTCCTGGCCAACGGTGTCAAGGGCCTTGGACAGGACAACAAATGTTGTGTATAGGTCTTGATGATTGTTTAACCAGTAGCTAGCGGGCTGCAATGATCATGTCTACTGTTCCGCTCTTGGCACTAACTTTCTGAGAGAAATCCATTTTCTAGATGGCGTATCAGGTTGTTGGGCATTTTTATTCTGGCAAGAAGCTTTCCTTCAATGCTGAAGTGTGATGTGCCCCTGTGGTTGCAACAGCAATCTCCGATGTTCTTCTGCCTGTAAACATGTACTATGGGTGCATCTTTGATTACTGTGGTAATGCTTCTCGATTCCAGCATGAAGTGAACAGTTCAAGCGGCTTCTGTGTCAAAGGCAGTCCACCGGCTTTGTATATTTCAGCTGGAATGTCATCTGTGCCTTTCCACAGGATAGTTTCAACACTTCCTGGATTGTTGGTGGTCTGTCCATGGTAAAGTTCATTTACACACGGGGTTGGTGGACAATAGCCTCATCGTTAATGGAAGAGGGTCAGTCCAGTACGGCATCTCAGTGTTGACGAGTCCGAGCTCAGGAGGGGTTAGGTGTCTGAGAATGTGGGTCCATAGACTGCTTTTAGTGAGTCATGGAATCATTTTGGGTCATGTGTGTCTGCAAATATCTGAGCCATTGATCTTGCATGCCTGGTAGCTTTAATTGGGCTGTCTGAAAGCAGCTTAAAATTTTTTTTACGCTGAAATATGGTCCTGCTGGTGGGCCTAATGGAGGTTGTGCTTTTTTTGCAGTAACCCAGATATTTCAGTATCGTTTTCCTAGAACCAATTCTAGTGGTTTTTTATTGTGGGGTCGCGGATCTCCCGTGAATATAAGTGGACTGTATCTTGTTGTCCTTAACATTGCTTTGACTGAAGTGAAAGTCCGAGAATTTGCTGCTGAGATTTGTACGCTTGAGATTCTTCTGGCCCTGTGGTCTTCACTTGGGTGTGAGATGAATGTATAGCTTAGAGACGACAAGCATATGCTCTGTCCAGCATTCAGCACCACGCATGGTCTTGGTGGGGTTAACATATTTCCTGTCCACCTTCCTGATGAAGATATAGTCAATCAGGTGCCAATGTTATAATTTTAGTGTGTATGAAAACAAGGGCATAATGCCTTATTTTCGAAATAAATTATATACCATTTTCCCGATTTGGTGGTCGTTTTGTCGGCCATATTGAATATTTTTAAAGTTATTTTTGTTCAAAATACGTTTGGAATACTTGTCCAGAACTTATAACAATAAAATACTACATATATTGTGAGAATTCGTTTGCTAACTTTCAATATAGGAGCGATATGTACATTATTTATTTTTTGGCGGCCATCTTGGCAGCCATTTTGATTTTTTCTCTATGCTCAGTGATGCCTAAGTTGCCCATTGCCTTGATATGAACATGATTTAGAACCAATATCTACATATTTTTTAACATAATGTGGTTTATAATGATAACAACAATATATCTCATTTTCCCTATACGGTAGCCATTTTGTCGGCCATTTTGAATATTTTCTACCCTCTTTTTTGTTTTGAATTCTTGTCTAGAACGTCTTCCAATAATATTCTAAGTATTTGTTCAGAATTTTGCTTTTTACTAACAAAATAAAAGATATATACAAGTTTTTATTTTTTGGCGGCCATCTTGGTGGCCATCTTGAATATTTCAAAATGCTCAATGATGACAAAGTTGCATCATTCAGTTTCTTTGTAGGTACATGTCAAAGGAACATTTTACGCAAAAACATTTTGTGCGTACTATTTTTTGGGTTTTGCGTATACCGACTAACTATTTTATCAAAGCATTTACGCTAGCGTAAACCTACGATTTCCAAAAATATTGCGTACATCGATAATATTTGCATAAATGCGTTTTACAAGGATATTTTAGTTCACATTCTGTCGTAAGTTTTAGCTTATTTCTACGCCAATGCGGGGCAACCCTAAATGGCATATAAATGTAAATCAAATTTTGCTACAAATTATATATTTATAACGCCCCTTAATGAAAATACACATTCAAATCAAAACTAGTTGACCTGTTTCGCGTAGATGATAAATTATATAGATAGTTTATGACTAGATTTAACTAAGGCCCACACGAGGTCAAATGGTCACTTATTGGGGTTGTTTATATTGCTGCTTTTATCAAAGACTCAAAGCCTTTTAAATAACATATTATTATTCGACAATGCTTTGATGTATTTTTTATAATAATCTCAAATGTATTAAATCGATTTGAAGATTGCTTCAACAGCGTGCTCTGAAATATACCTGCGTCCATTACCACGGAATTACCTTTTGTATTCAAGGGCGATTTCAGTCCATCCCTGAAACCATGTATTGTTAAAATAGAATTAAACTTCTAAATCTTATAATAATAAATATACTATCGATGTCTTCCTGAAAGATTGATCTTGACGAAGTTATAATTCGCCCCCGGTTATGTGTTGTGATAACAAGGAAGTCTGGATTACAGCTGTTCAATGCTTTCAAATAATGATATGTTCCGACGCCACTGACATCGAATCCATAAACTAGTACATTTTTTACTTAATTGTAGGTCAGTTGATCAAGAAAACTTGTTAGGTTTATTTGCAGCCGACATTTTGACGAACTATTGACCATTTATCGCAAACATACGTTGCTCGACATAACTGTTTCTTCATGTATATAATATTATATAATTGTCACGGACGGAAGTAAATAGAGGAAATCTACCCAGTTTTGAATAACTACATGATTAAATCTCTTGGATGGTGTTCTATTATGCTATGTACGAGTGTATAACTTTACGGTGGTCCTGTGCACCGTCTTATGGATTCTCTTCAGGAGATATATGATCAACAAATACACGGTCGATAATGAATATGTTGCATCAATAGTTTCCCTTATAGTCGGAAGTCGTTGGTCTATTTGGCAGTGGAAATAATGACCACACACTAACGATTGTCATTGTAGAGCGCAAACAAACAGAACAACAGATTTAAAAAACATAAAACATTGGTGATAAAACAGTTGAAATAACATGAATGACATGAATGAAATGTTCATTTCCATTTGAAGCTAATTTCTTACGTAACTTGCATGTTGTCACGCATCTATAACTAACAGAACCCAATGCACTGTGATCTATTTGCGTTGTGTTAAGAATCAGTCGATTTTAGTTCTAAATCTTAAAACAGAAATGAAAACACATTTCATTAGTTCTTATTTTCCTGATGCCTCACGTTTGTATTCGTACTTTTCTCGAGATTGTATTACATAATTATAGCGTGTATGGTAAACGTCTGTTAAATCAAAGGCCTTATAAGAAGAGCAATATTATATCGCAGTTAGTGTTGTATATTATAACATATCCATGAACGATTTGATGAATTGCTCTACTTGATATTTTAGATTTTTAAATTCGTCAATATTGACAGATAATCCGACAATTGATTGATAAAAAGTGTTATAAAAACACCAAATAGGATGTGACACAGACTCGTCATGTCAACTATGCGAGGAACAAAGCGACAGAAAATAACAAGTTGTGACAATTCATTTAGTGACGATAGCGTGTGTAACTCCCAGGAGAAGGCGACCACGTGAATATGAGATTTTTAAAATCGTTTATCATTGGTTTCATGCTACGGTGTGTTTTGTATCTTTGTATCAATTTGTCGAAAATAATTTTCCACACGTTTTTCTTTGATTGACGCCATTTTATAATCACGTTGGATCAAGTGTTTTGGTTTCAGACCTTGTCTCAGTCATGATTGTCATTTTAAAACTTGTATTTTCTACCAGTTTCAGGCCATTTGTTTTTGGCATTGAACATTTCTTATGTTCGGAGCCTTAAACAATATGCGGCAGGTATCCATACAGTGATAGTTCCTAATATATAATATTGGACCTTTGCTGGAAAATCAAACTTCCACAATGTTTTTACCTTAGATTTAACCAAACCAACCTGTTTTACATCCACCAATTGAAGACCTTGTAATTCTAAAATCAGCGGAAAGGTGCTGTTTCTGTGGTCTCTCTGATGAAACCTTATCTCATTCCTCCTTGGTTGTGTCTGTCTTGCTGAACCACGAAGTAAGGGCACCTTGTTGCTGAAAGATATCATGGATGCTATTGACTCAGACGGCTCTGATCAGACGTGAATGGAAACTGATGCAGATAATATTAGACTGCACCCTCACCAGTATCCAGTCTACAATTAAACTAAAACATAAGGACTAGACTAGGATAAAGAGAGCATCTCAAGTCTACATCCATCATCTGCACAATCTAAGAGTGCAAATACTTACACCTTGTCCCTCTAGTTAAGCCCACCAGATGACCACTATAATACTTAACTACCATGAAATGAACTACCGGCATCATTGACTTTGTGAGCTGCAAAACCTGTTACAATATATTATATGGTGTATATATACTGTATCATAGACACGTGCATATTAAAACGGTTATGGGTTTTATTCGTTGGTAAAATTCATAGATACTTGAATTCCCCATCCAGGACGTTATTCTTCCTGGAGTGCCACAGTCATATAGTGGGAGATTACACGAAGAAAAGAAAAGAAAGTTAGCATTCCTGATACACAACTTCTCTCTTCCGTCTGAGTAAAGTTGGTCGAGGCAGTCTGAGCATTGACTAGCTTGATGCACCGCAATTTCATGCTTCAAATAATACTTGAAAAATATTCCCTCGATGGTCATGGCGTAGCACTTCAGCGGTGAATTGTATGTAAAATATATCAGATACAATTTGTTGTTTTACACCAGGACAACTTTTTATTGCATTGAATAAATCTTGGATTGCACTGGCGGAACAGACAAACTGCATTAGACGGAACAGAAAACCTGTGTATAGGGATTACATCAATTAGGATTGATGGTACTGTATTAATTTAACGCTTTACTATTTCTTCGACGACAACAGGCGGCATGAGAGGCACGTTGGTCATCAGTCGATGGAGAAATATGTGTGTTTAACTGGTTCAACCTTGTGCAATGATAAGGAGGTCTGCAATGAGTGCAGTAGGTTTGGTTTCGTTCATCAACGACTCTCATGGCGAAGTGACAACGACATTAACCAATAATATGGCGCCACTAAATGAACGGTATCTGTCCAATCAAATTATTCTCAGACCACTGTGCCAACTACTCATAATGCTTAACTTATACATGTAGCTAGTGCCCGGAAAGGCAGGAGAAGCAATGTTATCTAGCCAGTCAGCGTCACAAGGACCAGGGCAAGGAAACCAAAAGCTTCCAAAACTATCCTCCTTACTAACACCTTCAAACCCATTACAGAATCACGAAACAAGACCTACTGCACTCATTACAGACCTCCTTATCATTGTGGCATCGGTGGCCTAGAGGTAGGGCGCGCGCTTCGGGATCGAGAGGTCCAGTGTTTGACCCCCCTCTGGACCACTGGTTAATTTCTCTGATCAAGACACACAGCCCCACTCCACCATGGTGTAAAATGGTACCTGTGAGGGCAGTGTCTATTCCTTGTCACCGCAGATCGATGTTGGCTGCCACAACACAGGAGAGAAATAGTCTCCCCAGGGAGACACGAGTGTAGGTTTCCATATGTAGCCCAATGACCAGGGGAAGTTGAAATGTCAAAGGGTGCTTGAGCGGCCTAACAGCTGAAAAGAGCCCTATAAAATTGGTAACTTTTTAACTTTTAACGTTATATCACTTTGTGTTCTTGTGTGTTACTATCTGTCGTGTTAAATTCCTAGTGAATAGATATAGAGTTTTGAACGCTCCTCAAAAAATGTTACATCGATAAACTTCAATCAACCACATGAGAGAAATAGTCTCTCCAGGGATACACGAGTGTAGGTTTCCATAGGTAGCCCAATGACCTAAGGAAGTTGAAAAGAGCCCTAGAAAATTGGTGATTTTTTTATCGATAACACGATTTCATGATTTCACGAATTCGCGGTTTCTGTTCAATATTTGGGGAATTGATTTCATAGTTCGGTTCTTCACGAAATAATTCACACTTTACCTAATCATATTGTAGTATTATTCATCTAAGTTTTATGCGTACAATATAACTACGTTAAGACAATCATCGATACTACGAGCATTTGGTATAAGTCGAGCAATTCTTTAAGTCCTGGCGAATTTACGCATTTATGATGAGCATTATACCTATCCCGTTGTTTCCTCGAGATAACAAAGTTTTACTGGATATATATATTTGCATGTATTTAAGGTAGTATAAAGTGTCATTGCTCAATAGATGATATCCGGAACTCTGTGCAAAGAGGTTTTCCCTTTAATTTACATGTAGGTACAAATGGCCTGGTTAGACTGGATTTGTATTCATATGCAAACACAACTGACCCCAACTCTATTGTCCAGATATGAATATTCATGTGACACAATGATTATAACGGTAAAGCTTTATTTGTACCTACAGATTAGTGGAGATCCGGAGTAGGTCTATTATTGTAGACTTGTGGTTTGGGCTTGTGGTTTCAGAAGTGTGTATGCCTGGTACATGAATTTATTTGGTTCGGACCCGGATCTGTCAGGACAATCAAACGAGCTAAGATAACCGAGCGGACACCGCTAAATATTTCCGGGGTATTTAATGCATCCGTGCGTCTTTATCATTTTCAGTGGGTTGCTTCCTGTAATAAAATATAATATACAATTTATAACAGCGCACGATTATTATCGTATTATTCAGTGAAGTGCTAAATATATACACATCAGCATGATTTAGAGAGTCAAAACAAGCTTCACATGCGCGTATCAGCAATTGACAATACACAAATCTTTATTTGAAGTAGGAATACATCTACAACAATATAACATTAGCTATGACGTACAGCTATTGTCCCACATATCAATTTCTCTTCATTGTAAAATTAATGATTGTGGAGGGGATTGAATTTCGCACAGCCCAAACACAATGTTTTTATGTAATAGTGCCCCACGACAGTCGCACGAAACACTAGTGACAAAAGCTGGGGCGCAATATTTGAAAGGACCAACGTGACTAAGAAACGGCCTATAAACAAGATGTTTAGTAAAGTCAACTGATCGCATTGAGGAAAGAAGTGTCTTTCCAAGAAAATGAGGAGTGGACTATTAAAGACATTAGTTTTGACAAACTGATATAAAATACACCGTGGCGTGAAACTAATGATAAACGATTAAGTCTCATATTCGCGTGGTCGCCATCCCCTAGGGGTTACATTCGCTAACGTCACAATGAATTATCACAACTAGATACTTTATGTCGCTTTGTTTCCTCACATAGTTCGACCTTGACGAGTCTGTTTCATATCTTATTTGGTGTTTTTATTAATCATTTGTCTGATTAGCTATCAATATTGACTGATGCTCAATTTAAAAAATCTGAAATATCAATTAAACAACTGGAAAGGTTCCATATCCTTAACACGCTCACTCCCTCTTTCTCTCAGATATTTGAAGCCACGATATCTTTAGAAGTGCAGCACGACAGTATTTGTTTTTATAAAGATTATATTAAGTTGATTTAACTATAGTACATTTGAGAACAGTGTTTTATGTCTGTTAAAAATGACAACAGGATTGGTGGTTGTTTCTTTAAATAACGTGTTAACACAATAAATGTTCAACACTGTCGTCATGTTGGTTTGACTGAAAACTAGCGGCTATTTTAGTAAGTATTACTTCAATTTTGTTATTGAAGAAATCATTGAATCCCTGAGCAAGCATCCTTATTATGTTAACTACATCCATCATATGTTTAGTTATCTTGAATAACCCTTTCTGGTTACGGCCACATGAATCTACCTTATCTGTGTATGGAATGTTCATAAATGATCTAAGAGTGTCGCGGAAGAAAGTCGGTAAAGATCCACAACAATCACTCGGGCGTAAATGTACTTTTAACTTTCGAGTAATCCAGGTTATAGGGGTGTATTTAGTAATAAAGGGTGCATAAAGAATTGACAAATCAAGTAGAGTGCATAGCGCAGTCGGCTAAGCTACTCTTCAAAACTGAACGAAAGAGTTCGAATCGCATTCCACTATATTTGTTTTTAATTTTTGTTCGGCAAACATTTTTCGTGCTTGTCTATTTACAAAGAGATGCATAATTATAAAACTTCCAGTGCGTAAAGAGCACATGAGAAATATGTCATAGCTGGTACATAGATATAGCGACGACGCAAAAGATCTCATCGAGAACGTATATATGTTTTGTATGGACGAGAAGTGAATAGGACTGAAGTTTTCGCTTTTCAGTGTGTGAGAGGGGGTTGTTAGACTGAAAAGAGCTATCATATAGACTGCATATAAGGTTGTCTAAGCGTCGTAACTTGTAATTCAATTGATACTTACACTGATTCTGACACATTGTATAATTGATACAATGAATATTTGAAAAAAGAATAGCGCAAACTATGAATAGAAAAAAATATAATGATATGTGATCATAATCAGGTAATACAATGTATGCATATAGCATTAATGTAAGCATAAGTTCATTAAATAAAAAACGGTTCGTTTGTGGGACCGAACTCACACTGGCAATAACAAAATAGACGATTGATAGCGATGTACTATGACCGCTGCACCACACAGACAACTGACAACATACACCATTAGCTAATTCTGACGTTTCTACTGGAAATTTTTAAAATGGCGATTGCAGCTAAGCCAATGACGCAATAAATAAAATATCCAGACTAAATTAATGTAAAGGAAACAAAGCGTTTTTTAGGGTTAGGGTTAGGGTTGTTCACTTATTCTGTTCCTTTATTAAAACGTTCCCCATATCACATATTTTAAAGATCACATCCGTAACGGTTGAGCTAAATCTAGTACTATGTGAGGAAAGTGTTTCATTATAATTCATCCCCGGGTGTATACACCGGCAATCAATATCAGTTAGTACATGTATATCAGTCCTAAAGGACTTTCATGATTTGAATTTCGTAAGCGATGTCGCAACCTATATTATACGAAACACTCTCGGGATAATAAAACTCTTCTTTATGTCATCTATCGCCATAAAACGTGTTTTGATTATCACAACCTTGCTTATTACTGAATGTCTTCGGAATCAATTAAGTGGGTGTCATTTATTTTATTTTCTGAAATGTGTTTGTACTCTTTGGAGAAGTACTCATAAATATTTGGTAGCACCTTTTTTTAAATTGCTGTGACTTTTTTCTCTGTTTTCTAATTTAACTTGATTATGTTATGTCACCATTCGTGACTTAATGGTGACAACAACCATAAATTATATCAATTTTTAGCAAAAAGTGCATTGCATAAAGATGACACTCATATAATTGTAATGTACGCTGCAGAGTGGTGACATTCATTTCAAATTTATGTTATTAAAAGGTGGTGACAACTTTATTACCCTGTGTGTATAATTGTTATCTATTGGAAAATAGAGTCCAATTACGTGTTATAACGGTAGAAATAGAGCTGTAATGCCCAACGTCGATACTAACTAGAGACCGATTTGAGACTTTTGAACACAAATATTCGAATGTCATGTCCCAAGCAAAACAAACAATATAGCGATTAGTAACATTACACATCATTTGAACAAGACAATATGAAATAATGTGCACACAGTTGGTTATTTCAACGATAAACGAAAGGAAGGAGATTCCTAATACAAATCCATATACATAGGTTATAGATTGTAAATGTCCTCATTTCGCGCAATCTAATTAAATACAATTCAACTAATATTAAGTTTTATGGAAAACAAAATTATTTTTTGTAGACTTCCATGCACAGATATTACGGCTTTGTTGTTTTATACGCACTAGGCACAATGTATGTATAATACGTTTGATATAGTAACATATACGAGGGGCATTTTAAAAGTTCTGATAATCCCTTTCTAACATGTTACATATTGACTTAATATGTAAACAATTGCACATTTTCTGAACGATCCATCCTTTGCCTTTCGAAAACAAGTGACGATATCGTCATCAGGGCACTTAGTCAGTATGCCAAGTACCAAAAAGTGGCCTAACCCAAAAAAATAGTACGCACAAAATGTTTTTGCATAAAATGGTTCTTTAACATGTCCTTTCATAGAAACCAAATGATGCAACCTTGCCATCATTGAGCTTTTTGATATACTCAAGATGGCCGCCAAGATGGCCGCCAAAAATCGAAAATTTACATATTTCTACAATTTTCTAGGTTTGCAACATTATAAAATGCTTATGTTTAGTCTTTTATTGTTAAGTAAGTATTTGACATATATTATGACAAAATATTGATATGAAATATCCAAAATGGCCGACAAAAATATTTTTGTTGTTTTTATCACTCTTATATAGTTACATAACATATTAGTTAAAGTAAGCATCATTCAAATAAACTGTAAGTCAGGATAAAGGGGGATGTTTAACAGTTATCATACTTACCCCCTCGTAGTACGTAGTATATGTTGGTGATCTTTGTCAACTCATCAGTCGGTAGGCTTAAAGGTGTTCGTTCAATAAGTCAACGAAAGCTTGGCCTAAAAATCCTTAATATGTAAGCAAAGATTGTCAGCAGACGACCCCTTTTGTGTTGGGGTGAGCATGTCAAAGGTCAGGGTAGCAGTAACCTTTAACATGCATGAATAGACCAAATGACTGACGATCAATAAGAACAGTTGAAAACCAATATAATCAAAATCACCAGGAATGTTGGCCATGTCACCATCAGTAGATTTTACAATACTAGTTCGTATTTTGTGTTCAGTGTTTGCAGATCAATATTCACTGTTGAATACCTTGCTTAAAATGAGGCATACAAGTTTCACAAGCATATACTTATATTGCACTCTTTAAGAATATTCAAGTCGTGCTGCAGAGTCCATTTTGTATGTAGGATTTGTTTTCATCATTTTCTGAACCACTACAAAGATCATTGTCATCTTTTAATTATTGAACGCAGTGCTTACTTGGGGAAGCTTTGCAGAACTAGTATATTATATGGAATGATGACTTAGAACTACTCTTTCCAGATTGACAAACAGCTGGCTTTTCATTCACAGACCAAAGCACTTTGTACGCCATATGGAATGTGATAGTTTGTTTTGGTTGACGAGTGAATATGCCTTAACTTGTTTATGATATGATGTAAGAGGTTAGGGTTATGTTTCCTCGTTTTCATACAGATTTGAAGCCAATTGTTCGAGTTGATGCTAGTCACATAATCCTTGTGTAACTTATGATTCCGCCTTGTTAGATGAAGGTTCCTGATACTGTGCATATATGAATTATACATATTAAGTGTATCATGACTTATTGTTCTTGTCATAATATTCAGGACAACTTCATTTTGCTCGTAGCCTACATTTTTTAGAGGATTGGTGCCAGTATTCAATTAATCACATTTGTGTCTGGATATGTTATGTTTCTTTTCTGGTAGTGTGTGTGCTTTGTAAAGAAAGAGGCACTGTGATCACTGTCTACGCTACTGTTGAATTTCTCTGAGCAATAATAACCCACAATGCTCCTCTCCACCAAAGTATGAATTGGTACCTTCGTAGGTGTTGTGTGTACATGTTCTATATTCCTTGGAATATTTACTAGGATATACATAGCCTCATCAGGGAGATAGTATTCTTGATCTTGGTGATTGCTTATGTTGAACAGCCGTCCACCAGTCCTGTATATGATGCTTACTCCAAGGTCTTCCTGAAAGCATCAATCAACATGGCAGAGAATTGACACAAGAACACAACCATGCTTAACACCGTTTGTGACTGGTAACTCGGTAGACGTCTCTCCATCGTCCAGGACCATAATGACAAAGTGGTCTATGCATCCAAAATTGGCCATTATCTTACAAAGTCCCTCCTGGCCAACGGTGTCAAGGGCCTTGGACAGGACAACAAATGTTGTGTATAGGTCTTGATGATTGTTTAACCAGTAGCTAGCGGGCTGCAATGATCATGTCTACTGTTCCGCTCTTGGCACTAACTTTCTGAGAGAAATCCATTTTCTAGATGGCGTATCAGGTTGTTGGGCATTTTTATTCTGGCAAGAAGCTTTCCTTCAATGCTGAAGTGTGATGTGCCCCTGTGGTTGCAACAGCAATCTCCGATGTTCTTCTGCCTGTAAACATGTACTATGGGTGCATCTTTGATTACTGTGGTAATGCTTCTCGATTCCAGCATGAAGTGAACAGTTCAAGCGGCTTCTGTGTCAAAGGCAGTCCACCGGCTTTGTATATTTCAGCTGGAATGTCATCTGTGCCTTTCCACAGGATAGTTTCAACACTTCCTGGATTGTTGGTGGTCTGTCCATGGTAAAGTTCATTTACACACGGGGTTGGTGGACAATAGCCTCATCGTTAATGGAAGAGGGTCAGTCCAGTACGGCATCTCAGTGTTGACGAGTCCGAGCTCAGGAGGGGTTAGGTGTCTGAGAATGTGGGTCCATAGACTGCTTTTAGTGAGTCATGGAATCATTTTGGGTCATGGGTGTCTGCAAATATCTGAGCCATTGATCTTGCATGCCTGGTAGCTTTAATTGGGCTGTCTGAAAGCAGCTTAAAATTTTTTTTACGCTGAAATATGGTCCTGCTGGTGGGCCTAATGGAGGTGGTGCTTTTTTTGCAGTAACCCAGATATTTCAGTATCGTTTTCCTAGAACCAATTCTAGTGGTTTTTTATTGTGGGGTCGCGGATCTCCCGTGAATATAAGTGGACTGTATCTTGTTGTCCTTAACATTGCTTTGACTGAAGTGAAAGTCCGAGAATTTGCTGCTGAGATTTGTACGCTTGAGATTCTTCTGGCCCTGTGGTCTTCACTTGGGTGTGAGATGAATGTATAGCTTAGAGACGACAAGCATATGCTCTGTCCAGCATTCAGCACCACGCATGGTCTTGGTGGGGTTAACATATTTCCTGTCCACCTTCCTGATGAAGATATAGTCAATCAGGTGCCAATGTTATAATTTTAGTGTGTATGAAAACAAGGGCATAATGCCTTATTTTCGAAATAAATTATATACCATTTTCCCGATTTGGTGGTCGTTTTGTCGGCCATATTGAATATTTTTAAAGTTATTTTTGTTCAAAATACGTTTGGAATACTTGTCCAGAACTTATAACAATAAAATACTACATATATTGTGAGAATTCGTTTGCTAACTTTCAATATAGGAGCGATATGTACATTATTTATTTTTTGGCGGCCATCTTGGCAGCCATTTTGATTTTTTCTCTATGCTCAGTGATGCCTAAGTTGCCCATTGCCTTGATATGAACATGATTTAGAACCAATATCTACATATTTTTTAACATAATGTGGTTTATAATGATAACAACAATATATCTCATTTTCCCTATACGGTAGCCATTTTGTCGGCCATTTTGAATATTTTCTACCCTCTTTTTTGTTTTGAATTCTTGTCTAGAACGTCTTCCAATAATATTCTAAGTATTTGTTCAGAATTTTGCTTTTTACTAACAAAATAAAAGATATATACAAGTTTTTATTTTTTGGCGGCCATCTTGGTGGCCATCTTGAATATTTCAAAATGCTCAATGATGACAAAGTTGCATCATTCAGTTTCTTTGTAGGTACATGTCAAAGGAACATTTTACGCAAAAACATTTTGTGCGTACTATTTTTTGGGTTTTGCGTATACCGACTAACTATTTTATCAAAGCATTTACGCTAGCGTAAACCTACGATTTCCAAAAATATTGCGTACATCGATAATATTTGCATAAATGCGTTTTACAAGGATATTTTAGTTCACATTCTGTCGTAAGTTTTAGCTTATTTCTACGCCAATGCGGGGCAACCCTAAATGGCATATAAATGTAAATCAAATTTTGCTACAAATTATATATTTATAACGCCCCTTAATGAAAATACACATTCAAATCAAAACTAGTTGACCTGTTTCGCGTAGATGATAAATTATATAGATAGTTTATGACTAGATTTAACTAAGGCCCACACGAGGTCAAATGGTCACTTATTGGGGTTGTTTATATTGCTGCTTTTATCAAAGACTCAAAGCCTTTTAAATAACATATTATTATTCGACAATGCTTTGATGTATTTTTTATAATAATCTCAAATGTATTAAATCGATTTGAAGATTGCTTCAACAGCGTGCTCTGAAATATACCTGCGTCCATTACCACGGAATTACCTTTTGTATTCAAGGGCGATTTCAGTCCATCCCTGAAACCATGTATTGTTAAAATAGAATTAAACTTCTAAATCTTATAATAATAAATATACTATCGATGTCTTCCTGAAAGATTGATCTTGACGAAGTTATAATTCGCCCCCGGTTATGTGTTGTGATAACAAGGAAGTCTGGATTACAGCTGTTCAATGCTTTCAAATAATGATATGTTCCGACGCCACTGACATCGAATCCATAAACTAGTACATTTTTTACTTAATTGTAGGTCAGTTGATCAAGAAAACTTGTTAGGTTTATTTGCAGCCGACATTTTGACGAACTATTGACCATTTATCGCAAACATACGTTGCTCGACATAACTGTTTCTTCATGTATATAATATTATATAATTGTCACGGACGGAAGTAAATAGAGGAAATCTACCCAGTTTTGAATAACTACATGATTAAATCTCTTGGATGGTGTTCTATTATGCTATGTACGAGTGTATAACTTTACGGTGGTCCTGTGCACCGTCTTATGGATTCTCTTCAGGAGATATATGATCAACAAATACACGGTCGATAATGAATATGTTGCATCAATAGTTTCCCTTATAGTCGGAAGTCGTTGGTCTATTTGGCAGTGGAAATAATGACCACACACTAACGATTGTCATTGTAGAGCGCAAACAAACAGAACAACAGATTTAAAAAACATAAAACATTGGTGATAAAACAGTTGAAATAACATGAATGACATGAATGAAATGTTCATTTCCATTTGAAGCTAATTTCTTACGTAACTTGCATGTTGTCACGCATCTATAACTAACAGAACCCAATGCACTGTGATCTATTTGCGTTGTGTTAAGAATCAGTCGATTTTAGTTCTAAATCTTAAAACAGAAATGAAAACACATTTCATTAGTTCTTATTTTCCTGATGCCTCACGTTTGTATTCGTACTTTTCTCGAGATTGTATTACATAATTATAGCGTGTATGGTAAACGTCTGTTAAATCAAAGGCTTTATAAGAAGAGCAATATTATATCGCAGTTAGTGTTGTATATTATAACATATCCATGAACGATTTGATGAATTGCTCTACTTGATATTTTAGATTTTTAAATTCGTCAATATTGACAGATAATCCGACAATTGATTGATAAAAAGTGTTATAAAAACACCAAATAGGATGTGACACAGACTCGTCATGTCAACTATGCGAGGAACAAAGCGACAGAAAATAACAAGTTGTGACAATTCATTTAGTGACGATAGCGTGTGTAACTCCCAGGAGAAGGCGACCACGTGAATATGAGATTTTTAAAATCGTTTATCATTGGTTTCATGCTACGGTGTGTTTTGTATCTTTGTATCAATTTGTCGAAAATAATTTTCCACACGTTTTTCTTTGATTGACGCCATTTTATAATCACGTTGGATCAAGTGTTTTGGTTTCAGACCTTGTCTCAGTCATGATTGTCATTTTAAAACTTGTATTTTCTACCAGTTTCAGGCCATTTGTTTTTGGCATTGAACATTTCTTATGTTCGGAGCCTTAAACAATATGCGGCAGGTATCCATACAGTGATAGTTCCTAATATATAATATTGGACCTTTGCTGGAAAATCAAACTTCCACAATGTTTTTACCTTAGATTTAACCAAACCAACCTGTTTTACATCCACCAATTGAAGACCTTGTAATTCTAAAATCAGCGGAAAGGTGCTGTTTCTGTGGTCTCTCTGATGAAACCTTATCTCATTCCTCCTTGGTTGTGTCTGTCTTGCTGAACCACGAAGTAAGGGCACCTTGTTGCTGAAAGATATCATGGATGCTATTGACTCAGACGGCTCTGATCAGACGTGAATGGAAACTGATGCAGATAATATTAGACTGCACCCTCACCAGTATCCAGTCTACAATTAAACTAAAACATAAGGACTAGACTAGGATAAAGAGAGCATCTCAAGTCTACATCCATCATCTGCACAATCTAAGAGTGCAAATACTTACACCTTGTCCCTCTAGTTAAGCCCACCAGATGACCACTATAATACTTAACTACCATGAAATGAACTACCGGCATCATTGACTTTGTGAGCTGCAAAACCTGTTACAATATATTATATGGTGTATATATACTGTATCATAGACACGTGCATATTAAAACGGTTATGGGTTTTATTCGTTGGTAAAATTCATAGATACTTGAATTCCCCATCCAGGACGTTATTCTTCCTGGAGTGCCACAGTCATATAGTGGGAGATTACACGAAGAAAAGAAAAGAAAGTTAGCATTCCTGATACACAACTTCTCTCTTCCGTCTGAGTAAAGTTGGTCGAGGCAGTCTGAGCATTGACTAGCTTGATGCACCGCAATTTCATGCTTCAAATAATACTTGAAAAATATTCCCTCGATGGTCATGGCGTAGCACTTCAGCGGTGAATTGTATGTAAAATATATCAGATACAATTTGTTGTTTTACACCAGGACAACTTTTTATTGCATTGAATAAATCTTGGATTGCACTGGCGGAACAGACAAACTGCATTAGACGGAACAGAAAACCTGTGTATAGGGATTACATCAATTAGGATTGATGGTACTGTATTAATTTAACGCTTTACTATTTCTTCGACGACAACAGGCGGCATGAGAGGCACGTTGGTCATCAGTCGATGGAGAAATATGTGTGTTTAACTGGTTCAACCTTGTGCAATGATAAGGAGGTCTGCAATGAGTGCAGTAGGTTTGGTTTCGTTCATCAACGACTCTCATGGCGAAGTGACAACGACATTAACCAATAATATGGCGCCACTAAATGAACGGTATCTGTCCAATCAAATTATTCTCAGACCACTGTGCCAACTACTCATAATGCTTAACTTATACATGTAGCTAGTGCCCGGAAAGGCAGGAGAAGCAATGTTATCTAGCCAGTCAGCGTCACAAGGACCAGGGCAAGGAAACCAAAAGCTTCCAAAACTATCCTCCTTACTAACACCTTCAAACCCATTACAGAATCACGAAACAAGACCTACTGCACTCATTACAGACCTCCTTATCATTGTGGCATCGGTGGCCTAGAGGTAGGGCGCGCGCTTCGGGATCGAGAGGTCCAGTGTTTGACCCCCCTCTGGACCACTGGTTAATTTCTCTGATCAAGACACACAGCCCCACTCCACCATGGTGTAAAATGGTACCTGTGAGGGCAGTGTCTATTCCTTGTCACCGCAGATCGATGTTGGCTGCCACAACACAGGAGAGAAATAGTCTCCCCAGGGAGACACGAGTGTAGGTTTCCATATGTAGCCCAATGACCAGGGGAAGTTGAAATGTCAAAGGGTGCTTGAGCGGCCTAACAGCTGAAAAGAGCCCTATAAAATTGGTAACTTTTTAACTTTTAACGTTATATCACTTTGTGTTCTTGTGTGTTACTATCTGTCGTGTTAAATTCCTAGTGAATAGATATAGAGTTTTGAACGCTCCTCAAAAAATGTTACATCGATAAACTTCAATCTCACTCAATTATGAAATAATTGTAAACAAAAACAGGTGTGTTAGCATGCAGTTAAGTGCTAAGGAACTGATGAAATGCGTTACATTTTGTGGTTAGATTAAATATTTAATAACGAGTTATTCTAAACAAAATTTAAATAAATCAAAGTTTATTAGTTTTAAATGACGTCGAAATATTAGCTTCAAGTAGGAAAGTTAGTTTCTGATTTTTCATTTCAATTAAATCTACTTTTATCATCAATTAGGGTTTTATTTGTTGTTTTCTTTGTTTACGTGGTCATTCTTGTTTCCTGCCAGCTATATCAATGAACTTGGACTTCAATGGAATATTTATTATCGAAAATGTATATTTTCGCAATAGTTTTGATAGGACAAAACCCAGGACCACCGTTGTTTGTGGTACATGTACAAGTATTTATATTGAGACGCTGTTAGTGGCATCAGAAAAATCCTAGTTTAAAATGATATTTGCATCTAAGTGCTGAATTCAAGATGTTTTGATGAACCGAAACAAATTACCGAGGGCAAATGAAAAACTCATAAAAATGGCATTTGTTGCAAATGGCATCTCGGAGCGCTCGAAAGTGCACAACGGGCAAATGTTATGAGACAATCCGATAATTATGTCTGACCTAGCGGGAGAATAAAGTACCAGCTGGCTGACTGAAAATTTAATTAATTGTCTTGATACTTGCACAACACGATGTCATGTTTGTTTAAAACTTGGGCTTTTTAATTGTGCACCAGATTCTAAATTAACGTCGTTTCGTGTGTCGTTGAAATAAACAACTGTGTGCACATTATTTCAAATTATCTTGTAAAACTAACCCGTATATAATTTGTTTTGCTAGGGACATTAGATTCGAAAGATTCTCAAATCGGTCTCTTGTGAGTATCGTAGTTGGGAATTACAGCTCTATTTTTACCGTAATAAAACGTAATTGGACTCTTTTTTTCAATTAACGCAATTCAGAAAATAAATTAAATTGCACCCACTTGATTCCGATGACATTATGTATGAACGAGGTGGGGATAATAAAAACATGTTTTGTCGTCAATAGGAGACATTAATAAGAGTTTTAATATCCCAAGAGTGTTCCAAATTATGTAAGTTACGTAATCGTGTAAGATATATCTAAATCATGAAGGACTGATATATACCCTGATACTAATTGCCGGTGTACCCGGCGATGGATTAAAAACGCTTTCGTCCAATACTAGTAGTTCTAACCTTAGCTAAAACGTTTCAGAAGTGATCTTAAGATGTGTGATATACAGAACGTAATAATAAAGGAAAAATGGTCTTATAAGAAAACTGCAGTTGATCTTATGATCGGTCGTTATGGTGACTAGCCAGTGCTATATAATCAACGTTAACTTGGCGAGGGTAACCTAAATGATTGACTGTATTCGTTCAAATCCCAACCTAAATGATTCGTCACAATTTCGGCCAAAATGATTGCTGAATTTCGTCACAATTTCGGCCAAAATGATTGCTGTATTTCATCACAAATACGGCCAAAATGATTGCTGAATTTCGTCACAATTTCGGCCAAAATGATTGCTGAATTTCGTCACAATTTCGGCCAAAATGATTGCTGTATTTCATCACATTTTCGGGCAAAATGATTGTCTGCAAGTCGTCACAATCCTTTATGATTGGCTATATTTCATCAACACTCCATTTCAAGTTTCTTTTTTCTCTTTGAACCATTTCAAGTTTCAGTGGTTGCCTGTTTTCGTCACAACCTGATTAACCGATGCAACGTTCAACCATTTTCTCGGATTATGTTCGCACAATCCTTTGCAAAATACTTCGACCCAAAATATTTGTCATTGACATTGCTAATAGTCTGTCATGTATATGGATAACAATGATATTAGCAAGTTCATTATATACACAGAACATCTAATCAATTTATTATAAGAATCAAAGGTATATTCCAAGGGTAGGTATATAATAGAACAACATATTTTCTAGTCATAAACACACATGCCATCGGCAGTTATTTTGTTCATCTGTCTATATATAGCACGAAAGGTATTCCGGTGTTTAAGATAAATTACGTCGTTGAATGTTCTACGCTGATGTCTTCTACTTGACGTGTTGATCGCCTCAGTTAATGAGAAAGTTAAACCTGGGTGGTAATAGATTCCATTCCAAGAATACAATTAGATCGACCGCTACACTGTTACTGAATTGATTGTAAAATTTGCGTACAACCGGACTAAATGAAATTAAACAGCCCAAAAGTTAAAACAAACATGACGCCGTATTCTACAAATACCCAGACTATTTGCTATGTTTAGTCAAACATCCAGTGTTATTTATCCAACGCCCTAGGTCAGACATAATTATATGATTGTCTCATATAGTACATTTGCCCCTAAAAAACTTTCAGAGATGCCTTTTTCAATAAATGACCTCATGTGCCATCGGTTATGTACTATGGTTAACCAGGAAGTCTCGATCACAGCAATTAGATGCAAATGTGAATTAAAAACCCGCATTCTTCTGATGCCATTTACAACGGCTCCACCTACATAATTGTAGAACAAGTGGGTCTTTAAGTCAAGAAAACTGGCATGGTGATCTAAATGTTTGCCTATTGTTGGAATGTTTCGAACAAACCGCAATGATTTCGTCTATAGCCAACTCGTCACGGAATGTGCGTTAACGCTCCATACCTTCTGAATAAACTACCTGTTTTATTCGCTCGGATGTTTTTCACCTGACGTGAATCATCACGCGTATATAAAGTGATTGACAGTAAGTGCAATTGTAACAAAAATCTTGGTACTGTTTTTTATCCAGTCAATTCTGGCAAAATGAGTCTGATAACGGATTGCCTGATAAACGTTGTGATATCACGTCAAGTGATCATGTGACTAGCTATATCAGTCACATCATCACGTGAACTGGTGGACATTTTCTTAAAGCTGGGTCGCCGGTTGAAATTATGTACCCGATTTCGGGGCTCATAGTCCATCTGGCAGTAAAAAGCGAGTGACCCAACACTCGCAACTGTCCAAAGGAAATAATCAAAACTACAAACACAACCAATATTGATGATACAAAGTAATTGGAATGAAATAAAATAAAATCCCATTTCAAAGGCAAATGTATTGACGTCATTTGCATGTTATCATGCATTAACAACTTGCAAGAACTAATGGACTGTGATTAATTTCCGTTTTCTTTAGACTAAGTCGCTATTTAGAACGTTATCTTAAAACGGAAATGTAAATGCATTTTATCAGTTCTTTAGTATTTAATTTAATGCATGCTAACACACCTCTGTATTTGCTAAAAATGATTGTTCATTTGCGTGAGATTGAAAAGTACATTTTTAATTCTCTTTTAACCAATTCTATGCAGATTTAATACGCCAGAGAGTAACACATATCAACGACGTGTTATACAAATGCACGTATTATCGCAATTTGCATGCTTTTGCGTTGTAATAAATCACGCAAACATCCGGAAGTTATTTGTTGCGTTGCTCCGGTCCTTGTTACTTAGGTTGACTTGGTGGTATAGCTTCTTCTGGCTTGCTTGGTGCATATGCGTGAGTTTCATGACTACTTCGTTCAGTGTCACGACAATGGTGTGATTGAATAAATACCGTTTATTCAGTGGTGGTAAAGTATAAGAAGGCTGTCTTGTATGGAACAAGTAACAACGTTTTGCGTTTCAACTGATAAGCACTATAGCTAGTTGCCTCCCACGCTGCCTGTTGTTGACGACGAAATAGTAAAGCGTTAATCCCGATACACCTGTTTGTAGTTTTATCAGTGTCAGTTGCAACAGAGCAATATAATCCAACTTGATTTATTAAAATAAAATATTGTTTTCTTGGTGAAAACGTTATGCATACAATGCACCATTGAAGTGCTACGATATCGCACACGGGGGACTATTTGTCTGGTATTATTTGAATCGAGAAATGGCGGTGCATCAAGATGGTCTAGGGTCAGACGGTCTCGTCCAACTGAACTCTGTTGAAATCTCAGACTGAACACAGAGACGTAGTGTATTGGGATTACTACCACAAAACAACATTTTTGAAAGGTAAAGACGAACTGAAGCAAATGATAAGAATTAAGTTTACGTACATTATATCTAATGTCAGTTTGATGGTGACATTTCAATGACAATCTATCACACTTTTTATCGATATAACGATTTCATGATTTCACGAATTTGCGGTTTCTGTTCAATATTGGGGGGGGGGGGGTTGATTTCATAGTTGAGTTCTTCACAAAATAAATCACACTTTACCTAATCACATTGTAGTATTACTCATCCAAGCTTTATGCGTACAGTTAAATTTCGTTATGACAATCATCGATAATCATCGGCATCACTCAACCCAACCAGCCGAGCACAGAAATCAGAAACACCACGACACAACGACCCTGAGCAGTTTTACTGTATAAATATATTTGCATGTAGTATAAAGTGGCATTGCTTAATTATTGTAGACTTGTGGTTTGGGCTTGTGGTTTCAGAAGTGTGTTCGTCTGGTACAAGAATTTATTTGGTTCGGACCCGGATCTGTCAGGACAATCAAGCGAGCTAAGATAACCGAGCAGACCCTGCTAAATATTTCCGGGGCATTAAATGCATCCGTGCGCCTTTTATCATTTTCAATGGGTTGCTTCTTTTATAAATATATCCTGCAATAAAATATAATATACAATTTATAACAGCGCACGATGATTATCGTATTATTCAGTGAAGTGCTAAATATATACACATCAACATGATTCAGAGAGTGAACACAAGCTTCACATGCACGTATCAGCAATTGACAATACATCAATCTTTATTTGAAGTAGGATTACATCTACAACAATATAACATTAGCTATGTCGTACAGCTAGTGTCCCACATATCAAATTTCTCGTCATTGTAAAATTAATCATTGTGGAGGGGATTGAATTTCTCACAGCCCAAACACAATGTATTTATGTAATAGTGCCTCACGACAATCGCACGAAACATTAGTGACAAAAGCTGGGACGTAGTATTTTAAAGGACCAACGTGGCCAAGAAACGGCATATAAACAAGATTTTTAGTTAAGTCAATTGGTCGCATTGAGGAAAGAAGTGTCTATCCAAGAAAATGAGGAGTTGACTATTAAAGACATTAGTTATGACAAATTGATACAAAACACACCGTTGCGTGAAACCAATGATAACGATTAAGTCTCATATTCGCGTGGTCGCCATCCCCTGGGGGTTACACTCGCTAACGTCACAAAAGAATTATCACAACTCGTTACTTTATGTCGCTTTGTTTCCTCACATAATTCGACATTGACGAGTCTGTGTCATATCTTATTAGGTGTTTTTATCAATCAGTTGTCTGATTAGCTGTCAATATTGACTGATGCTAAATAAAAAAAATCTGAAATATCAATTAAACAGCTGGAAAAGTTTCATATCCTTAAGACGCTCACTCCCTCTTTCTCTCAGATATTTAAAGCCACGATATCTTTAGAAATGCAGCACGGCAGTATTTGTTTTATAAAGATTATATTAAGTTGATTTAACTATAGTACATTTGAGAACAGTGTTTTATGTCTGTTAAAAATGACAACAGGATTGGTGATTGTTTCTTTAAATAACGTGTTAACACAATGAATGTTCAACACTGTCGTCTTGTTGGTTTGACTGAAAACTAGCGGCTATTTTAGTAAGTATTACTTCAATTTTGTTATTGAAGAAATCACTGAATCCCTGAGCAAGCATCCTTAGCATGTTTACTACATCCATCAGATGTTTAGTTATCTTGAATAACTCTTTCTGGTTACGTATAACACTTTCTGGTTACGGCCACATGACTCTACATTATCTGTGTATGGATTGTTCATAAATGATAATTATCTATGTTTGTTAATACTTTATGTTTGTTATAAATGTCGGATAATAGCTATACATAGCTAATGTTATTTGTTGTAAATGAAATCCGACTTAAAATAAAGATTGTATTGTATTTGTATTGTATATGATCTG
Source organism: Spisula subtruncata (assembly GCA_963678985.1). Taxonomy (NCBI): domain Eukaryota; kingdom Metazoa; phylum Mollusca; class Bivalvia; order Venerida; family Mactridae; genus Spisula; species Spisula subtruncata. The sequence continues at coordinate 1,178,523 of OY787667.1, forward strand.
AGAGTATGGACTGTTCATAAATCATCTGATAATATGAACTAAGGCACCGCCTAAATGAGGGATTAAATACACATTGGATATCTGCTAAGCTATGTTTCAGATAGAAACTGACCAAATATGAGTTGAATTTAGATGTTATAAAATATACAAAGATAGTTATTGATCAGCAACTGATCACTTTTCTTCTTTAAATTTAAAAACCAGAAATAATAATTATTCAAAATTTTAGATTGGCTATGTAGATCTATCTGTGGTTTATGTTTGGAATAAGTGAAGGCATCCCTAACCTGGAGTTTTACCTATATTATACTATTTGTTATACATTGCAACGTAACGTCATGAGTCTATTTGGCGTACTTTTGATATGACGTCATTTCCTGTTATTTGTGACGTCATGACATCACGTCTTGTATTGGCGCTGTGTATCCGGTACAGTAGCGTATTTCTTACTTCCATTTGTTTTTTTAAATAGTTTGTTTTATTTATTGAATATTTTTAAAGATGGTTATAATTCGAAAGAAAATAATAGGGGGCAACCGTTTACAGATTACTATTTTTTTATTTTCCAAGGACCATTCACCTCGGAAAACTGCCTGAAAATTTTGACCGGAAATAACTTTTTCTGAAAGCATTAGTACCTGCAGAGACTCGATGAAGATATGCACGTGGACATTATTGGTATGGGTATTTACAATAGCCAGCTTCGCTGGCTATTTAATCCCCTATTAACATAGTTATGGTATGGATGCTTCATAAATGATCTAAGAGTGTCGCGGAAGAAAGTCGGTAGTAACATTATGGGTCGTCCTTGAATGCTTGCATACTACCTTAAACTCATTTTGAAAGGAATACAAAATGGGTATCATGAGTCTAATCATAAACCAGATGATTTGTTTGTGAAGATAGTACATAAAGACATAGCCAAATGATGTTGGCATGACATATATCTTATACAAACAACATAGCAAGGCTTCAAATGGTGTAATTAACTGTGTTTCTACTATTGTTACATTCACTTTGTAAATGCTATTTTTTTCGCATGATAGATAAGTGCGGGATTGTGTGATAACATATATTATGCAACATTCGTCGTTTGCAATTGCAAATGGTAATGGATACTCAACGCGTAATATTGTCTGAATGCTTACAGTGGTATTGAAGTGGAAGAAAACAATATCACAGGAATGCAGTTTTTACGCCGTCTGACAGTAAGTGGCGTGTATCATGCCTTTTAGCTGCTTTTTATAGTGTTTGTTTACAAGTTTGTAATGGAAAGTCGCGTCATTTCCTAGCGTGAAGTATTGCATTATTCATGGATATTATATAATAAAAATATAAAAGTACACCTTCGCAAAAACATTAACTGCCATACAATATTGTATTTCTTCTAAAGACATTTAATGTAAGTGATACAGTTACTTCAGACAATACGTCTAATATACTAATATTGCAGTTTTCTTTTTTTTATATAGAAACTAATATCAGTTTGTTAGTTTTGATTGTACAACGTTATAAATCATGATGGAAAAGTGCAATTTTAGATGTCAATATTTGCAATAAAAATATTTATAATACGACAGGTTCGTCCGACCAGTTTTGTTTTAATCGTAGTACACCTCCTGTATCTGCACTATTCACCGGAACCTAATATGACCAAATCTCTTCTGGGAACCTCGCCCGTATGGAATGTCCGGAGGCAAAAATAAAATCATACAGAATATTTTGTATGAAAATTAAATTCACATGCGTTAACCAGTGTCTTTCGTAATAAACTATTCGGTTCCCTGAGTAAAGCACAACGAAACTACCTTTTGGCTTCTTTTGTTCGATGTGAAACACAGCAAACGCGTTTCGGAAGTCACATAGTGCCCCACCAAGATTCAAAACAGAGGATTGTCAGCTCGTAGACATGAACGTTACATATAATTTTACCAACTAGTAAGTTTATTTACTTATTTTAATTTATCTTATCTTATTATGTGTTGTAAATATACAGTAGTCTAGTTCACTTTATGTAGAAAATTCTCCTGCTTAACCACTTCCATCTCACATTTCCTGTGGGAAGTTATATGTCGACATTTAAGTTTCCAACTTCCGATAATAACAATTTTACTTATAATTGTTATTTCAAGCGTATACTTTAAAGTCGTACATGCATATATGTAAGGAAAATAATTATGAGTTGCCATCACTCTGTGTAGTTGTGTCGTGACCTGTGTTGTTGTTACTGTTTACTGTGTCGGCTGGAAGTTGAGTGCTGCCTTCCCTGTCCGATTTTCTATGTAAACATTGAGAGATCATATACAATTGTAAGGGATGACATCGGTGACAAAACGTTGATTTAATACGTGTGCGAATATTAACTCGAAAGCAAGTCCCAACACGATTAGTCGCCTTTGAAACTCGTCATAAAACGTTTCCTACTGAATTGAAATAATTTCACAAATTTACGATTTCGTACAAAATGCGTTTAAACAAACTTCGTAAATTATACTATAATTGCCCGTTGAAATAAATATTTTCACTGTACCAATCTATTTTGAACAACACACACGTGTTTCGTTGTAATTTAGATGAGTGAGTCACAATTCTTAATCTTAACGGATGATTTACCCGCACTTTTGTTTTCTGATATTATTGATAGTGAAAAATAAACCCTTCAATCGTTTATCTCGCTCCCGCTCCACCAAGCAGATATCATATGTGATGTTCATGCATTTGTTTAAGAGACTAAAGATATTGGCACCACCTGTTCACTGGCCAAAAAAATAATTTTACTATTTCAGCATCAGCATACGCTGCATATTAGCTTCACTATTTCAATGTCACGGTATATAGCGTTTTACATTTATCTAAATGTGTTAATGTAATTATATCATATCATATTTACGTGATTTTTTATATTAATTTGCATGACAATGTTAAAATGATACAGCTGTGGTGGATGATAAAGCGTTACAAAAACATCGACCCGGATATTTGGCTAAACACCCGCCTATTATAAAATAGTAGCGTTGTAAAACCATATACATTACATAGTTTACGGCTGTTTGATTTCGAGAAAGAAATCATACCAAGTATGTATCTCGAATAGATATCAATTAATTGAATTTTCCTAAAATTCTGGCATTATGAGGAACATTATTTTTCTAATTCAAATACCGTTACGCATGTACAGGTATATTTTCAATCACAAATTTGATTTCGATTCATTCGGGTTGAACTGAAGAAATAAAAAAGTTGCGGATATAACCTACTTTACAGTGTTTTCACTCGTCGGATGCAAATATGTAAATTAATCATCAATTAGAACGAATTTGCTGAAGTATTTAACACGTTATAGTGTGATTATTTGTAAGTTTTCATACGAAATACAACCTTATCCAGTCAACTGTTAGCGTGTTTTAAAGCATACAAGTATAAACAAATGTAAGGTCGGAATAACCGCTGATATATAAGGTAAGCAATATACATTTACACCGAACATTTATTCGATTTTATTCATTGCGAGTGTTAAGCATTTATAATGTATGTGGATTAAAAATGTTTCTTCCAAAATTATGAAATTTTCAAAATTATGAACTACTTTGTAAAGATGATAGAGTAATTTTACCTAAAGTATGTTTAACAATTCGACGGTGCCGAACCAAAACCCCGTAACTCAATTTTGGCGCGAAAACTTTTTTGCAGCATCCGCATCTGCTAGACGTCCCACGCATTTCTGTCTTATCGCCATCTTAAGAGCCAATCGCGTTACTTAGATGGCGATAAGACAGAAATGCGCGGGACGTCTAGCAGATGAGGATGCTGCAAAAAAAGTTTTCGCGCCAAAATTGAGTTACGGGGTTTTGGTTCGGCACCGTCGAATTGCTACTTCTTTAATACCGTATGTGTATTTATATGGATGTGGTGGTATGTTTATACTCGTGATTAAGTCATAATTCTTTGCAAAAAATAGATACAAATATTTAGCAGTCGCAATCGTAAAGAATGTCGACCTTAAATGGGTTCATTTTGTATTCAGTTATCGGTTTGGAGTTTTTCCATTGTATTATTCAATATTGATCAGTTGCAGTTTGTTTTCAATAAAGTCAATCAAAGGTTCTTTTAAGGTGCTTAGGCCCATTCGCCTTTGACCTTTCCTCGTATCAATAAAATATCATAACTTTTAAGATATACGTACATCATATAAATTATCTATCTTTACAACCATATCTTTTCTTTAAAATGATATTTAAATTGCTAGTATTGAATAACTATTAACATTTATAAATAATTTGCGTGTAGCATAATCATGCTTTTAGAGTCAGGGAGTTAGAACAACAGACAAATATTTCTAATTACATAGATTTATTTACAACCAATCTCGGGCTCTCCCCCCCCCCCCGAGCTCCCCGAGCTCAACTCGAACTCTCTAACTCTCTCCCTCTCTCTTTCTGCCGAACTGTCCTATCGGCAGCTCTTTTATAAACATACTACGGAAATAACTCAGACTAACTCAGGTGTAGATTTAAATTCATTTCCCGAATATTATAGAGTTTGACCCATATTTATGAAAGTTATATCAGCATACTTCGTAAGCCTGTCAGTAGTTTTACCCCACCTTCTGAACGTACATGTAACTGTCATAATTGACAGATAAATGATAGTTACATTATACCTTTCATTGTCCTTTAAAAAAAACAATAAAAAAAAAGTTTTTCTCCCTGGTACTTCAACAAATATTCAATAGTTTTCTCCCCAATTTAGTTGTCAGAATTGTTATCTACACCTTATAACGGAGACGACAATTGGAAGCGGAGTCTTACTTCCACTTAATCATCGCCTCTGATCAAATATAACATATACAATAAACACATGAAATACAATACAATAATTAGCATTAAACTGCAGTGAGCATTTTCAGACAACAAGGTAAATTTTTAAATCAAGATATACACCACAAAGTTTATTTTCACTTGTGATGTTCAATAACTGAACATCACTTTTTAATCGGAACGTCTCTGATAAACTGGAATGTATCGAACGATGATTTTTCTCCAGCTTTCAGTTACAAATTGGTCCGTACAGTGACTCGAATGTGGTGATATCTGTTCCGAAATTAACTGAAATAGGTAAATTAAAAGTTTAATAAACATGTTTATATGGGAATAATTTTCAAAAGTAGCATTTCGGCAGTGTTTACATCGTGTAATTTAATTGATATGACTAAAACTTATCATCAAAATATTTAACATAAATGACGTTTGTTTCTCTTGGTATTGTCATAGTAGTGTGTACAAGCAATAATTGACACATTGAATTTCTTACTTAATATTCGTTAGTCTAAATACACCAGCTTGTTTATGAATATGAAATAACAAAGGTGCTTACTTATATGAAATGTAGGACTATCAAGTGTCCTTATTAGTGAACAACATATGCATTTGATTACTTTTATTTTAAATTCCATGACCTTTCATCAACCAACTGTCATAATCCCGTGCCCACACAATATTACTATGATCATAACTATTGTACTAATCAACACCTCCACCAACAACATTTTCTTTTTACATATAACTCATAAAACATCACATTATAAAAAAAAATGTGAACAAAAAAAAATTACCTGACGGGTTTACTACTATATCATTATATTACTTAATAACCAGTTATTGTTGAAACTTCATACGCGTACTTAATAACAAAAATTAACTAACTGTTTTCATACACTTCATACGCGTACTTAATAACAAAAATTAACTAACTGTTTTCATACACTTCATACGCGTACTTAATAACAAAATTTAACTTACTGTTTTCATACTTAACAGTTAACTCCGCTGATATGTACAATGTATTTTTTTTATAATGTATTTGTTTTTAAAAGACTCATTTAAATTCCACTTAGACTTACGTACAATTTACAACGAAAATATATGCCACGGACATGGACACTACAAAATATGGTTAATTCAAATTACAGAACAATCGAAATATAAGGTAAATTTTAATGTGCAACTCTGCAACCTTTTGTTAGTTTTATGTTTTAGTATAAATAAACATTATACTTCCACCAAAAATAAAATAACCACCACCAAACCTGTCCTTTGAGTTTTGCGAGCAACCCTGTACGATGTCTAGTTAGCTGATGTCCCCTTGCAAACAACCTCCCAGTGTTGAATAGATACTCGTGAACGATGTATGCCGAAACGTGTAGAATAGGTTTCCTAGAAGAGTTGTAGCTATCATACCGAAACGTGTAGACTTTGTTTCCTTGAGTTGATGTAGGCATCCTGTTGAAACGTGCAGAATTATTCTTCGTGGAGATTTGTATACTTCCCATCGATACGTGTAGAATTGGTCTTCCTGAATTGGAGTGGTCATCCTGTCGAAACGTGTAGAATATTTGTTGCGACAGACTGCCATACACTCTTCAGCTTGAGGCTATAAGTGATTGATGCAGCCCGTGCTATTCTATTATATGTCCTGCTAGATTATTCTGTCCCACTGCATCATCTGAATTTATACTGGGTTAGGTATGTGTTGTAGAAGTTTTGAAGTCTTGTTCCTTCATTTGATGTAATTGATCATGTATGAACCTTTGATGAATAAAAACAATCTAGTACCAATGCATAACCTCTAAGTTATCTGAAGATTTCTAGCGTTCCTTGTCCTTGGTTTTTGTCCAGCTGATATAATAACGTTCTCATCATGTACTTTTCCGTTAGTCTAATATCATAACCAATGTACTTGGTTGGTTACATAATGATGAGGTAAGCGTGATAGTTTGATCATTCTAAATTTGCTTGATAAAGTTGTCAATTTGAGACACTTTTGAGTTTAAATTTTACGTAACAATGTTTATTACATGAAATGGCTAAACTGAAACCCATCGATGGCGCAGACAGTATTTAAATCTGTGTGACATAATGGCAATCCATCAAGAGTATCATAGCTTGTCAATTTCTAGCTAGTTTAGGATTTATAAATCGTTATTACTATCAACATACATGCCCTACAGCTTAAAGTTCAACCTTATTAAATATTGAAATTTTTAACAAAATATTGGTCTGCAAAAATAACACAGTGAAAACACAACTGCTCATTAGTATCCATAATCATATCGATAATCTGACATTATACTAGTCGTAAAAATGAATAAAAATATTCTATGCATCTGATTTCTAAAAGAAATACTGGCCGTCGACTCACATATATAACATAAAGACTTCGAATAAAAATACGAATAATTACCATTAATCATGTTTGCACAATATGTCACTTAAAGCAATATCCCACAATACTCCTATATTGGTATAATCTAACATTACAACAGCCTTTAAATGAATAAAACTTTCAAGTGCACCCCATTTCATAGTACATATAATGCTTTCGACAACCATATAGTAAAAAATGTCCTGACTTATAGTAACGTTACTTGCATAAAACAATAATCAAATTAAACGTCCATCTGTTTCTTATAATTATATCAATATAATCCGAAATTATAACCGTCGTTAAAAATGAATAATAATATATTCAGTTGCACTGATTTCCTATGAAACTCTGGCATTCGACCTACTGTATAATCTCATAATCCCATACGCATGCTCGTATTCGTATAATACTATTTTGCGTAAAAATATCACCAACACTCATCTACAACAAGCTGACAATCCGTTACATGTAATCGGATATTTAAGTCGTTTAAATTTCTCAAAAAATACTTGCTACACAATTTACATAATTCCCTTATAATTATGTTTCACATATATTACTTATCTCACATAAGTTTCCCCAAAACTCCTAATTTTACGACCAACAAGCAGACACTCCGTTATTCGGATTTACTCGTCTTAATTTCTCTATTAAGAAAAAACTTGTCACGCAATCGTAAAAATGTTGTTAATGCATTCCAGCAACAACTAACTGGCTCCCCGTAACAATTATCATAATGATATAATTATATATTATAATAGACGTTTAAAATGAATAAAAATTCCAGTGCAACTGATTTCCTAAAGCAATACCAACTGACTTCATTATAATTAACAAAATTCCACTAATAATTATGTTTACCTATAGTACTTAATATCTGTAATAAGTTTCATCAGCACATATACTTCAACATAAGCTACTCTCCCCTATCGAATATTATAGTAGTTTTAATGTATGAAACTCATTCCTAATGAATCCTAGCAATATAAGACAAAATACCCATCGATCAAATGACAGTTAACACAGTTAACACAGAAAAAATAACAACAAATACACGCGTTGCTTAAAAATAACTTTAAAACAAATGGATAACACCTTAACCGATACTCTAACAATGAGCCTGTACAAAAATAACTATTTACGTTTTCCTACATATTTTACTACTTATGAATCAACTTATTTACAAAAATCCTAATATTGAAATAATTAATATAACACTAATTTACCAATAATTAACACAACATATTTGCTATCAATTTCAGCCATGATTTATACTCGAAGTCCACTGAATTGCCAATTGTCCCATAGACTAAGCCAAATGTTTCAACTGTTTTTGAAATACTTTCGATTACATATGCTAACTTAGCCATAATTAAAGTATTATTTCGACTACAAGCAAAATTTAGAACTTCACAAAACAATATCACTTACCTTTCTTGATCGTATAGTGTTAAGTACTGTCCGTACTGGTCATCGGCTACCATAAAAACCCTTGTAGCATAATCATGCTTTTAGAGTCAGGGAGTTAGAACAACAGACAAATATTTCTAATTACATAGATTTATTTACAACCAATCTCGGGCTCTCCCCCCCGAGCTCCCCGAGCTCAACTCGAACTCTCTAACTCTCTCCCTCTCTCTTTCTGCCGAACTGTCCTATCGGCAGCTCTTTTATAAACATACTACGGAAATAACTCAGACTAACTCAGGTGTAGATTTAAATTCATTTCCCGAATATTATAGAGTTTGACCCATATTTATGAAAGTTATATCAGCATACTTCGTAAGCCTGTCAGTAGTTTTACCCCACCTTCTGAACGTACATGTAACTGTCATAATTGACAGATAAATGATAGTTACATTATATGCGTACTTGACCATTTACGTGAAGAAACATTTCAATTGCCCTATTTGTGGAAGACCCTTAGTTCTACTCCCTTATCTCAAATCAAGCACCAATCCTTAAATTCAAACCAACGGTTGGGTGGTGACTTCTGCTTCAACTTCACTCCTAAGGCATCTCAACTTTCTTCAGGTTGATGTCAAGATATTTTGTCTATGCCATTTTAGTTCTCCATCTCTTCATCATGCCTTGTTGAATCCAGACAAGAGCTCATCTGGTGATGTTTGGGCTCTGGTCTGCTTAGGGTTGTGTGACTAATTCCGCTGTACGATGTATATTAATCCTTGCTGCTGATATTGATTGGACCTCTTTTCCGGTCATTGGACTCACGTGGTCGACAAAAACACTAGAATCGTTAACCTTTTGTGCATCTCCTCGTTTCAGCTTCACACAGAAGGACTGTTTTGACTTTTGGGTTTAACGGTTCGGGCTCGGTGTACAATGTAATGTTATTTTTCTAACTGGTTTTCTTATTATGTGTGTAGGCTATACGGACCTTTTCATGGCTACCGTCTGGTCCACTATATCCTGGTTAGTCAAGGAGTCAAATGTTAACATACAGAGTAGTTCCAAAATTATGGCTTGATTGAGTATCTTGTGTATGCATTCATTATTATAGCAGCTAAGTATACAAGTCATGCACCGCCATAATCCTTTTAGCAGATTTAATTTTTCTGGAATTGAAACGGACCGATAGAAAGATTTGCATGTTGTAAAATCTCAAGAGTTATTGAATATGTTTTAATATTCCAATGCACAGTATTCGCGCCATAAATAAGAACAACCAAATGTGCCTAACCTTCTCTACACTGGTCAATGGATATCTGAAGGGCTCATGTATCTGCCTTAAACATTGTAGTCAGAAGGCTCAAAGCAACAATACATCACATGTGCCCGACGATAGCAGGGACCTTGAGTGAACGAATCATTGTATAGAAACGCGAAGGAAGTGTGTTTTCTCTGACAGTTATGGGACAACCTTGGGACAATGTTGTTTGTTCATATTTGTAATTGGATATAACATTACTAGCTTCGCATGACACAAATAATTGTATTTTGTCTAATATCTGTACTTTCCATATAACCTTTTACTTAAGAAAACATGAAACCCTATTAAAAGAATCCTTAAACAGGACTTGCGTCTACAATCCTTTTAGATAGCTTTGCACATTACCACGTCGTCAAATTGCATAATGGATGGCGAGCCGCTTTGTAATTTCTTCACCAGGAAAGTAATGAATACGTTGATAGCGATATCACTGTTATTCCATGGATATGGCTTAGTTTAGAAACTCCATAATATTCTATGACATACACATGTTTTGTGTATATAGTGAGATACTGTACATGTCCATTCCCGTTCAACCAGGGTATTTGTTCATCCGAAACAATATGTTAGTCTTGAAATTTGACTAACCACTGATGTATGAAGCTGGATATTGCTTGATTTGAAATTCAGATACAATGTATTAAAATTAATATTAAATAATCATCCATACTTAATAATATGTTGTAGTTATTTCTCTTAAACGTCCAAAACATCGACGCAGATCTTGAGAATTAAATCCAGATATTATTTTCTATTTTCGGACGAAAGTTTATCTGAAGTCTCTATCTCATAAAACCAAAATCACATATTCTTAAACAGGTAAATACAGTATTATATAATCGTGATAGCGACCGGATCAATTACAAAACGGCTTGCCATAGATTCGGAAAATATACGACGCGTTAATGTTGGACATAAATCACTTAATTATGTGTTAATAAAACGATCATTTTACATTGGTTTGCGATATTAAATCACACCGTTAATGAATAGACGCAGGAATTGGTTGTTTTTGTCGAATGATAGCGTGCTAGGAAGTAATAAAATTAACGTAAACGAGATTGATACTAAACGGATTATCACGTGTTCACCTTTGCGACCACCGGCGTATTAATTTACTATTCAATAACACAAATTGTTTCTTGTTAATGTGTTTAGGTTAAACTTTCCGTGATTTCGTGTTTGATTTTAACAAAGAATGGAATACGGCAGATTGATGAATGTGGTATCAATTTCTTTTAATCCATTCAAATATTTTACATAGCCTGTAAAACGTGTGATGAATTTTCCTTTTAAACCACTTATGGTGGTATATTTATTAACAACTCAACAAAAAATACGTAATAATAATAATGATAATAATAATAATGATAATAATAATACGGACTTTATGGTGAGTGGGTAAAAGATGCAGTGTATTTATATTAACTATTTGTAACAATTGCAAGTATACATCATGTTGGTATTGTTTGCGTATAAAACGGAAGTACACCTTAATATAACAACATAGTGAATTCTAAAGATGTACTTTAACTTTGGTTGTTTTTCCTCAATTATGACGGTCCTAAGTACGTACTCTAATGTACGAATTTAATTAACAAAACATTTTGTACATGTACTTCGATCATGTTTACTAAGAAGAGCTCGAAAAAATAACATATGGATAAAATAGTTGGAATGTCTGTGTAAAACTTAAATACTCATGTTATGGAACCAGACAACAGTTAGCTTAATTGAACATCACAAGTGTTAATGGAGGTGGATGTGACGTAAAATGTGAGAATCAGGTTAGAGATTTTGGTGTAATCATGACTAATACACTCAACTTTGACCGCCATATTCTGAAAAATGCAAGATAGCCCAGGTGCAGCTACAGAATCTTCAAGCTGTACGTAAACATCTTACACAAAAGTCTAAAGAAACATTAGGGCATGGATTGGTTCATTCCCATATTGACTTCTGCAATACCTTATTCAATGATATTACAGCCTTTCAGATGAAGAAATTAAAGCGAGTCCAACATCATGCCACCAGAGTTGTCATGGAAGTTTCTTATGACAAATCCAATACATATCTACAGACAACATTACACTGGCATCCAGTTAAGGCTGGGGTAATGTTCAAAGTTCTGGTAATCTTATTCCGTGTCATCATGGGTACAGCACGTATAAATTATGTCAATTGAAAGGGGAAATCATATATCAGAATAAAATCGAAATGATTCATTTTCAGATTAATCATAACTTTGCCTATATCCTGACAATTGACTCGAACATTGGTACCCGTTACAGTAGACTGTAGATTTACGAAAAACATTATAAAGTTAATAATCATTGATCAGTTTGGTTAATACCATGCCAATGCGTTAAGATAATGCGCTGCTTGCACAGATCCCAAACAGAATTGAATATTAAAACGTTCATTAATGTCAGTAAGATTATCAAGGCGGTACCATGACTGTTACAGCCAGTGACAGGATACTGTGAATTATTCGTAGAATTGAACTCTTTCCCAATGGTATTTCAATCACAAATTTAGTTTTGTTACTTCCGGTTTGAACTGATGAAATCAGAAATTTGCGGATAAAACCTGGTTTACAGTATTTGCACGCATCGAATGCGAATATTCAAATAAATCATCAATTCAGAATGAATTACTTAGTAATTGAAATATTTTAAAAACACGTAATAGTGTGATATTTTGTAAGTTTTAATACGAAATACAACCTTATCCAGTCTAATGTAATCGTGATTTAAATTATATAAGGGTGAACATATTTAAGGTCGAAGTAACCACTGATATACAAGGTAAGCAACATACATGTATTTATTCGCTGTCATTGAGTGAGAGGGTTCATTCATCATGAATTGATGTGGATTAAAATATTTTGTACCAAAATTACAAATTTTCACAAAATTATGAACTATGTTTCAAAGACGATTGTATTACATAAAGCAATTGCTACTTGTTTAATACCGTAATTATGTTTAAAAACATTGAATCTAGATGTATGTGGTAAACTGTTTAAACTCCTGCTTAAGGCACAATTATCCCCCCGCAAAAAATTAATAATTTCAAGTTGTTATGAATGTCGACGTTACGTGGGTTCATTATGAAATAGACATCGGTTTGGTGCGTGTCCAGTGTATACTTCAATAGGATCAATGAGTTTTATTCATTAGATTCAACCAAGGGTTCATTTTTAAGGGCTTAGGTATATTCGCATTTGATCCCACCTCATAAATTAAACATAACTGTGTTTCAATTAAATATCATACACTTTAAGATGTTTATGTATTTTTACAAACGTATTTTCAAAGATATTTAAATTACTAGAATATATATGTCATAACTGAACATTTATATGAAGAAAATATTCAATTGTCGTTCCTATGTGTGGTAGATTTACCCTTTATCTCAGATCATGCACCAATCCGTAGAATTCAAACCAACGCTTGGGCTGTGACGTCTGCTTCAGTTACACCCCAATGACATCCTACATTTTTTCAGGTTGGTGTCAAGAGTGTTAGCCAAATAGTTTTTGTCCTCAATCTCTTATTTGTGCCTTGTTGCTTCCAGGCACGAGCTTTTCAGGTGATGTTTTGGTGGTTGTCTCATCAAGGTCATGCAGATTTTATCTATTTTCCTTTGTACGACGACTAATAATCATTACTTTATAAGTTATTGGCATCTATTCCTGACCATTGGACACAGTGGATTAGTACCCCACATTGATTGGCAAACACTAAACTCGTTTTGCGCGTCTCCAGGTCGCGGCTTTACAAAAGAAAGTATTGATGTTTGAGTTCAACGGTTTGTGCTCCATGTAAAAAATGGAATGTTATAATTCTTACTGGTTTCTGCGTACAAAGGCGTGGTGTCAAATCATACCGAAAGGGCACTTTGGATCTTCCAATAACATTGTTGCCAGAAGGCTTAAAGCAATATCAAATCACAAGTGCCAAATGAAAGCAGTAACCTTGAGTGAACGAAACATTGTAAAGGAACATTTAGGAAGTGTGTTCTCTCTGACAGTTCTGGGACAACTTTGGGACAATGTTGTTTGTTCCTATTTGTAATCAGATATAAGATTACTAGCTTGGCATGACACAAATGAGTATGTTTTGTCTATTATCTGTACTTTTCATATCACCTTTTACTTAAAATGACATGAAAAGAATCTTTAAACATGACTGACTTCAACAATCATTCATGATAGCTGCACATTGTCACGTCACAAAATTGCATAATGAATGGCAAGCCGCTTTGCTAATTCTTCACCAGGGAAGTATTAGATAGATAGATAGATTTTATTCAGTATTGAAGTACATATTACAAGGATAAATAAAAACATGTATACATAATAAAACAAATTATACGTACATGCATTCAAAAGTACCCATGACAGGCACATCAACACTAAGGATAACACAAAAAAGAGATATCTCTTATTTCCATTGTGGTCCTGTAGTGTGGATGGCATGACATAGAAAGGCATTAAGTATAATGTTAAATTTACCAATACTGAAATTCTTAACTTTAACTTGTTTCTAATATCATTTGACTGTTGACACATAGTATCTGTGATATAAATAATGTATATAATGCCCAACTTAAAGATTTAAAGTTACTGTGATAAATTAATATGCTAATGCATTTATGTTATTATAGCTGTGCAATAGTCTATAAATACATTATACTTAATGCCTTTCTATGTCATGCCATCCACACTACAGGACCACAATGGAAATAAGAGATATCTCTTTTTTGTGTTATCCTTAGTGTTGATGTGCCTGTCATGGGTACTTTTGAATGCATGTACGTATAATTTGTTTTATTATGTATACATGTTTTTATTTATCCTTGTAATATGTACTTCAATACTGAATAAATACTATAAAAATAGTAAATAACTCTGACATAAATAAAAAAAATAAGTTTACTTAAATATTAAATGATGTAGATATAAATTACTTAAAACTTCTATGCATAAATAAATAAATTATTTAATAAATACTTATAAATAAATGTCATTTAACTACCTTAAAAAGTTATACCAAATTGCCTAAAAATGTTTGTTGCTTTTGCTTTAAAACAGGCAATTTCTCAGTCAGTGCTATACTAGCAGGCAGCTGGTTCCATCGGTTAATGCCAGAGTAGAAAAAAGATTGTTTCCCAAAACCTTTGACCTTACAAACAGAAAATTCTCCCTGATCACTTAATCTTGTTCTGTATGAATGAACAGAATCCTGTGAAATGAAATTATCACCCATTTAGTCTGGGCCTGTACCATTCTTTATTTTGAAAACATGACACAGAATGATCTGGTCTACACGCTTATTGACCGGTGACCAATTAAGTTGTTTCAAATGCTAACTTCCTATGTGCGACCTAGCATCTAAATCAACCACAAATCTTATTAACTTATTTTGGGTGGTTTGAAGCTTAGATTTAAGTGACTGGGTGAGCCCATGGTACCATATAGAACAGGCATAATCAAAGTG
The DNA here is from genome assembly GCA_963678985.1 of Spisula subtruncata. Classification (NCBI taxonomy): domain Eukaryota; kingdom Metazoa; phylum Mollusca; class Bivalvia; order Venerida; family Mactridae; genus Spisula; species Spisula subtruncata. The sequence goes on from OY787667.1 coordinate 1,193,961, forward strand.
GCATTGGATTAGGGCCATAACAAGGAATTCCTTGGTGTGTTGAGTAAGGTAAAATGTTTTACGGTATAGATATTTTAACCGGGTATAAGCTTTCTTTAATATTGATCGGGCCATGGAATAAAAAGATAGGGTCTGGTCAATAGTTGCACCAAGATATTTTACTGCGGTAGTTGGTTCAATATTTGTACCATTACATGTTATGTTTAAGGAAGAGTTTGACCTAAGTCTATGTTTAGATCAAAATAAAATTGACTCAGTTTTACCAAGGTGAAGTGACAACTTGTTATCAACCAACCATTGACTAACAAGATGTAAGTCATCTTTCAAGGATGTTTCCACAGATGACTTACATTTACCTGATACAAGAATGCCAGAATCATATGCATATAACAAAAGCTTGTTTTTAACCACAGCTGACATATCATTAACATAAATTAAAAATAAAAGTGGACAAAGAATGGATCCCTGTGGAACTCCACATGTGATTGGTGCAGTAGCAGAGTGGGTACCAGAGACATGAACTAATTGTTGTCTATCAGTCAAATAAGATTTAAACCGTCTAAAACGAATATTGAGTAAGTTTATAGTGATATCACTGCAATTACAAGGATATAACATAGTTTAGAAACTGTATTCTATGACATACACATCGAGGGGTGCCCGCAAGACTATAGTAACTACATATAATTAAAGAAGGACTTACTACCGTCTTGCGGGCACCCCTCGACATGCTTTGAGCTTTCAAGTAGATTATCTGCATGTGTATCCTTTCTCGTTCAATCAGCGTATTCGTTTATTCGAAACAAACTGTTAGTCTGGAAACTTAGAATGAACGGGTTAACCACATCAACGCAAATCTGGAGAATTAAAACCAGATAGTATGTTCTATTTTCTGCTGAATGTTTATGTGTAATCTCTATATCTCTAAATACAAATGACATTTTCTTAAACAGATTAATACAGTGTTATATCATCCTGGTAGTTACCAGTTCAATTGCAAAACGGCTTGCCATAGATTCGAGAAAATTACGACGCATTAAGGATCGACATAAATCACTTAATTGTGTGTTAATAAAACGATCATTTTACATAAGTTTGCGATATTAAATCACGCCGTTGATGAATAGACGCATGATAGCGTGCTATGAAGTAATAGAGATTGGTGCTAAACAGATTATCGCGTGGTCACCTTTGCGACCACCGGCGTATTAATTTACTATTCAATAACACAAATTGTCTCTGGTTAATGTGTTTAGGTTAAAATTTCCGTGATTTCGTGTCTGATTTTAACAAAGAATGGAATACGGCAGATTGATGAATGTGGTATCAATTTCTTTTAACCCATTCATATATTTAACAGTGTTTAACGTGAGATCAATGTTACTTTATGATGTGTCATCAACTGGTATTCTATATTCAACTAGCAAATACTGGGACCACGAAGTCGCCGTGATGTATACTAAATGTTCCGTTTTAGTCTCAATTCGATGTTGTGGTCCAGTGGTTATCACTAGGTCATTCTGCTCTTTTACAGCGGGAACTTTGGATTTTCAATTTTCATTAAGTTATGTACGAACATTGTTCAATGTAATTTTGTGACTATGTCTACCAATTATACTGTGTTTAGAAAAGTAATATGATATGATTCTGACAAACTTAATAGCAGTTTGGACTTAATTGGCGATTCACGGATTTATTTTATTTTTTATATAATTATATCTTTTGTCTCTCTTTTGATTGTAATTGTGAACACGTATTCACTGTTAATATGATGTAGTGCATCGGAATTTCCCTTTGGTTACTGAAATAAGTTTATTGAACTGAACATATCTTTCCGTTCACAGTTCATTTATTAATAATTACAAGTTGTATACTAGAGACAATACGTCATATTTTTCTTTTTAGACCATTTATGGTGGCCCATTTATTAATCAACTAACACATATACACACGTTTGTTGATACACATAACCACTGCACATACTAGGCTAATGTTAAAACATGCATATGTTTCATGTAAGCATGAAGTCATATATACGAATTACTAATGAGCTTTTTCTTGCACAAACCCGATACTTGGCGAAGAAGTAATAAATAATTCATGATAGAACAACATTTAATTGTACTTAATTTTACACATGTCGCACTGAACGATGAATTAATGAAAGATGCCATGTGTTGTGATAGGTGCCTCACAACAGAAAATTTTATATTTACTATTTATGATTGTAATTATACACTATGCAGTTGTTTCATTTTTGCTTATAAAACTAAAGTCCGTCTGACTGAGACTGTACAAAACATTTTATTTCAGGAACGTAAACAAGATGTAGAGCTACAAAACATAGCAACACAAGGAATGCTAATGACATACTTTAACTTTGATTGTTTGCCTAAATTATGACCGTCATAAGTACGTTCTCGTATCTACTAATATCATCAACAAAATGTTTTTCTTTACTAAGAAGAGTTGGAGACAATTACATCCGGTTGAAATAGTCTGAATGTCTGAGTATCACGTCATTGCAAAGAAAGCACAGCCATATTTCGATGGCTTAGAATTAGAAGGTCGTAAGTGCCACTCGCGACTTTTTAAGATTCACACATATTTTGAATAAGCATCACAAGGTGCTTCTTTTGAGCCCATTTTCATAAAAATCTTAACTTGTCAATACATGTTGACCAAAATGAAGTTGTGAAAGTTTGTTTTACCATAAGTAAAGTGTAAATGTCAGACAGTTTTTCCGTGTTTTCTCAAAATATCGATTTGGTAGTTACGACCTTCTAATGCTAAGCCATCGATATATGGTTGATCAAAGTGACATACCCATACTCTACTTAAAGTCAGGTTTTTGTTCATTGCTTCAAAATGCACGTTCCAAATGATCAAACACGTCAAATAGGAACACCAACAAACGTACCTACGGAAACTGAACACCGTGGTTTATCTTACCGGTATCTAATACTAGTAGTCACTGTTGACTCTTTACATAATAAAAATATTATTTTCTTTAACTAATACAGTTACATGTTAGCATATTTTAATATTTTTAGAAAATGTTAAGTCTTCTACTAAGTTGCTTTGTTCGTTACTACAAGCCGTGGCCACCTGGGTCCAATTGATTATTAGGCCGAGTCACATCCATCAGATGTTCTGTCGTCATTATCTCGTTACCAGAGTGTGATGAAGTATTATTAGAGACACATGTTATATGGTGATAGTTTCACAACTATGTCCTCTCCTTCATATAATTCAGACCTGTCTTCACTATATTAACTGTCAAGTTATTGTCACTAATATTTTCATCGGCAATAAATGTGTTGCCGAACAAATTAGTTGATAAGTTAACTTTCAAGTTTTAGAATGTTTGGGTAATAAAATTGAGAAAATATCTAGGTAATAACTTCTAAGAACTTTTATTGCAGAGACGATAAATATACTAAGGAGATGGTTGGTGGCGGTTTTTGATTGATGATTAAGTATCCAACACATTCTTAGTGTGTTTTGTACCTATAGTAATCTGCTGTTTCTTATTTGGTGTTGCCTTCTTTGTCCAATTTGTCCAATATATCGTTATCCTTGGAACAGCCACATGGACATCGTTGGTTTGCTAAGTTTGACATTTCAGTTTCACTATACCCAAGTGGTATTGAATGTAGCAAATATCAAGGCGATTTTCATTGATATACAGATCAAATATCAGAATAAAATCGAAATGATCTATTTCCGATTAATCATAATTTTGCCTATTTTCTGACAATTGATTCGAACATTGGTACCCCGTGTAGTAAACTGCAGATTTATTTAAAAACATCATAGAGTTAATAATCATTTATCAGTTTGGTTAATACCATTCCAGTGCGTTAAGATAATGCGCTGTTTGTTCAGATCTCAAACAGTATTGAATATTAAAACGCTCATTACTGTCAGTTATGATATATGCTATGCTGATACATCTTGTCAGTTATTGCATTTGTATGATTTAATTTGTGTTTGTTAAAATATTGAGAAAACACATCAATATTCTCGTCTCGCATGTTACAACAACCAAACTACGAACGAATATTTTCATATGATTTTTGGTGGTAGGCTCGATATTAGTTGTGTAGACACCGGGCATGTTGTCATTCCGACTAATACATAGGTCACAAATCATTCGTACACTATTAATTGAGATCTAAGATTTACGACACCGTATATTTTTATTTATTCTTTGAATTTGTTGCCAGACAACGAAATAAGAAAAGCAACTCGAAGCCTTGTGTTCCCGCTGTCAGAAGGACAACAGTTGCGTTTGTACGTAAACATAAAGCCTTATAAGGCATTTGCCAACCTTTCTTATTTTTAATAGGTAATATATCAGAAAAACGTATTTCTAGTTGATATATTCCAACCAAATTGAAAATACATTTGACGCCAATACACATTTCTATTACATTGGATAGTGTTTTCTCCAAATTTACCTCACTCAACAGAATTTTGTCTCGTCCACTATATTACCAATATATACTTGAAGGAGTCAAATGTTAACATACGGAACAGTTCTAATAGAATTGCTTGATTGGGTACCTTGTGTATTCCTTAATTACAATATTAACATGGTATACGAGGAACTGTCATAATCATTATACCAGAAGTCATTTATCTGGAAATGAAACGGTCCGATAAAAGGATTTACTAGTTGTAAAAATGTAGGATATATTGCATGTGTTTCGAATATTCCAATGCACAGTATTCGCGCAATAAATGCCAACAACGAAATGTGCCTAACGTCCTCTTATCTACACTGGTCTAAACGTCAATGTATACCAGTCCTGAAGGACTCTTGTGATCTTTCTTTAGCATTGTAGTCAGAAGGCTAAAAGCAACATCCCACAGTTAGTGCCCGACAGTTACCTTAAGTGAGTGAAACATTGTATAGGAGCTTGGAGGAAGAGTGTTCTCTCTGACAGTTCTGTGACAACATTGGGAAACTTTTGTTTGTTCAAATTTGTAATTGGATATATGATTATTAGTCACTTATTTAATAACTTAAATAATGATATACACATGTTTTGTGCTTTACATGAGATACTGTACATGTGTATCCATTCCCGTTCAACAAACGTATTTGTTCATCCGAAACATACTCCGTTTTAGCCTGGAAATTTGACTAACCACTGATGTATGAGGCTGGAGATATCTTGCTTTGAAATTCAGATACAGTGTAATATAATAAGCCAAAATTCATACCGAGATTTTCGCAGCGATTTCTCTTAATCGTACAAAACATCAACGCGAATCTGGAGAATTAAAACTAGAATGAATGTTTATGTTGAGTTTCTATCTTATAAAAATACAAATCGCATTGTCTTAAACTGATTAATACAGTAGTGCATAATCCTGGTAGTCACCGATTCAATTGCAAAACGGCTTGCCATTGATTCAGACAATTACGACACATTAATGTTGGACATACATCACTTAGTTGTGTGTTAATAAAACGATCATTTTACATTGGTTTGTGCCGTTTGAATATGCGCAGGAATTAGTTTTTTTTCAAGTGATAGCGTGTTAGGAAGTAATAAAATTAACGTAAATGAGATTGGTCCTAAACAGATTATCACGTGGTCACCTTTGCGACCACAGGCTTATTAATTTACTATTTTATAGCGCAAATTGTCGCTGGTTGGTTTATTTAGGTTACAATTTACTTCATTTTGTGTTTGATTCTAACAACGAACTGAATATGTTTCAAGGCAGACATGATGAATGAGGTCTCAATTTCTTTCAATCCATTCATATATTTAACATCGTCTGTGAAACGTGTGATAAATGCAACTTTATGATGTGTCATTAACTCGCTTTCTATACACACCCAACAAACAATGTTACCACGAAGTCGCAGTGATATGTACTAAATTTCTTTTTAGTGTAAATTCGACGTTGTGGTTCCGGTGATTATGAAAAACTAAAAAACTATCAAAAGGTTATCCAGCTATTTAGCAGTGGGAACTTTTTAATTTTCATTTGGTTATGTAGGAGCATTGTTCCATATACTGTTTTCGCGTAAGTGTGTTTGGTTATGTTATTCATGTCGTCTGTGCTCGGCTGATTTAGTTGAGTACTGCCTTCTCTGTCTGTTTTCCTCATATCTGTTTTATAGCAAAATATACATCTAGAACGAACTAGTCTTACTTTATAAATATTACCAGTGCGTTATTGTACATTTAATTAAAATACTCTCGAAGTCAATAAGTGATATCACCGATTCAGACAAATTATACGAAAAAGGGAATATGCTATATCGTATCAGTATCCTTAAATAAATATGTAACTATGTTTACCAATCATTTTGCGTTTAGAAAAAGAACAAAATATGATTCTGTTAAACCTTATAGCAGTCTTGACATAATCCGGCGATTCACGGTAGACCTTATAATTATTTGTTATAATTATAGTTTTTAATTTGAGCTCTCTTTTGATTGTGATTGTGAGAATGTATCGGTATGAGCCTTTTGTTACTGAGATAAGTGATCTGGCCTCAATCTCCCGAAACATCTCACTTTTGAGATAAATCTCATCTCCAGTATTGCCATGTGCCGTTTGGATAATTTTCACGGGCGGATGGACTCAAAATTAGCATAAAACAACAAATACTATACTTTGTTTATTCCAGCAATTTTTAAATAGTTTTAACTTCAGATGTATTAGAAATCCAGATTCTTTTTGGACAACATCTCAATTTGAGATGAGATTTCAGCTTAAGATGCTTCGGGAGATCGGGGCCTGAACAAAACTAAACTAAACTCAATGGTGGTGCGTGTTTTTCTTTTCATTGTTAATGTATATATATTAGAAACAATAAATTGTATTTCATTGTTTAATTGTTTCTGCAGAAATAAAGTTTGATCTTTAGACTTTTAATGTAGGTCCATTTATTAACAAACAAACAAATATATACAGACGTTTGTTGATTAACCTAACTACAGTTCATTATTGATAATATGCCGGAGTAAAAGCATATATGCTTTTCATGTAGTCATTAGTTAGTCATACACTGTATTTATTTAATTCATAAAACGAATCAGATTCTGGGCAAAAAGGTAATACATAGTTTTTGATAAAAAAATCAACATGTAATTATACATGATTTTACACCTGTCGCATTGAATTATAAGTGAGAAGATGCCATGAGAGTGCTTCAAAACAGTATATTTTATATTAACTATTAATACTAATAATTGTAATTATACGTACATTATGTTGTTGATTCCCTTTTGCTTATAAAAGCACAGCTGACTATGTTTGTATAAAACATTTTATTGCAGAAACGTTAACAAGAAATCAGTTACAAAACATATCAACATTAGGCAATCTAATAATACAATTTAATGTTGATTGTTTGCATAACTTATAATCGTTGTAATTATCATCATCGTAATTACGTATTCTAATTCAAATCCACCAATATAATTAAGAAAACATTTTGTACTAAGAAGAGTTCAAGAAAATAACATTCGGCTGACATTGTCTGAGTGCTTGTGTATCACGTTTTCGCAAATAGAAAAATAAAGTACTGCCAGATTAAATGGTTTTGGATATCAAAGTTAAAGTTTACGCTGGTCTTCTATGGTATAACTCATCTGCTTGAAAAGGATGACATACTCATACTCTACCTAAAGGCATACATTGTTTATTGATGTTGTTTATATTTAATAAAAACATTCCAATTCAAAATGATTGCAACTTCAAAACATGTTCCTACGGTATAAACAAGATCTAATTCTTGTAGAACTTTTACGTAATAACATTAATTTTCTTCTTTAACTGATTCACTCAAGTAAAATGTAATATTAAAAAGATGGCAAGTCTTCTACTAAGTTGCTTTGTTTTAAATTACAAAAAAGGTATGAGAAAATCCGACAGGGAAGGTAGCACCCAACCCAACCAGCCGAGCACAGAAATCAGAACGACACAACTACCCTGAGCAATGCCCACAGAAACCCATGCCAAAACGGCGACCTGATGAGGCACAACAACCCCGGGGCGTGACCTAGGTTAAAACACTAAGGACGGTGACCTAACGTTATGCAACCTAAAGCGGCACAACTACGATTTGACCTAGTTAAAATATGGGCAAGGTAGGACTTGACCTAGTTAAAATGTGGGCAAGGTAGGAACGGGGCGGGAAATAATATTACATATTCCTAGCAACTACAATGAACAATGCCCTACATAAGCCAAAGAAACAACCAAGTCCCCGCCGATAAAATGCAGGATGACCAACATTCACAAGGAAATTATATAATAGCGGTCAAGGCCAAATGAAACGAAGCCAACATTCGACCAAGCTCCCAAAGGCCCCACAGCACGGCGAACCAACCACACAAACCCATGCCAAAACGGCGACTAATTGAGGCACAACCACCCCTGACCTAGTTAAAAACACCAAGGACAGTGACATAACGTTAATATATGTTAAAGAGGCATTTTCGGACTTGACCTAGTTTTCAATAATGGGCAAAGCGAGAGCGAAAATAAGTATGCTTAAAACGTATCTTATAGTGACCAAACAGCACAGTGACCTAATGAACAACTATTTCATCCAGCATCTCCGCAAGATTCAAATGATGAAAGGAGGGGGGAGTGGAGTGGGCGAAGGACTTAAAAACAAATGAAAAAGTAATTGATCCAGCATCTCCGCAAGATACAAATGATGAAAGGAGGGGAGTGTAGTGGGCGATGGACTTAAAACAAATGGCAGAGGAAACTTACTTCCAGGGACAAGTGGAAACCAATATACGTACGTGACCTAATGAAAACGTATCTCATCCAGCATCTCCGCAAGATACAAATGATGAAAAGAGCGGGTGTTGTGGACAGCTGACTTAAAAACAAATAGCAGAGGAAATTAACTTCCAAGGACAAGTGGAAACAAAAATTCACCGACACAGCACAGTGCTGTAAAAAGGAGGGGACCATAGATACTGCTATAACAGAATACAACTTGAAGAAAACAGGTATACAAATTACTAAACCCGAAATCCTACCCCGTGCGTTTGCCGCCTCAGTCAGTCAAACTACGCGGGGTAAGAATCAAGCAACAAGACTAGAACAAGGGACAACATACATCTAAATGACACAATATACATGTACTATTGAACGATACAAGGCAGCCTTATGCTGGACAGCAAAATTGCAGCAGAACATGTACAATAATAAAACAGTTACAGAAAGGAAGGCCCTAAGCCAAAAATTGTTTTTGGATTTTTCTATTTTTACTTTCAAGTAGACAATACATACTTAAAGCAAGGTTGTCAATGAGGCTTCCGCCTTGGAACGGAAAGCGACAATGTCACTGGGGTTTTAAACTAGTTTATGGTGCACCAAACCTCACACTTACCGCATCGACAAACAACCTTATAGAACAGGACAATGTTAATAAAAGTTTCCCACAATGCCATGTCCCCTAACAAAAGGGCCACAATTACAGGTAAAAAAAGAATGTCAAACATAGAACATTATATTAACAACCCCCGTAAAGTAGCACAGAAAATACTCAATGACCTATATGACGTCAGAGCAACAGTGGAGCAAAGCATATAAGGGCACGACAAGATAATGTTACAGACAAGCATCAGCAACTACCGTCCTACAAGCCGTGGCCACCTGGGTCCAACTGATTATTAGACGGAGTCACACCCGTCAGATGTTTTGTCGTCATAATCTATTTACCAGAGTATGGTGAAATGTCTCCTGACCAAAAAGATAATGTTAGATGGTGATAGTTTCACACTTATATCTAAACTTACATATAGTTAGAATTGTCTAGACTATATGATCTGTCAATTTATTGTCACTAATACTTACATCGGCAACAATAGTGTTGCAGAACAAATTAGTTGATTAGTTAACTTAGAAGTTTTAGTATGCTGAGTTAATCAAATTTGACGAAAACTATCTAGTTAAAAATTGCAATGCTGTATTGCGGCGATGATACGTATTCTTATGAGATGACTGGCTGGCGGTTTATGATTGATTAAGTATCATAGGCATTGTAAGTGTGTGTTGTAACATTAGTGCTCTACTGTTTCTTGTTGTCTACTGTCTTCTTTGTCCGATTGGTCCTTATTCTTTCAACATGCTGATAGGCATTGGCGGTTTGCAACATTCAAGACGTATGCATTGTACATGAGTGGGAAGGATAATGATTGTTCATATATAATTATAATAATTATATGTGCATCTGAGTGCGTGTGTGCGTGCGTGTGGGTGTGTGCGTAGATGTAAGTACGTCTATGTGCGTGCGTGAGAGTCGCATTGTGAGATGGAGAGTATGTATTAGTGCGAATAATACTGTACATATTACATGAAGGAGTAACGATATATGATTATTATTAACATTACTGTACCAGACATATATGATATTGATGTATGTATGCATGTAAACTGATGGGCAAAAGGGCCTAATGTTTTCAAAATAAACCGATATTTTCATAACCGACTCACATTATGTCAAAAAAAGTGATTATCCTAAATGAGAAATTGATCGAAATATTTCCCTTTCCGAGACCATGCACCCAAATCGTGATGAACCGTATAAAATTGTTGACTCATTTAAAAAAATAACTTTCCCAATTGATTGTCAGTTTTTGTTAATAATATTCAATTGCATATAATGATCTGTTTGTACAGACCTAAAACATAGTGTACTGAATATTAAAGCGTTCATTACAGTCAGTTCTGGTGTTTGTTTAACTCATATATCTGTCTATGGGTGCATTTGCATTATTTAATATGTATTATTTAGATATGGAGAAGACACTTCTACAATCCCGTGTTGCACGAAAGATTACTCATATTTACTGAGAGCAAATGTATTGTTGTTCTATCAGGTTTTATGACGAAAGACTCGAAACTCGATGTTAATACAATGGCATCATTAATGTTGATATTTCTGCTAAGTCGACAGCCCCGATATTTTATCACTATTAGTTTGAAATAGGATGGTGGCAAATACGTAAGTGACCAATGCTCTTTTCTTGAATTTATTATTTAACTTTCTACCAAAATTGCACCTGAACTTGTTCGTGAGGAATCTATTCAGCTGCCTTGTGAGTGGTAGATCCGTGATATTACCCCTTTTCTATGACAGTATCATTCATTCATTGTCGAAATCGACGGCTGTGCAATGGCGTTTTCTTCAGCTTGACATCAATTATATCGCAAATTTCCACAGAATCTTGCCCAAGAGACATTGGCCCCATTTCGTCATAGTGCATTGTTGTTTCCAGACAGGAGCTTTTCTGGTGATGTCTTGGCTGTTGTCTCCTTAAGGTGGGGAAGCCAATTCCTCACCAGCTCCTGTGGATACAATGGATTATTTTCTCTCATTGATTGACAAGCAAAAATCATTTTTCGCGTCTCCTGGTCTCGGATTAACACAGGACAGTTTTTACATTCAATTTCAATAGTTTGTGCTCCATGTAAAATGAAATGTTATAAAGGCGTGGAGGGTTATCTCTATACGGAATTGGATGTCCTTTTGAGTGCTACCCGTATTATCCACTATACTTACCTGGTAATTCAAGGAGTCAAATGTTAACATACAGAGTTGTACCTTGAATGGGTAACTTGTGCATTCATTAATGATAATCATTGTCATAAGCATTACAGGTGACGGTATTTTTTTGGAAATACAAATGTAATACGGACCGATAAAAGGATCTACTAGTTCTTACAACGTAGGAAATATTAAATATGTTTTGAATATTTCACTGTTCAGTATTCGCTCCATAAATAGGGGATCTATCACTCGTTGTCAATTGATATAAATTTATATTAAACGAGTTTTGGGAATATTATTAAACGAGCCTCTGGCGAGCTTAATTATATTTCCTGAACGAGTTTAATATAAATATATCAATTGACAACGAGTGATAGATTCTTTATATCACATGCCACTAAAAACGCAAAATACGCATTGATTTATTGGAAAAACACAATTCTTTATACTAAACGTGGTACGTATAACTTTATACGTACTGGCTATACTAATCTGGATACAAGGAAAGTCATGTGATATAAATGTATCTAACATCCTTAACACTTGTCTACACGACGTCTGGTCCATGCATACACGAAGGGTTCTTCCTTTAGCATTGTAGTCAGGAAGCTAAAAGCAAAACCTCATCACATGTGCCCGCCGAAAGCAGTAACATTGAGTGAGCAACCATAGGACAATGCTGTTTATTCATATTTGAAATTGGATATAAGATAACAAGCTTTGCAAGACACTAATGAGTATGTGTTGTCCAATACCTTTACTTATGAAAAAGATGAAACCACGCGAAAATAACCTTTCAACAGTACTGGCTTCAACAATCCCTTCTGATAGATGCACATTGTCACGTCGTCAAATTGTATAATGTATAGCAAGCCACTTTGCAATGTCGTCGCCAGGAAAGTATCTAATGAGTTTATAGTGATATCACTGCAATTCCAAGGATATAACTAAGTTAAGAAAATATATAATATTTTATTATATACACATGCTTTTTGTGCTTTAAAGAAGATACTGTATCCATTCAACCAGCGTATTTGTCATCCGAAACAATACGTTTGTCTGGCAATTTGACTAACCACTGATGTATGAGGCAGGAGATATCTTGCTTTGAAATTCAGATACAATGTAATATAATAAATAATTATTCATACTGAGAATGTTGTAGCGAATTCTCTGAAACGTACAAAGTATCAAAGCAAATCTGAAGAATTCAAACTAGATAGTATCTTCCATTTTCTGTTGAATGTTAATGCGTAATATCTATATCTCTAAATACAAATGCTATTTTTTCTTAAACAAATTAATACAGTGTTATATAATCCTGGTAGTGACTGGCTCAATTGCAAAACGGCTTGTCATTGATTTGGAACAATTTCAACGCATTAATGTTGGACATTAATCACTTAATTGTGTGTTAATAAAACGATCATTTTACCTTGGGATGCGATATTAAATCACACCGTTAATGAATAGACACAGGAATTGGTTGTTTTGTCAGGTGATAGCGTGCTAGATAGTAATAAAATTAACGTAAACGAGAATTTGTGCTAAACAGATTATCACGTGGTCACCTTTGCGACCTCCGGCGTATTAATTTACTATTTAATAACCCGAATTGTTCCTGGTTAATGATTTAAGGTTAAAATGTCCGTGATTTCGTGTTTGAATTTAACAAAGAATAGAAGAATGATGAATGGGTTCCCCAAAAAATATCTATGGAAAGTTAACAGATAAACATAACTGGACTTCCGAATTACATGAATTAAAAACCTCATTACCGGCAACTTGGAAAACTATTCTTAGACCCGACATCTCTGTAAAAACAAAAGTCAAAACCAAATGCAATATCTTTATCAACAATTTTTTCCTAAAAGGTATTAATAACAGATTCCTCTATTCACACATTATCCAAAGTAAATTCATTAAACCATACTTACACAACTTAAGGAAAGACAGGTTTTAATTAGAAACCAATTGGAAATATTTTTTCTTAACTCTCAACAAAGCCCTGATAGATAATAGTGATTATGATTAAGTATGATTGCCCACAAGATATTCAAGTATGACATTCCACAAAGAAGTGTTCTAATGTATCTGATAGTCTGCAGTGTTGGCAGTTTGGTGAATCAAGTAAAGAGTCTTTCGTTGGTTGCTATAATGTTATGTATAAGATTGTATTTAGATTTTTGGTTCTAATATCTATCAGGGCTTTGTTGAGAGTTAAGAAAAAATCTTACAAAGTTTAGCCCCAGGCCTTCAGCGCTTACAGCGCTTTGATTAATGTTTTGGAATATCAGAGTTAAAGTTTACGCTGGTTATCATAACATGCATTGTTCATTGCATTTGTTTATACTTTAAAACGTTCCAATTTAAAGTGAAATTAATACGAAAGACCACTCCTTCTGAAACTGAACACTGTCGTTTGTTTTATTGGTATATAATAGTTCTTCTGGACTAAGTTGATCTGTAACTCAATAAACTTCTAGTATTTTCTTTAACTGATACAGATGAATTTTAATATTGTTAGAAAATGTTAAGTCTTTTACTAAGTTGCTTTGTCCGTACATGCAAACTGTGGCAACCTGGGTCCTACTGATTATTAGACAAAATAACACTCACCAGATGTCTTGTCGTCATTATCTCATATCCAGAGTGTGATGAAGTAAGTCCTGACCAATAAAAATACACGTTAGAGGGTGATAGTTTCATACTTATGTCTACAATTACATAAAGTTTAGACACGTCATCGCTATATGGCCTGTCAAATTATTGCAATAATATTGTTGCAGGACAAATTTGTTGATACGTTAACTTTGAACTTTTAGTGTGTTGGGTTAATGAAACTTGAGCAAAATTATCTTGTTAAGAACTTCTCTGTAGTATTGCAGTGACGCTAAATATTCTTATGAGATGGCTTGCAGGTGCTTTATAATTGATTAGGTATCCAACTCATTGTTAGTGTGTGTTGTTCCTTTAGTCCTCTGCTGTTTCTTGTTTGATGCTGCCTCCTTTTTCCAAATTGTCATTATCCTCTCAAGACACTGAAAGACAAGTTTAAATTTTCAGTTTTACGTTTTTAAGACAGCATACAATTTAACAAAATTCAAGGCGTCTGTCATTGTTACGTGACACTCATTAAGTCCATTTAAACCGAGAGTCCAAAATGAGAAACAAATCGAGATATTTTTGAGATCAGTCACGAATGTGTCCCTTTCCGAGACCATGTATCCACATCCCGACGAGACGTATACAACCAATGATACTAATAATACCTAATCATTTTCCAGTTTTGTTGACAATATTCAAGTACGTGTAATAATGTGTTTATGAATATCCAAACAAAGTATGAATAATAAAACGTTCATTACTGTCAGTTCTGGCGTGTGTTTGACTAAAATATCTGTCAGTTGTTGCATTTGCATGATTTAATTTGCGTTGGTTTAAATATTGAGCAGTCACTTCATCATTCCCAAGTCGCACGAAACATCAACGAAACATGCCGACTCGACACTCTCAGTGACGACATCAGTCATATCTACATTCCGGTTAAGTCGACAACCCCGATGTTTGTTAATTATGGCATTGAAATCCGCTAGTGTCATGTACAACACTTAAGTGACCAAAGCTGTTTCCTGGAATTTATCAAGCAGACGTTTCGGTGTTCGGTCGGTTAGGTTGAGTGCTGCCTCCCCTTTTCGATTTCCTCATATACATTTTTTCATGCACAATAGTGTTGCCTGTGTCTGTGCCGTTTGCCGTTACTAAAACGTCTCGCCGTACTTGCAATAAATATTGTTATTTTCATCATCATGGATAGAATATGTGTGGACATTGTTCAGTGTAGTTATTGGTGCTCGGCTGGGTAGGCTGAGTGCTATCTTCACTGTCCAATTTCGTTTTAAATAACTAACTTGTACTTACACACGCTTCTTACAATCTCATCTTATATCGCTGGCTAAGAACCAGAAGGTCGTAACTACAAAATCGATAAGTGAGCAAACAAGAGAAAACTGTCTGTAAATTACTCTTTACCTATGGGAAAACACGTTTTTTTAATCTTCATTCTGGTCAACATGGCAAATTTAGATTTTCATGAAAATAGGTTCATAAGAAGCGCTTTGTAGAGCAGATTTCAAATATGTATGAGTCTTATAAGGTCGTAAGTAGTAGTTACGACCTTCTGGTTGTAAGCCATCGATATATTGGCATAGCCGATGCAATAATAGACCTACAGTATATCATTTAAACCACATGAAACCCGGGCGACTTGATGCTTTACCAACTATTCAACTATTCATAGACGGGTAGTTTATACTAATTTATTTAAGGTCGATTGTGAAACACGTTTTTACAACTTATATCAATCGCTCTCGACACATTATTCCTGATGCTATCCGTCGCTATGAGGGTATGAGCAAAGAGAAGCAAGTTCCCTAATATGCTAAGCGTCTAGTACGGGAAATTTTGTTATCATTTTTAGTTTGTCGTTGGTAAGACGCGGCCTTAAATCAAACCCGGGACCCCCGCACTCGAAGCAAACGCCCAACCACTCGGCTATCGAGGAGACGGGTGCCTCCATACTCAAACCTACACGTCACTTGTGCATGGTTTTCTGAAGTCAATACAACATTTACTGTCTATATAAATCATGACGTCTTACAGATGCAGCGACATTCAATACGTCGAACAAATATCGATACTGACTTCTGGCGAGTTTAATTCATAAGGATATGAAGTATTAACAAAGAGTGAGCAAGTTAACGCGCTATTAGATAGAACAAATTCCAACACATGCAAATGTGAAGGTGGTGGTTTTAATTGACGTTTGCATTTGTGACAGGAGCACTGGACTGCTTGTAAAGTTTGCTTGGCGAATTTGGACGCTTCCACGTGAGTCCTCTAGTACTTAAAGCAGGCGAATTCCATTCGGCTCGCTTTCTAACGGCTGAGTGAAAGACGTTAACATATTTATGTTATTGAAACTCTGAAAACAGGTGGATAGTTGGATGACTTAAAGTTGAAAGTCAAAACGAGCCGTTTGTGGAATTAGAACAAATGAATTGCTAAATAATTGAAACAAATGAAAAAGTTCAGCTTGATATACTGATGACAAAAATGATTTGTTTACTGGAATTTGTGGATTTAAAACAAAATTACGTAAGTACGAATATAAATAAAACAGAATAAACTATGCTAGTTATATTTATTAAATACTATCTGTAGGTATTAAAATTCACGTTTTTCTAATTTCTAAATTGAAATGCTACATTTTAGGAAATAATTTGTAATAAATTTGTTTAACCATTTACAGTGTATATCAAGAAAGAAAGAAGTAAAAAAAAAATTAAATGGATATGTAATTTTATATGTGTTACTGAAATGATATATCCCTTTCAACAGAAAACTACCATAAATAAAACCATTGTGTTTACTGAGTGTTAAGAGTTTTTTTTAGAATACTTTCCGTATTACTAATATATTCGGGTAATATTAAGAGTCAAACTGTTAGTTTGAAATTACAGATAGATTTCCTGCTCGACAGTTCATATTGCACTCGAACAGTAATATAGCACATTTAATTACACCGCCTCTCGACGATAATGAAAGAATTTGCAAGATTACATTCCGTTATGTTCTTATTCAATCTCCATATATTAACCAACTTAAAAAGAAATCCATTTTCAATGGTGCCAATGATAGTTGAATATTGAAAATCCCTACATTATAATGTTTGATATTTGTGTTGTGGCATCTTTGGAAACTCATGTTGTTACTAGATATCATTTGTGTAGTCATTACTGTATGTTATCGCATACAAATTATTAAGAACCTTGTTAACAGAAAAAAACGGATCTTCGATTTAAAACAGTTTGCAGTGATTAATTTAATGATGAGTTGTTACGTTATACATGGGTTGTACTTGTACAATTTCATTGTTTATAATTGTTCGCAAATATACCGAAGTCCAAATATTTCACCCAGAAGTAACTCACAATAAGTTTCACAAGTGTGCAAAAGCACCTGTCAACGCGTCTATAAGAAACATTAATTGTGTAATTCCCTTCGTATAAAACACGATATATTACCAAGAAGTGATGGTTTCCACTAATACTAGAAATAATTGCATTTGGAAACGATACCTTATTTCGGAGTTTATTAGACGTAATTGCATAGATTTCCTTAGCCAATCCAATTATTTTCATGACTTTCTCGACATTAATACACTTGGCATACAAATACACTTGCTGACGAACCATCGTGGTCACTTATACGACTAATTGTCACAAATATGAAATGAAAAAAAGACTCACATAATATAGCACTGTTAAAAGACAACAATTCAAAAAGATAATACATTGAAGGCAACACTCATCTTTATCAGCCGATCACAGAATAATGCAACATCACAAATACGCGACATACACTCAATCGCTTTAAAAACGCACCACTATTGAAAATAATCAAAATTTGTAATAAATCAATTTTTGCTAAAATTAATAGTTTACAGCTTTTTTTCAGTTCATAAGCTTGACCTAATTAAAGGAAACGATTTTGTTTTCATTCGGAATACCCCGCCCAAAGAACGTTTTTTGATTTTGCATGTTTTGCACGTGCAGCTCGATCGCGTCAACCAATGTGGTCAATATTGACTTTAAACTGTACGTTGTTGGTTTACACATCAAAAAAACAACTTAAACAGTATTTGCTAATAGTATTTTTATGCTGCGAATATCTTGAATATTTGTTCGGATGTTTGTGCATTCGCTTCCAACTGAAAAGAGCATCAGTGCCTTAGCATGGCGGTTCAGTTGCCCCCACACATTGTCTGTGGGCTAAAAACATCGATTCCTAGCGAATGACACAGTCAAAGACCGACCTGGATGACCCAAGCTAAAGGTATTGAGCCCGAGATATAAGGAAACATGACACAGGTTGTGTCACTGTAATTGGTTCCGCATGGCTGCACACAGTATCACAAGAATGCCGGGTGTCAATAAACGAGCCAAAAGTACAATATTGCGTTTTCATAACTATTTTTTTCATAATTGTCAATAAAAAGGAAAATCATTTTAGTACACTTTTTAACGAGTTTTATTCCGTTTAGAGCCGAATGTCCCAACTTTTTATCTTCAAGCTCCTTCATAGTGCTGATTTGAGGTGCCATATAAGCACCACGGAAAATATCCTGACAGTCTGATGCTCATTACCAAGAGGTCAAGTTTAAATAAGGCTTGAATCCATCTTCGGTTCTCATAATGCGCATATCTGGACCGCACTCGGTCGTATGGTATTAGCCAGACAGCCAAAGCGACATAACATTTATAATTCAAGTTAAGCTTTGCTTGGATGGTTAGAAACATCACGTCGAACATAATTCTATCCTTTTATGTAATTAATGTTAATCTTTAGGAGGAAAAACCACGTACATGCATCAATGTAGTCGGCTCTTATAAATGTTTTTGAAAATGTGACTTTCACTTTCCTGGGTCACTGTGTTATTTATATCATAAGTTATTTTAAACTCGCAATAATGGCATCAAAATCACACAAATCGTTGTGTATAGACTGAAGATTATTAATCCGAAAATAAATAACCATAGATTGACGTTTTCATCACTAAAACCGATATTTCATATGTGGTGCGTTTTTAAAGCGGTTGAGTGTAATGTCCACATATTACGGAAATGTTTTGTTTAATATGTAGCAAAGTCATATAATGGCAAACATGCTACAGGAGTTTAGTTCTTTAAACTTATATTATTTTATTAATTCAAAGTGACATATTTTTGAAGTTTGTCTCTCAAAGATATGAGATAATTGGACAAAGCAAATAAAACTTAATCACATTACACAAATACACGACACAAATCACACACAAAACCCAACGATGAAAAGAAACACCCCAGTCCCGGTCGTAAAAAAGTGGATAACCCGAAGTTTAAGTGTCTAAATTTAAGTATTACGCGAAGCAACCAGTTTCTAAAAAAAAGCGTTTTAAAGAAAAAAATCATGTTGGTTTCACATATTTTCGATGAGCAAAACTGACATGTATGTTACAGTCACCTTTGTTGCAAGTTAAAGGACGAGCTATCTGTATCTCTTAATCATTCCATTACAATATCACTAGCTTCAAATATTTCAGACATGGCGATGGCTTAGAATGAGAAAGTCGTAACTACATAATCGATATTTTGAGAAAACGCGAAAATACTGTCCGATTATTACTCTTTACACATGGTAAAACAAGCGTTTTAAACGTCGTTTTTGTCAACGTGACATCCGATTTTTATGAAAATGGGCTCATTAGAAGCGCATTGTGATGCCTGTTATAAATATGTATGAAGCTTACGACCTTCTCATTCTAAGCCATTGATGTATTGATTTATCTTATGCTTATATCTTCTTATTACAGCCTGTAACGCTGATTGATTTTGAATACGTCGTTGCATCATTTTTTTCAAATTGATGGCATAGTCGAACATCTTCGTCTACTGCAGCTTCTGTTCCTTTAGCTTCAGGAATATGTTAGGACAGAACATATTGTTCTTTGTTCTGTCTCCTATCTTTTTACTACCGTGAAGTTTGCAAAATGGTTTTAAAATTATCAACTAATAAATGTCCGTCATAAATATTATTACTGTCCGACTAAACCATCAACGATGGTAATTATCAAACTTAATAGACAACCAACCGTGATCTTATTTCATAACTCCTTTTTGATCATGACCTCTGTTTTATTTCTTCCTTTGGTGCTCATTCTTCTTCGAATTGCTATTACAGTTTTACATTCAGTTTTAAAACTCTAATCTAACAATTAGGTTAAGCTTTCAAGAGAAATTTCAAACTAATTCAAAACTATTAAAATCAGTAATAAATTTTGTAATATTCCAAACCATTTATCTGTTTTTTGAAACGCGTCCAGGTATTTGCTTTAGGATATGACTTTTATAGTCTTATAAATATCTTAAACATCTTGATTTGTTTACACTAATGCGGCCGAAGCAATATATTCATAAAAAACTATTCAAAAGAACGTTTTGATGACTCTGTCAAATTTTTGAGGATATTTTTATGACTATCATCAACATCTATTCGTACGACCGTAGGGATTTGAAATTCACAGTGATTGCTTTTACGACTGTTTATCAGGTGAAAGTTTAGGGGTTGACTTTATTTTCCTGCCAGTTGTGTGTTGGTCAGTGTGCCATATCGTTGTGGTATGTGTTTTGTCTGTTTCTCTGCTCGGTAGATTCAATTGTGAACCACCTTTCCTGTCCGATTTCTTCGGCTTATGTGTGGGCATTGCTCATTGTAGTTGCTAGGAATATGTAATATTAATTCCCACCCCATTCCTACTATACCTTGCCAATATTTTATCTAGGTCAAGTCGTAGTTGTGCTTTTTAAGTTCGCATAACGTTAGGTCACTGTCCTTAGTGTTTTAACATAGGTCACGCCCCGGGGTTGTGTTTCATTTGGTCGCCGTTTTGGCATGGGTTTCTGTGGGCACTGCTCAGGGTAGTTGTGTCGTGGTGTTTCTGATTTTTGTGCTCGGCTGGTTGGGTTGAGTGCTTCCTTCCCTGTTGGATTTTTTCATACCCTTTTCCCATTAATTCTTCACCGTTGTGTGTGCAAAGTTCGTATTGTTTTGCTTGGATAAACTGTAAATTCATTATGCCTCTGTAAATCAATCATTCAAGTCGAAAACTATTTACGAGACAATAATATACACACTTAACAAATCAGGCGTCAGTGCTTTAAGTGGTTTAGTGCATGATCGAACATAACAAATTATCCTGAGACGTAGCAGTTGTGCATGTGTAGATGTTCTGTAATACCCACTCCAGACATGTCATTGACGTTCAATGGGTTATTTATTGCCGTCTTTATTGTAATGAGAGAGTTTTGCCGAGAGATTCTGATGAGCTGTAATCATTCTGTATAATTAATTCTTGCCTAGCTTGCAACATTCATTGAAACTACTGTACGTGCTGTAGCAATACTTCTGTGATGATGTATTAATGATCTTTGTGTCCAGTTGTCAGTTGGTAGTTGTGGTAAAGAACGATGTTGACTGACCCCTCGACGTAAATATAGTTGATTCTTATCTATAACGTCGGCACCACGTATTTGTTTTACCAATTCCATGATGTAATCATGCGTAACGAATACGCGTCTTTTCTGAATTTGCTTGATTAAACGGTCTAGTAGTTACTCCTTACATTCTTGATTCATTACGTATTTTATTATTTGTCGTACTTCTTGCTCATTTTATGTTTACTGTTTTTATGTATTGCCCAATATACGAGTACAGGACCTTTATCTGTTTTAGCACACATCGAGTGATATACCTATTCTTGTTCTGTCATCATAATGTGACATACATATATCCATTTGACTACGAAGAGTCATGTTTTAGTTATTGCGTTGTTCCTTGTTCTGTGATGTATTCATTCCATTGCATGTTTAAAAATCACTGCCGTACTTATTCCTAAAGGTGTTCATCGTCATGAGGTATACACTCATTACTGGTAAATTGAATGAACTTTCAACCATCCATACGAAGACATATTCTGAGAATTACTTCTAGAATTTTCATTTCCGTCTATAACAACGGGGTATAACATTAATAAACTTCTTAACGAATGTAAAACGTTTATATGTCATTTGATAATGCACTTATCAGTCAATAATACAGATATGCCAAGCGACGCGATGAATATGCCATGTCTGCTATGGTTAGATATCCAACTCACTGAAATCAATTAAAATTATCATGTGTCCTATGATATCGGTTCCTTTAATAGTGTCAATACATCATGTTGCTGTATACATAAAACTGCATGGATTATTTATTGAATTATTTTATGTCATTATGTATGCCATTTTGTATGCCATACTGTACTTCTATTTTAACCACTTAATGCCTATTCCATTGAACATGTCTTTTCTTTGCTATTTATTTTAGTCATGACCTTTTTATAAATACAGTTTTTAATTTTTATTTTTGTGACTGTTTTTTATGTACTTTTGTTCCAATAATCTTGCTGTTTATCTAGATTTGGTTTCCATTGTTTCTATTAATCTGCTCAACTTGTGTTTCATTCTTTAATATTCATGTCTTAGTTTTAGTTTGTACCCACGTCTTTCCTGGAGTATTTATATATCTTTACCTATCTATATCATTATATATATTTGAATGTGATACTGTCTTTAATATGTTTAATCTTAGTTTATTTTATAGATTGTTTGTTTGTATGTTATTGGATAGTCAATGTTTATGTCGGATACAAGCTTCAAGCTTATGTTAATATGTTTAAACATTACCGACGTTAAATAAAGATTATCTTATCTTATCTTATCTTATCTTATCATTTTTACACAGAAGTATTATGAGGAAATCGCACAGGTAAGGCAGCACTCAACTGATTCAGCAGAGCACAGAAATCAGCAACAGCACAACACAACAACATGAACCAATACCCCAACACAACACTAAAAAATAATTAAAAGACCAAATCCCCGCCGCAAAAATACAGGATGACCCAATTTCACAAGGAAAAAACAAAAAGGTTGATTCCAGCTAAGATTCTACCTAGTTTCCAAGGTCCCCTTTGCATTAAGACCTACGCTAAAATGGTGATATAAGCGACTAAACGAGGTATAACTGCGACTTGACCTAGTTTACAAACACCATGCATAGTGAACTACATGTAACTATAAGTATAACATGACATATATGTAGTTCTTAACAAGCCGAATGTCGAACAAAATATCGCTTTATGTAGGACTGTTATAACAGTGAAGACTTCGTATTTTATTTCTGCGGTCGAAACGATGTTACAATAAGGCGTATCAAATATAAGCTTCTCCATTATATCCGAGACATCAGAAGCTTTGTCGGTGATTGTACTAACATATTATGTAAATGTGCACACTAATGTGGTTTCTGCGTTTGTTCAGAACTGTAATAATAACTAGAATGTGGAAAGAAGCACATGGCATAAACAGTACAGCACAAATAAGCATACATTTAAACAGAACTGTAACAAGAAAGCTTGTCGTATGATCCGTCTAATCAACATAATTTTATATGAACTGATCCAAACAAACATTGAACACATTAATCCGACGCTTCAATAGAAAAGTCACAATACGTTTTGTGGTAATCATATTCTAAACCTGCCCACTTGCTTCCTTATTTCCTGTCCGACTCAAAATCAAACTTTGGACACTGCTTTCATTTATTTCTGCTAACATTTCGAGTGTTACTGATAACGTCTGTCCTAATGTTGACATATTCAATATACTAAGTAAATAAAAGCTATTTAAACCTTAATTTACTGACAACGCCTTCGATTACCGTATTCATACTCCCGCTTATGTCAATTTGGTTCAGATTTTTACTAATTAAGGACAAAATGAATATCGATAAGTCTGTTAATTATCGGTTACATTATATACCATTTCAGTCAAATCGATTCTTTATGCTGACTTCGGTAAACATGTACAGTTCTATGGAAGATTAGGGGTTATCTTTTTAACAATATTAATCACGACAATCCGGGTCAAGCAAAATGTGATTATAAATCAGACAGGGAAGGCAGTAGAAAGTCACAAAGAGGAGATTAATGTGTGTCCAGCAGAAACTACGAGGAGCTTTGACCATCCATGAATGAACAAAACTGTCATCGAGGGATTGAAGTAATTGCAGTAAAGAGTTAAATAACTTATTGTCACTTGTTACAACTTGTCGCGCCTGCCATACTTTCTGTTTTTATTCATTTAACCAAATAAACTTTCTTGCAAGTCGACAAAGCCATCTGCCTTTAACTATGATAAACATTAATATCCAACATGATTAATACAGGGTGTCTCGAAATACATGTCCGCTTGTTTAGAACATATCACTCCGTAATGTATTGCTTTACATATCTGATTTATATGTATGATCAAAGGGCATTCAAATCAATGTAGAAATTACGAAACATTTATCCAAAATAATGTATACGAAACCTATAGAATGTATTTTGAGTAGCTAACCACAATTCGGTAAAAACCTGCGTTTGACGTCGTTTGACGATTTTAATGACGTTCACATACCTTTGAGTCGGATGTGGTGTTTCCATTTCCTCCACAAATTGATATTTTGAGTTTCGATGGAGTTACATATCTTGAACTGTATAATCTTACTTTCAAATAGTGTAAGAAGAAATAAATATCTAGGATGTTTTGGTTACCCTTTTCCTGATTTCAATAAAAGTAGCATAACCAAATTCATTCTCCTACCAAGGCAGTTTTTGGTGATAAATACTTCATAAAGTACTATTTTATACGTTCAAGTTACATGATATGACTATGTTTGGACTGTTTGAGATAAGCTAGACATACCGCTATACATTCAATCCAGAATGTTCATTCGAGAAGATTGTTGCATCTTTTATGAATATGATATGCCTAGAAATGTGAATATCACATTTACAGTCATAATTGTTTTTAAAATGTGTTCCTCCCTTAAATACGTCCGATTTTCCGATTTCATTTTCTAAAGTACTTTGATCAATTTCTCAGCCAGTGTGTGCATATAAGGGTACGACTGACTATTACTATGACCACATATGATATAAATTGAAACCATGTTACCGTACAAACTATTTTATCTACCTCTTCGGGCATTATAGAACGTCCGTTGCTAATGCCGTTAGTATAACGTATATGACGTCGTCAACTGTTCAAGTATTGTCACATGATATAATTTACTCCACAATTTTTAAATTTAGCTTTCATATGAGACTATGATTATCAATTTACTTACTCATTTGGCAAAGTAATGACCCTTCAACAAGTGGACATGTATTTTGAGACACCCTGCATATGATAAAAACTAATTTACGCGAAGAGAAAAATACAGATATTATAAAGCATTCTATCTTCACATTCTCGGAAACTAATTAGTAAACAAAACGGAATAATTGACATGTAAACGGGACACGACAAACATCACGAGCTTCATATGTCGGGTGAATGTTTCAAGATGTAATGTATTGGATAGATGTATTTCTTATTTTCAGAATTCATTAGGTTGTTAAACACTGACAGGGAGGTATATCTAATATTAGGCATGTATAAATTTCGATCTAATACTTTAGTATTTATCGCATGTCATTAGGAAATGATATTCTGCTTCTATGATATAACGATTGTTGTTTTGACATGTTTGATTAAATCTGTCTGTGTCATTGCTTCTTCTTTACTTTTAGCTCACCTGAGCAACATGCATATAGGGAGCGATAAGGATAATTGGTTTGGCTAAAAGTCTAAAGGTAGTAGTGTTGACTAAAAGAAATAGAGTTTTTTGAGGAGTTATAGCTTATCTTGTTTGTTAATAAAATTCTATATTTTCCTTTATAAGTTTAAGTTTATTTTATTTGATATATTTTCCTTTATAATAAACACTGCGCTTACCACAGGCGCGATTTTGTATGGTCATAGAAAAAAACCCTTTTCTTTCAGCTCTATCAATTAAGCGCTTTGTATAGGCATTGAAGAAGACTTAGGTGAGCGATCTAGTGCTTTCATATTGACGATTTCGTTTCAACTGCTGTTCATTATATGCCATGTCTAACCACAGGGTGAGTATGGTATCGGATGACGTTCATATTGCATTCAATTCTCTAACAAAAAAGTATAGATTTATGGTAATAGGTATAGATAAAAAATTTAACACCTTTCTTTTATATCGATAGGAGAAGAAAGAACATATCTTTTTATTTGCTTTATTGGCATGTATATGTTATGCTGTTTGTAAATTCTATACACGGAAATGAGTAGCAATGTCTGATCACTAGTTTTTACAATATAATAATTTCCTACAAAATAAGTACTGCAGTAATTACATGCTTGATATCAAGAATTAATAATGAGTGTATTTGAAACAACATCATTAAAATGACATTCACAAAACATATAATTAGTTTTAAACGTGACAGGTATGGATATTTTTCTACAAAAATACTACTGCAGTAAAGAAATGCTTACAAAAAGATTTAATGTTATTGTATGAACAATTTTATAAGCTAGATGGTATACATGTATTTGAAACAACATCATTAAAATGACATTCACAAAAAATATAATTAGTTTTAAACGTGACAGGTATAGATATTTTTCTACAAAAATACTACTGCAGTATATAGAAATGCTTACAAAAAGATTTAATGTTATTGTATGAACAATTTTATAAGCTCGATGGTATACATGTATTTGAAACAACATCATTAAAATGACATTCACAAAAAATATAATTTGTTTTAAACGTGACAGGTATAGCTATTTTTCTACAAAAAAACTACTGCAGTAAAGAAATGCTTACAAAAAAAATTAATGTTATTGTATGAACAATTTTATAATCTAGATGGTATACATATATTTGAAACAACATCATTAAAATGACATTTACAAAAAAAATAATTAGTTTTAAACGTGACAGGTATAGAAATTTTCATCAAAATAGTATTGCAGTATAAAGGAGTAATACTTTTTATGAACAATTATTGAATCAAAATCATGAAAGTGGCATCCATTTCATGGATTATGTGAATAAATTGGTTGCAAACATGTCAGGTGTAGTGGAAACAGAATTTTGAATTAATCACATTTAATAACTAATTCCCAGCTCACATGGAGTATACATCAACTACACGTCAATTGGCCGACAACATGATAAAATGCGTTTATGTTTTCTAGACATTTGAATCCAATTAACTCTGTAAAATTGGTTGATTGAAAACAACAGCACAAATGCTATGGCTTAATTTTGCAACATCCTCAATTGAATTTCTATCGTTTGTTTCAATTATATAAGGGCACAGAGTCGTACGAAAATCGAATTACTGAATATAACAGTCGCATTGACTATCAATTGCTTTTGACACAAGACACTGTCTCCATATATATTCCGTAGGGAAATAAGAATTCAAAAGCTTCGGTTTTTTTACATCGTTTATATCACATTTACATGTTTTCAATTGTTCTGAAGAAGGCCATAGGCCGTAATATAACCGATGTGAAAAAAACCCGAAGCAGAAGACAATACTTTTCCTCGTGTTCTATGTTTTAGTGTGTAATCCAAGCAGATAATACAAGGACATCATGACATCAGTAAATGGCATGTAATTGTAAGCATTGCGATACTGCCCACCCTTGGTGATGAATTCGTTCCTACGCACAAATCAACAAAATGACTCTTTATCTAATACAACTGATTAACTAAATTGCAGCCTACAATATGACTTCGGTGGCTCTGACAAATTACATTTATATATCTTGGGATAGGCACATACCAATCATAGTTCTTTACATGTACAAAACTTTTCGGTTTCTCTCTTCGAACTCTAAATTGGCTTTCCTAGTCATTCAAATGTACATGTCCTTCCAGTGCATTGTATTTACGGTAAAGTGTGCTTAACTTGATTGAGAATTAGTTGTGTTTCATTCGGTCTCATGCAATTGCCGTTGTACTAAAATTTCTTTGTGAATTTGGGCCATCCTGCATTAATTCGGCGGAGAATTGAGTTTTTATTGTTTCTTTTGATTATGTGTAGGCATTGCTCAGCATAGTTGTGTAGTGGTGTTTCTGATTTCTGAACTCGGCTGGTTAGGTTGAGTGCTACCTTACCTGTCGGATTGTCTCATACCTTTTTACATCATCTTTGTAGCAATGTTATGAGATTCGATATTCAAAATAAACGGTCGAAAAAACGCATATTCTCTGCAAATAGCTACGACATTGGGCTTAACTAGAAGTCTCTATGTTGGCATAATATGTATGGTTATTCAACTGGTTAAATTTAATGCTTCCTTCTCTGTATCATTTTCTCGAATCGAGTTGTAATCAAAATAATTTGCGTTTTTCATACAGTAATACGAATAGAAAGATAATGCAATATCAGGATTATTTGTAAATAACGATAATTGAATCAAAATGACCAGGATCTCATTTCCTTGTCTAGACGAATATTTGTCTAGCTAGTGTAGAACGGCACTTGTGATACCACTTGTATATCAACTTACGTTCTGCTTAACGTAAGCAAGCATCTAAATCCATTGTTTGGTAGATCCCTTGTTGTAATTCAGATGTACTCATTTAGCACGTCAACCATTTAAATTGTTCTGCTAGTTTCCATTGATTTGGACCAATTGCGCGACATAGTATATTAACACAGTTATTTGACCGAGTCTATTTAGTGCAATATTTGTTGACATTTGCACGAATGCACTTATACATGTTACCTTTGCCTATACGTAGTATGTTTATATAATATCATTGGAATTAAATGTAAATAACTGTTTTATATTTCAGAGTCTAGTTAACTATGACCAACCTGCATCATTCGTCGACCGAGAAGACCACGCATCAACCAGGCAGCAATAGCAACATTGCCGTTGCATACCTTTGCAGAAATGCAGATGTAATATTTGTAATATAACCCACAGTGTACGGATTCGTTCTTTAGAACTCGTGTAAACGAACATGAATCAGACAGAATCGGTCGCAGCGTTTGGAATGGAAGATATTAACGAGACTAATATTACTACTGGTAATGGAGAGGTATTCAATGTATCATCTGACGGAGGTACCAGCCGATCACCATTGTGTGCACTGAATGAATACTGTGAGCCTATTGAAGACTATATAGAACGTCTAGAAGAACTTATCTTTCCTACAAAATGGGAATGGATTCTGATAGCTGCTTATATAGTAATATTCATCGCAGGAGTTGTTGGAAATTCTTTAGTATGTTTTGCAATAATCCGTAACAGAAATATGCGGACGACAACTAACATGTTCATCATGAATTTATCAGTGGCTGATCTTGCAGTTATTATTATATGTCTCCCATTAGCTCTTGTACTTGACGTCACAAACACGTGGTTCTTTGGTACTGTGGGTTGTTGGATACATACTTTCTTTTCGGTAAGTAACTACACGAGTACAAGCTCTTTATACTTGTCTGGTACATACATTAACCGGAACAAATACTCCAGTACTTTAGTCTAACATCTCTAGAGTCACACATGACAATGTATGGAATCTCTGATCCTACTTGATACTCACAACCACACATGACCGTGTATTGAACTTCCTGATCCTACTTGATACTCACAACCACACATGACCATGTATTGGAATTCCTGATCCTACTTGATACTCACAACCACACATGACCGTGTATTGGAATCTCTGATCCTACTTGATACTCACAACCACACATGACCGTGTATGTAATCCCTGTCCCTACTTGATACTCACAACCACACATGACCATGCATATAATCCCTGATCCTACTTGATACTCACAACCACACATGACCGTGTATGTAATCCCTGTCCCTACTTGATACTCACAACCACACATGACCATGTATATAATCCCTGATACTACTTGATGCTCACAACCACACATGACCATGTATATAATCCCTGATCCTACTTGATACTCACAACCACACATGACCGTGTATGTAATCCCTGTCCCTACTTGATACTCACAACCACACATGACCATGTATTGGAATTCCTGATCCTACTAAGTACTTGATACTCACAACCACACATGACCGTGTATTGAACTTCCTGATCCTACTTGATACTCACAATCACACATGACCGTGTTTTGAAATTCCTGATCCTACTTGATACTCACAACCACACATGACCGTGTATGGAATCCCTGATCCTACTTGATACTCACAACCACACATGACCATGAATGGAATCCCTGATCCTACTTGATACTCACAACCACACATGACCATGTATTGGAATTCCTGATCCTACTTGATACTCACAACCACACATGACCATGTATTGGAATTCCTGATCCTACTTGATACTCACAACCACACATGACCATGTATTGGAATTCCTGATCCTACTTGATACTCATAACCACACATGATTGCGTATGGGCATTAAGACCCTACCTGGTCATCACAACAAACATTTTAAAGATTAACTAGTCTGCTTCTTGCTATTGTAGGATCCATGTCCAGAGGCATATTAGATTTATGCACCGTAAGAGACGGTCGTTGCCTGTGAAAGTTAATTAGTTTCACAGCATTGTGCCAAACTTCTTGGTATTATAATGAATTGAAGGAAACGTCATTGAAAGATCAAATTACTAGATTTCAGAATTTGATGAAGTCGAACAAATTGAACAAACACAATGCAAATCCAACGTCTGTAACGTGTGCGTCTGTGCACTTAGTATTTGTGTTTTGTGGTGTATGGCAGTAAATGCCGATTATTAGATTACTACTGGTTTATGTCTTACGAGGGGTATAGCTCGTGGACAACATTCAATATAGAGAGATACGGAAATGACCACTTCAGCTGTAAGGATGCAGTCTTTCTCGCTTATCAAATTGAAGACAATTATTATCGCGTAATTATGTTCATTCGTTAATCAGACATTTGTTTCTAGACTAATTTCTGTGTGATTCGGGGTCTTGCTTTTTACAGACCTTAACGTTATTCTATTTCGCCTTTGTCAAGGCAGTATGTACCGAATTTAAACTACGAATGTTTGTTCGTGCTTATTCTTAACAGTTTTAGCAAAGAAGATTTGGACACAATAGTTTATATATCGAAGCCACCTTATGTAAAAATCAACAGAAAATGAATATAAAGTGTATAGGTTTACTTATGATTAATCTTTGGTACAACATAAGCTAGTATTTATAATTATAAAATACTTTGTACTGATGCTTATTTCACTTTTTCAGACACTGAGTCTAAACGTTTCCGTGCTGACATTATGTGCAATATCCATTGAACGCTGGCATGCCATTTGTCACCCTTTACGCTTCCATAGTACTGCTGGACGGGCTAGAATAATTATCACCATCATATGGTTGGTGTCAATCTGTGCGGCCTTGCCACTTACTGTGACTTCATCATCAACACGATATAAATCATATACCATATACTTTGCCAACTGTTACCCTTCAATGATGTCAGATGAAGCGTTGGTGATTTTCCAGCTATGTTTCACTGTTGGTGTTTATTTTGTTCCACTTGGTTTGATGGCGTTTGCATACATTCAGATTTCGCTTGTATTATGGCAGAAGGAGGTTCCAAGACGACACGTGTCACAGAGTAAGTTCTTTCGTTTTCACGTCAGTCATGTTGAATGTTTGTTATTGTATCGTGTAATTGTGGTATTGCAGCCGGTTGCATAGAATTGAATAACTTATAGGGTATAAGGAGAAACTAATGTAGGCAGCCGGCTAGCTCAGTCGGTAGAGCATTTGCACTGTAAGCGAAAGGTCCGGGTTCGAGTCCGGGTCTGGTATCACATTGTTCGTGTTTTATTTGGTGCCAAACGCAAATAACCAACCTTACACCCTCAGAACGTCCCAAAGAGATTATATTGTTGTTTCTACCGACATACCTGATTACAGTGATGATGGAATATATCAGCAACTTGTTCATTACATACATTCGCTTCATTTGTCCGTTTACATACATGTTTCTGGACTAATACTATATATGGGATATGGGATTCCGTACGTGTTAATGTATTAACTATTTGTATCTTGTCTTCAACAAGGGTTTTAATTAACATTTTTGTTTGCTCATCTATGTGAATGTCACATGAAGTATCTAGACCATCCATGTCATCTAAGAATATCTTTCTACGATGAAATATTGTACAGTACTACTAACGATTTAAAGTGATATTTCGTAATATTATTGTATTTTACCAGGAATACGGAAACCAATGCTCAGTATTGACAATACTTCTGCATCAGCAGACAATGAGACACGTGAGAGTAGGAAGAAAGCAGCTAGGATGTTGATTGCTGTTGTTATCGTATTTGCTATATGCTACTTACCCAACCAAGCATTAAATATAGCACAGTAAGTATTTGCTACATGTTACTTACCTAATCAAGCATTTTAAAAATATAGCACAGTAAGTATTCGCTATATGCTACTTACCTAATCAAGCATTTTAAAAATATAGCACAGTAAGTATTTGCTATATGCTACTTATCTAACCAAGCATCAAATATAGCATAGTAAGTATTTGCTATATGCTACTTACCTAATCAAGCATTAAATATAGCACAGTAAGTATTTGCTATATGCTTCTTACCCAACCAAGCATTAAATATAGCACAGTAAGTATTTGCTATATGCTGCTTACCAACCATGCATTAAATATAGCACAGTAAGTATTTGCTATATGCTATTTACCAAACCAAGCGTTAAATATAGCACAGTACGTATTTGCTATATGCTACTCACCTAATCAAGCATTAAATATAGCACAGTAAGTATTTGCTATCTGCTACTTACCCAACCAAGCATTAAGTATAGCACAGTAAGTATTTGCTATTTGCTACTTACCCAACCAAGCATTAAATATAGCACAGTAAGTATTTGCTATATGCTACTTACCCAACCAAGCATTAAATATAGCACAGTAAGTATTTGCTATATGTTTCTTACCCAACCAAGCATTAAATATAGCACAGTAAGTATTTGCTATTTGCTACTTACCCAACCAAGCATTAAATATAACACAGTAAGTATTTGCTATATGCTACTTACCCAACCAAGCATTAAATATAACACAGTAAGTGTTTGCTATATGCTACTTACCCAACCAAGCATTAAATATAGCACAATAAGTAGACATTAGAACTGTAGTGTTAATCACTTAGTGGTATGCATGATATACACTTGTTAAATGTTATAAGTACATCAACTTGTGAGGTGTATATCTTTTTTATTATACATGATATCATGTTTATTTTCGCTTGTCTTTACGCGAGTAGTTTAACAACAATATCCGATAGTTCGATAATTGTAATTTGCCCACTGAAAGCAGCGAACCGTGATTTTTACATTATGAAAACTTCATGTGAAAACAATTCTTTTTCGCTCAAAGATTCAAATTGTTACCTACACATTGTTCATCAATACCCACACCGAATAAACACAAATCCGAATAAATGCCAATAAGAGAAAGTACCAGAAAGGTTTTTGAAATATACACGTCACATGACAGTAAATAGTCTAAGGTAATGTAGGTCACTACGACCTTGGCCTATTGACCTCAAAATGTGTAGGAGTTTATAATTGATGATCAGCAACCTCTCTGTAAACTTTAACTATCTAAGAACCTACGGCGAGGATTGGAACTTTAATTGTTTCTTTTGTTTATCTGTCGGCATTCCTTAGTGTAGTTGAGTTGTGTTGTTTCTGATTTCTTTGCTCGGCTGCTTAGTTTGAGTGCTACCTTCCCAGTCTTATTTCTTCATACCCTTTGCAGGTTTGATATACATTGTGAGGTTCCCACACCGTGAAAACAGACTGTGGTATTGTAACATATATGTATGTAATTAGTAAGCAATTAATGTACATTCTAATTTTAGATTCACCGGAAGTCTGAAGAACTCGATACCAAACCAGCATCTCACTATAATAGCACTGTTGGCACACTGGCTTGTTTTTGTCAACAGTTGTATTAATCCAATCATCTATAATTTTATGAGCGGTAAGTTACTATATATTACCTTCAACAATCGATCTGGTTACAATCGTTATAGATCTACATATTGTGTATTGAGTTATATTTTAGCCATACCTTTCCAAATTGGTCTACGCTATTAAGGCGACAAGTTGTCACTTGCGCGTGCTGTAGTTTCAAATCTAACCAATTATAAGATGTTACCAATAAATATGAATTAATATGTTAAAACTAGTGAAAATTAGAAACAATTTATTTTGTCTAAATTCTTATATAGACCTGTGGAACAAATTTCTATCATTAATATCTCACCCAGTGCTGTATATCACTACTGAAAACATGTACACATGCATTATTTATCTGCAATGTGTTATTATTTGGTAAAATTATCGGAACAATCCGTGCAATAGCAACATCACTACCAGTATCCGCGCTTCGGTGTGTCAAACCTATGTGTAGTTTAGTTCGCCAAACTTATATAGATACATATCGATGGCTTAGAATTAGAAGGTCGTAGTGCCACTTACGTCCTTTTATGATTCATACATATTTAGAATAAGCATCACAAGGCGCATCTTATGAACCCATTTTCATAAAAATCTGAACTTGTCATGTTGACCAAAATAAAGTTGTAATAGTTTGTTTTACCATAAGTAAAGAGTAAATATCAGACAGTTTTTCCGTGTTTTCTCAAAATATCGATTTGGTAGTTACGACCTTCTAATTCTAAGCCATCGATATAATGAAAGTACCACATAAATCTTGGTGAAAGTCGAATCGATTCTACTATTGATCAACATGTATTATTCATATACAGTGTGTCATTATTTGGTAAAATTATCGGAACAATTCGTGCAATGTTACCATCACTAGCAGTGTCCACAATTTGATGTGTCTTACCTTTGGTTCTAGGCGTAGTTTAGTTTGCCATTAACTCATATAAATACATATAATGAAAGTAGCTCATAGATCGTGGTGAAAGTCCAGCTACTTGTCCATTATAATACATAAATATGTAAGCCTGAATGACAATTTGATACAATGTTGTCTTCAGAAGTTCTCGTCATAGATCGTTATCGTTCCAATATATTTAATTCACAAACAACGCGGTATCATTTATACAGGGTAATCGTTAGCATATCATTCCAGGTTTTCATTTCTTTTGGTTTTATTTATTATCGATGAATAAAATGACCATGAAATACATCTTGTTTGAACATATGTGTCTCTAATTCATTTCTGTCACTGTTAAGTTCAAGTAAAATATAAAACTCCAGTTGATCTCATCAGTTTGCATTGAATAATAACGTCATCCGTGGTTTTTATTAACTTTACTTTCAGGTAAATTTCGTCAAGAATTCAAGACCGCCACGTTGTTGTGTTGTATTTGTCGCAGAAAACAACAATATTTATGGAACGATTCATTCCGGGTGACTTTTAATACTGCCAATTATAGAACAATAAGTGTTCGTACTGGAAACTTTTCCAACCGACGGATAGAGAGAACACATAGTAGTAAGCCTGTTGTTGCTCAACAAGTGTAAATCATTGCTTTGTGGTAAAGCGTAAATAGTCTTACGGTCAAAAAGTGTAAATTATATAATTAATGGAACAGTTCAACGGTCTCTTTTAACTAACTTCGCGAAAGTCGTTTTTGAAATGTTGAATTTTCGCATCCTTACCATCTTCACTGTACCATTGGACGATTTAATTAAAAAATGGTGTGGGTTTTACAAACTATACTGTGGTAAGGAGTTTAAAGTTGTTACAACATATGTTGCCACAAAGTGGAGAACTATTGTCGTGGTACTGTGCGGAAGTTAATGCGGTGAATGTACATTACAGAGGTAATATAGTTGACAATCATATTATTTTGAAAAAAATATTTTGAAAGCAGAATGTGGTTATTAGTAACGACAAGAACACAATGTGTTTTCCAAACGTCCAACAGTTTGAGTCGTCTAGATATTTCTTGCACCCTTAGATACTTGGAAAACTGCTCCGGTGATAACAATTAAGACAAACTCATGAATTAGAAAGTGGAAAGGCTTGAATGTGATATAATGTGTTCGTATATACGAAAATGGCTATTGCTGGAATGTTAAATACTTTAGAAGATGTGAGTGAATCAGAACGTGTGAAAACGCCAAACAACCAAACGAACATGTGAACGTATATTCCTATCAATCAAATTATGTGATGTATTGAATATTCCGTTAATGTGTGTATATTGCCATTCCTTAATATTAATGTACTAACACCAAAATCGTGTAATTGCTTGGAGTACACATTGACACGAAAACAAAAAAAGGCTTAAATGGAAATAAATGGTGTCGATGCATGCAATGATTCGCAATTAATATAACGACGCCGCGGTATTAAATTGATCGCGATTTAAAGCATACGCCAATGCATTTCACAATATTAATGTGTTATATGTTCTATGTACCCTTGTCAAAATTGCA
The DNA here is from genome assembly GCA_963678985.1 of Spisula subtruncata. Lineage (NCBI taxonomy): Eukaryota > Metazoa > Mollusca > Bivalvia > Venerida > Mactridae > Spisula > Spisula subtruncata. The sequence goes on from OY787667.1 coordinate 1,230,517, forward strand.
GAAAATAAAAACGTATATGTATGTTTCATGTTTCGCCGATTGTTTTTATCACACTTCCAATACATGAATTTATGTCGTCTCCATGCTTTATATTGTTTCATTGTTGCCGTGTAGTTGTATTTTATTCATGTCGATCACCAACTGGACCAATTAGCTCTACGTGATAACATACATGTAACATAAAGGATAATATGGCCAGACAATGTTCGTAACGAATATCTTTGGAACATAACAAACCAAGAACCTATCAACATCGAGATAAAAAAAGACGTAAATGGGGAAAGATAGCGCACACTACGAAAACCTAATATCAACATTACAAATCAGGTTCTAAAATGGAACCATCAACGTCGAAAGAAAGTGGGACGTCAAAAATAACATTTCGTTACAGGGCATAAGACAAATAATTGTAAGTGAACCGTCATCAGTAAAATAACTACATACAATAATTATCTAATACGTTGAACCATGGAACTGTCGACCAGGAACATAGCGTTCACTCAGCTGAACAGAGGATACTCATAAGAGCTAACTATTTCAGGTAGGATAGAAGAGTGCTTTAAAAAGATGGACCGTGTCAATATTGCTCATAAGTTGTTGACACGTTCTCGACAAGAATGGTAGTGGTATCGGTGCTATAAACATATGTTTGTGTCTCGAAACCACGTGAATTCTACGATCGGAATACAAAATACATGTAGTACATGTAGTCATCTGGTAAATATAATAAGATCCAACGTCTTACCGAATCGTCTCGTTGATTAAAAATGGAATATGACACCTTGCAATGTTTTACCCCACGGCTAATGTTTAAGTATTATTACCAAGTAATATTGGAATTTTATCTTATATGCAAATGAAATGGAAATTAAAAGCAACGCCAGAAATAGCAAAATCTTCAGTACAATTAAACAGCGTCTGATATGTCATTCTGAAATATAACATTCCATCTTGCACCGCAATCAGTCACTATTCTCTTTTAATATATAAAATTAAAAAATGATTATATACATGTATAAACCTAACTCACAGAATGCCGTACCACGACTCAGAAGAACTGCAGTGTACATACTCAGAATAATAACAGACATTATACACATATTTCATCATCTATATTGCTATATTGGTTTCCATAGTCATCGATTACTTTTCTTTCCAGTACAATGTATTATGTCCTTAAATTGTTAAGTGAACTGGTACTATCAATACAGCTGCTTTGTTTAAGGTTAAGTATTCAATATCGACGGTCAGAAAAGAACAATTTCTCAGCAACTAGAAATAACTTGTATCAGTCAAATACACTTTACATTTTCTTGTCATATCGTTATAATAAGAGAAGAAGAATAATTGTATAAATATGATGACAGGGAATGCTGCACTGGACTTAACCAGCACCTTTTTATTAATATTTCATCACCGTTATATGTTCATAGAGCTTATCACTAATCAGTGTGTAGAATCACGTGATAAAATGCAGTTTCCAACCGAGTGTAATAATTTGGTCGAGCATCAATTGAAAACAGCTAAAGATAGAGCGAACTCGGTACTTGCCGGGTATTCTTACATATACAGAATGTACTTTAGGCTATATTAATACAACCATATTAAATGCACGATCGTTATAATCAAGAAAAAAACCGTTAGCAGACGAAATCGCAATAGTTTTGAGCGTAAAACGGCATTCATTTGATCACGTGATGTACACACTGCTAATGCGCGATTGTAAGTGCATTACGTCTCACATTTATTATACATGTAGAATATTCTTAGCCAATAACGTGCTATACACCTGACAACACTAGCGTCAGTAATTTAAGTGGTTAAGTGCATCATCAAACATAACTTTTCTTGAGGGGTAGGAGTAGTGCATGTGTAGATGCTTTCTAATAGTCACTTACTCCAGACGTGTCATTGACGATCAAGTTTTGCAGATCGTATCGTAATGAGCAGACATTTACTGAGCGTTTTTGATGAATTGCAATCATTTTATAAAATCATGTTAATGATGCTTTGTTTGCGACGTTCTATACATTAAATCGGCGTGTCTTTACTTTACTTCTGCAGGTTATGTTCTTATGATCTGATATCAGTTGATGATTGTGGTAAGGCAAGTTAATTCTGGTTGATAGTTCATCCCATGACTGACCAATCAGTTAACATTAACTTTTTTCTTATCTATAACGTTGGAAACACGTTCTACGTACAAGTTAAATACTTTAATAAAGTAAAACGAATGGGCTTTTGATATAATCCGTGTGCTTCTGCATACGGTACATTCATTACTAACTCATTATTCATTCATTACCTCTTTCATTATTTATCACAGCCACAACTCCGTTCATGATACTTACTTCTTTTAGGAATTTGCAACTACGAGTATAGGAGGTAATGTCGTTTCTTTTTTGTGCAAAATTCGGTATCCAAGTTCTCTTATCATATGAGAGGTACGCTTATTCGAATGAAATAATGAAAGAAGGTATAAGGAAATCGGACAGGGAAGACAACGTTCAACCTAAGCAGCCGAGAACAGAAATAAGAAACACTACAACACAGTCACAAATTTTGGTGTGATGTTCCACTTTCGGTATAATTCCCGCTGGGTTGAATGTGTATAAAGCATAATCAATACCGATCCTTGTTAACGAACGTATTCATCTCCACGAGATATGGATTAATTATTGGCAATCAACCATCCATTAGAAGGCATAGTTTTCTGAGAATTATAATTTGTTTTCCTTAAATAGTTTTCTTAGAATTACTTTTAAAATCTTAATTTCCGGCTGTAACTACGGGGTTATAGATTTATTAGACTTCTTTACGACTGTATTCAGTTTATTTGTAACTTGGTATGCAGTGTATGCATGAAAAACACGCGAAATATTACAAACTTATCACCCGATGCCAGTTTATTGACCATTCATCTTATGTTTAGTGAACTAAAACCATTATTATACTGTGTCTATAATAAGATTATTGAAGTTTACTAAATAAGCACTAACAAATTACAATTGCATTTGATTTGATTGAGAACAGTTTCTCTCATAGATAAATAGATAAACATCGGTCAAGCAACTTTAAGCGATGTTCATACCGCTCATACGAGAGATGCTTAACTTGAGCATGAGCATCAATATTTCATGATTTTCAGAATGAAATTGAGAAAAAAATAACACATTGAGTACAGAATTGTATCAAGAAGTATATACAATCATTGTAAATTGCCAATACACTATGGTTAAATCACAATCAACAAATTAGAAGAGGGCATTGTTATCTGCGTTTTAAGGTCCAAAACTTACAGCGTTACTGCTTGTTGTGTCCGGCTGGTTATGTTGAGTGCTACCATCCCTGTCCGAATGTAGCATACCTTTATAAACTGGTGATGTTAATCGATGTTAACCTATCATACATATTATAAATATATTGTTGCAGCATCGGGAGATATCCGGATCCACTGTTTGGTTATAAATAACTTATAATGTATGTGAAAGTACAAGATTGTTCTTAAGGTATGTATTTAGTGTTGTGGCTTGAAGCTGCGTCCGGATGAAACACTTTGTTCTTGGAACTGTCACCAGGAATAATACGTAACACGCATTTGATGAAAACCGGATTTAAAACAGTTTGTACATAGACCACATCAATCAATTCCGTCATTTTAACAATGATTTTGTGTTGCATACTCCATAAAAAAAACACAATGACTTGTCATGAAAACGGCCGCGAACACACCAAATTGAACAAACACCAACCTACCCGTATGCTTATGACCCTTTACAAAAAAAGCAGATCCGGTCCTAGCAAAACTTTCTCTAAATTACATCATTGTCCTGTCCGAGGATAAACTATTTTTCCACGTAGTGTTCTTTAAATTGCATTTACAGACTCCAAGCTATGGCTGTATTCGAGGTTTTATATTTTTAGTATAGGAAACTTTCCCCGGTATTATGCATGAACGTTTTTCGAAATAATTCGCATTGTTCCTTTGTTACTACATTTCGTTTGTATTATTGTGGTCTCTTGATACGATAAAGGATGATATTTAATTAAACAAACAATGACACAACACATTCATAAAATATCACAAACATCAACTACAAGGACGATCACTAGTCACAACTACAACCATCAATATGGAGAGGAATTCTATATCTGGATCCAATATTAGTGGTCATCCATCATTTTTACACAATTATAATTTTCCGGAACATAGACGTCTAGCAAAATGCCATTTACAGTATGACTACAATAGCAGAAAAGACGTGTAGGTTTCTGTTATCGTAACGATGTTACAAATGAGACATATAAGATATATAGAGGATATATCGCGAGTTGTCAATTGATATAACTTTATACTTAACGAGCTTTGGAATAGAGGCTCGCTTAATAATATTTGCTGTAAGAGTTTAATATAGATACATCAATTGACAGGGAGTGAAAACTCAATTACCTTATATTACACGTGGTACGTATAACATTATACGTACTGGGTACACTAACATGTATACAAGGACATTCATGTGATATAAGCTCCTCCATTTTATCCGAGACATCCTAGGCTTTGTCGGTGATTGAACTTAAATTGTATCTAAGTATGAACGCTTATGAAGTTACTCCATTTGTTCAAAACAGTAATTACAACTAGGATGTGGCAAGCAGATCTCGGCATAAACAGTAGAGCACAAATAAACATACTCGTAAACATAACTGTATCAAAAAAGCTTGTCGTATGATCCGTTTTTTAACATACACGATCTAAGGTAAAGAAACATAGAACAAATTAATCAGACTGCCACGCTTCAATAGAAAAGACACAGTGCGATATGTTTTGTGGTAACGATATTCTAAACCTGTCCACTTGCATTCATATTCCTGTCCGACTCAAAATCAAACGATATTTAGATATTGAATACATCACCACAACTAACAATACGATTGTTATTTGAAAAGTCCAGACCTAATATTGACTTATCTAATATACTAAGTAAATAGAAAGTGTTCTAGCCTTTATTTACTGACAGCGCATACGATTACCTTCATCGCACTCCCATTTATGGCAATTGGGTTCAAATTTTGACTTATTTAGGACAAAATGAATATCGATTAGACAGTTGAATATAGGTGACATTAAATACCATTTCAGTGAAATGTATTTATTATGTTGACTTGGAAACCATCTAAGGTTCTTTAAAGGATCATGGTATTTATCAGATCCATATTAAGCACGACCTCGAGCAAAATATTATTATAAATCAGACAGTGAAGGCGGCATTCAGGATAAGCCACAGATTTCAATAGGCACACAGTGTAGATTGTTTGGGTGCATTGAAAACTAGATGGATCTACGACCATGAACGAACTAAATTGTCACCGAGTTATTACATGACCACCAGTAAAAGACAGTGTGTCTTGTCAGTATAGTGAAACATGACTTATTGGGTTCCTTACTCTGTCATTGTTCACTACCATACTCGTCGGAAAAACTTCCTGTTTTTACTTTTATAAATCAATAGTAAAAAGTTATGAATATAAAATGTAAAACTTTTCTTGTATATCGTAAGGAGAAGAAAAATATACCGTTCTAATTTCTTTATTAACTTTTTTTATATGACGGAAATACATAATAATATCTAATAACATGTTGTTAGCAAATACATATTTTCGACCAAATAATACGGCTGCAATAATTATATGCCTAAGATAAAGATGTAATAACATTTTATAAACAATTTTATAATCAATATATTCTTATCTACAGGTAATTGAAACAATATCATTAAAATCACATCCATTCTAAACAGCATGAATTATGTGAATCGAATTGGTTTTAAACGTGATGTACGTACGTTTAACAAATTTAATTTATTTCCAGGACTTATGGGGTATGCATCGACTGCACCGCAATTGGCCGTCAACATGATCAAATGCTCTTAAGTACTAGACATTTAAATCCAATGAACCCTGTAAAATTGGTTGATTGAAAACAACAGCAAAATGGTTTAGCTAAATTGTGCACCACCCTCAATTGAATTTTTACCGTTTGGTTTATTAAATATCGGAAAAGCGTCGCACCTAAATCGAATAACTGAATATTACAGTCGTATTGACTATCAATTGCTTTTGACACCAGACAATAATTTTCATCCATCGTATTCAATGTTTTAGTTGGTAATCCAATCAGGTAAGGTTAGGACTTCATGACATCAGTTAGGGGAATGTAATTGCTAGCGTAGCGATAACACCGTTATTAATTTTCATGTCACTTGTAATTGTAGTCGTTCAAACGTTTGTGCTCCGACGGTGGCGAATTCTATCCTACGCCAAAATCAACAAATTGCCTCTATAGTCATGTTATAAAACTAATTAAGTAAATGATAGTGTGCAATATGGCTTTGGTGATTGTGAATAGTTACATTTTAATGTCTTGGAATAATAACATATAAAACAAAGTACTTACAATTAACAAATAATGTACATAACTTCTGCGTTATTATTTAATTACATGTCTTTCCAACGCATTGTATTTGGTACATGGGTTCATGGTAAAGTTTAAATGCTTATTATGAATCGAAGATAATAATAATACGTTAAATATGCTGGTCACAGTAGATATGAAAACTATATAAATATATTAGCATTGAAATATTATATTATTTAGATGTAATGAAAGTAATACCGAATGAAGAAAGAAAAGTCTTCTGAAATGCCACGAGAAAAATAAAATGTTACTTTCTATCTTAATATATAGACAAAATATAATTTAACTACATCAACAAATATAAAGAAAATGCGTTTCTAGAATCACTTATATAATTTGGCGAATCGTTTCATAGAGAGCATCGCATGTAGGCAAAAACGTTTTAACCATCAATTTTTAATATTTGGAATGACGTATCACATTTTGCTGGAAACTTAATCAAAACCGTCATACTTTCACTCTGAACCTAGATGAACATTGTTGGTGGAGTTATACTGATCATTTATATATGGTGGAGCAAGGTTAAAATTAATCATGAAAAACATGACAAAGGGTCATGTGGTTTTTACGAGTAGCAAGATAATGAATGTACCAGAATGATTGGTAAATAACGATAATTGAATCTAAACGACCAGCATCTCATTTCCTAGTCCAGGAGAATATTTGTACAGTAAAGAGGCACTTGTGGTATCAGCGATATTGAACAGCAATGTACGTTATACTGAACGTTGGCTAATATCTAAACAATGTAAAGAAAATTCGTTCCGGTTTTTGAAAAGCTGCTGTAGTCGACATAAATGTATAATTTGGACCACATACAACATTGCGTTTCTAAATAGAATGTACACATTATGTACAATAGTTTTGGTTGATTTGAAAGTCAAAATTATTTATGTGCCCTGGATAAATGTGTTGAGGCGTTAAAGACAGGGAAAATGTCGAACTACTTATTTTAATTGTCTCAAACTTGTAATGAATTAAACTAATGTTTAACATTGCCGAAGACTAAACATCCAAATTATGTGGCTGAACGAGTCCCAGGTTTCCTTTTCGAGTATATATTACCTTATTAAATGAGAATTGTCTTACCCAATGTCATTTGCTGTTTAAAGAAGTCGTTCCTTTTATTTTCTGCCGCTTTGTTCATTTGCCTTTGTTTTTTCGTTATCTAAGTTGGACGTGGATTTCCATTTATGATTTGAAAGTTAAATTCTGTATGAGTGACAGGACACTGGAAGTCATGCCCTATATCAATAACATAGTAAAACACAATCGAGTTACCGTTGATCCAACAATCTGACTCCCTATCAAGTGGGATTTATATGCACAAATGTACTTATGCATGTTCACTAAGCTTATATGGAATATGTTGATATAATATCATTGGAATTTAAGTATGAATGGATGTTTTGTATTTCAGATTCTAGTCAAATATGACCAAACCACTTCATTCGTCGACCAAAATGAACACGCTCCTATCAGCAGCAGTAACACCATTGCCGTTGCATACCACACTTACATCCATACACCATTCTTGTAGTAAAATATCCCGCAGTGTACGGAGCCGTTCCTTGTATCTCGTATAACTGAACATGAATCACACAGAGTCGGTCGCACCGTTTAGAATGGAAGATACTGATTGGACTAATATTACAACTAGTGATGGGAAGTACTTAATTTATCATCTGACGGACGCACCAGACGATCACCATTGTGTACATTAATTGATTACTTTGAACCTATAGAAGACTATGTAGAACGCCTAGAAGATCTTAAATTTCTAACAAAATAGGAATGGATTCTGATAGCTGCTTATACAGTATTATTCATCGCTGGAGTTGTTGGAAATTCTTTAGTTTGTTTTGCAATTATCCGTCACAGAAATATGCGGACGACAACAGACATGTTCATCATGCATTTATCAGTGGCTGATCTTGCTGTTATTATTATATGCCTCACATTGGCTCATGTACTTGACATCACGAACCGGTGACTCTTTGCTACTGGTGGGTGCTGGATATATACCTTCTTTGCGGTAAGTAACTACATGATTGCATCCACTTACTAACTGACTGGTATATACATGTATATTAAACTTAACAATCTTGCCAGTAATTTTAAATTGACAACAAGTCGCAGGTGACCGCCGTGTATAGGCATTTCTGATCCTGCTAGGTACTCACAACCACCATTTTCATAGACTATAACTATTCGGACCATTGCTAATGTACGATTCTTTCTGAGACATATGCATATCAAATGAATGCACAACGAGAGACTGGTGTTGCTTGTGAAAGTTTAATTGATTTCTTGGCATTATGCCAAATCTCTTAGTATTCAATTGTGCATAAAATGAAATTTGATTGAATAATCGGAATCCCGAGAATTCGCAATGTGAAGTAAAACAAAAAGGGGACCTGCCTAATTAACAAAAACAATACAATGCCAACGTCCGTAACGTGTGTTTCTGTGCACATAGTATTCGTATTTTTGGTTTGTAGGCCAGTAAATACCGACTATTAGATTACCTCTTGCTTATTTCTCACTACGGAGTTTGTTGACAAAATGCAATATAGAAAACGATAAAGGACCATTTTGTTTAAATAAATTCAGTGCTAATGCTTATCAAATTAAAGACAATGTAATTGAAAAGTGCACCAACATTCTATTAAATTTGCATTGTCTTTAATTTGATAAGCATTTAATTAAACTAAGGTGTGATATTTACAAAATTAACAGAAAAGAATATGAAAACAAAAATACCTTTGTTAGGTGCTTAAAAGCTATTGAAATAAATTAACAAGATAACATAAATATGTTTGGTGGTGAAAAGTGAAAATAGTAACTGGTCACAAAATGAAAAATTGTTGTCGTGGTATTTTGCAATTGCCAAGATCATATAGTATACAACAGTTCTACAGTTTCAGTCATCAAGACATTTCTTGCACTCTTAGATACTCGGACAACAGTTATGGTAATAACTAAGATATTCAGACAAACTCGTGGATTAGGAAATGAAACGGCTTGAATGTGTAATGATTGCTTAAAAGTATTCATGGATAGGTAAATGGCAAATGCTGGATTGTTAATACTTGAAAAATGTGAGTGATTCAGACAATGTTCAATAATTGAAGTACACATTGACATGAAGGCATTCAAAGACTTATACGAAAGTAATGACGTCGATGCATGTAATGCTTTGCTATTAATACTCGTATAACGACGCCATGGTATTGAATAGATCGCGAGTTACAAGTGCACTTTAATGCATTTGACAATATTAATGTGTTATATGTACTATGTACCCTTGTCGAAATTGCAGAAAAAGCGTATATGTATGTTTCATGTTTCGTCAAACTTTCTTATCACTCTTCCAATTACATTAATTTACGTCGTTTCCATGTTTGATTGTTAACATTGTTTCATTGTTGTCATGTAGTTGTAGTTTTATTCATGTCGATCATCGATTGGACCAATAACCTCTACAATGTAACATAACATAAAAGATAAATTGTCAGACAAAGTTTGTAACGAAGATTTTTGGAACATCCCCAACCAAGAACCTATCAAGATCGAGATACAAAAGACGGCAATTCGGATGGATAGGTCACACACAACCAAAACCTGATACGAACATTACAAAGCAGGATCTAAATACGAGGGTCATTCAATAAATTCGTGGACTGGACTTGTCATTTTAACACACATGGACACAGAGAATAACTAATTATATCACACTAAACTACAGCCTTTCCGACACAAGTGAAGAAAATATTGCATTAAACGACACATTTTTTAAGAAATTATGGCTAAAACAAAACTATCACTTTACCACAACCACCACACAACGCAAATATATTCTGACGTCAGCGACGTTATTGACGTTTTGCTATTTCTCAAATGGTAAACCCGAAATTGAATTATTTCATTCATATCGAATTAAACATAAATATTTAAGTGGTCTGTTATTAAAAAGATCTACCACAACATTTTGTGTATTCAAAGTAAAAGGATTAAGCTAGACTTAATGGTTGTATGCTAAAGTGAAATGCCTCGATAATTTTGACTGGCGTTTCCTCAAATGTCCATACGTTTGCAAATTTCGTTCGATCCATGTATAATCTAAATACCACGCTGCTCTTCAGAAATTTGATTTTACCACTTAAACACAGTGACACTGAATACTGTATGTTCTCCGCTTGCTCTCATTAGCAGCGTATGTGTTTTTGTTGTGTATTTCCAAGACAAGTGCACGATTTAATAGTTGCATGAATTTCCTTGCGTAAATTCATCGGCATTTCGACGTGATTGAAAACGTAATAGGCATAGATCAAATACTTCTTAATTCAAACTCAAACGTCCAAATAACTTAATAGTTTCAGAAAATATGATGATACTATCCTGCAATAATCTGGCAAAGAAATAGGAATGTATCTTAATTAATTCGGAATTTATGGCTAGTTGAACTAGTGAAAAGGGTACGTTACGTCGGTCGGGGGTGGTAGCGCGTTACTATGGTAATACAACTGCTGATGACATGATACTCTGTTGCATAATCAAAGATAAATTGGTATCTACGGTAGGTAATAGATAAATGTTTATAATGATATAAGAAATTACTATTTAAACATAAATATAATAAAATGAGAAAGGTTGTCTACGAATATATTGAATGACCCTCGTAGAACCCTGAAGGTAGAAGGAGCATGGGACGTTCACACAACACCAAATTACATGTATTATATTGCAGTCTAGTTGATTAAAAATGGAATTTGACACCTCGCACTATTTTACACCACAGCTTATGTTTAAGTTGGTATTATTACCAAGTAACATTGGATCTTCGTCTCAAATGCACATGAAATGGAAATTAAAAGCAACGCCAGAAATACCACATATTCGGTACAATTAAGCATTGAATCCTCTATCAATATATAATATTACAAAACTGTTAACATAAATCACAGAAACTAGAATGACGTGCCCAGGACAAAATTGAATTGTAAAGTGAACAGCTATCATCAATACAGCAATGTTAAACGTTAAATATTCAATATTGACGGCCAGAATAGAAAACAATTTCTCTGCAACTAGACACACCTTGCATCAGTTAAATACACTTTACATTTTCTTTTCATACCTTTATATGAGAGGAACAATGACGCAATACAATAATGAGGACATTGGAAAAGTGAGGCAGCACTGAACTTAACCAGCCGAGCACAGAAATCAGTTAAAACACAATAAAACCGCACGCTGAAATGCCCACACACAACCAAACGAAAGGCAGGACGACCGAATTTCACAAATAAATAACAACGAAAACAAAACAATGATCCCAAGTAACAGAATAAAACACAGCTTAGATCTGACCTAGTTCCCCAAGTCCCCGCTGCAGGATGGCCTAGGTTCACAAATATATGCCAATACAGTGACCCAAGCGAAGAAATGTAAAGATATTTTCGGTTGAGTTTCACGTTAGCGTTCGGATATGTGTTAGGCACTGTGTGGTGTGCTTTTGATATTTGGTTTTCCTATGTTATGTGATTTGTGGTTTCCGTTGTGTACGCCTTCCCTGTCTGGTCTACCAATATCGTTATCACCGTTGCTGCTTGTTCATAGAGCTTATTAATAATGTACAGTTGTATGAGCATTACGTCTCACATCTAGCATACATGTAGAATATTCTTAACGAGCCTATTACATGTTATACACATAATATAACTAACTAGCGGCATCGCTTTAAGTGGTTAAGTGCATCATCAAACAAAATGTATCTTGAGGCGTAGGAGTAGTGCATGTGCATATACCCAGTCATTCTCTAATACCCACTCCAAACTGGTTATTGACATTCAATTGGTTGTTTATTGCAGATCTAATCGTAATGAGCAGACTTTTACCGAGTGTTTCTGGTAAAATGCAATCATTCTTTAGATGTATAAATGCGTTATCGCTTTGCTAGCCATTAACTCGACGTGTTCCTACATTTACGGACTTTGAAAAGCACCGCTTTTCAGGGGTCGGTATTTTTTGTATAAACTATCTAGGACTATTTTATTCCAATGAAATAATGTTTCTGGGTTAGAGCGATGTCGGTAAAGTATATTTTAATCCATTTTTGCTAACCGAATCGCTAGTAGGGACCACGTGGCCAAATTTCATTTTAAGCGCGTGAGTCTCGTGCGAATGAAAATATCAGAACTATGTAAATGACGATGTGTAAACGATTCCTAAAAGTACAAAAAAACAACATTTTAAGCGATTACATTATCATGATACAATCAATATTCGTCTCCAATAGCGTTTTATGCCAACTGACATCACCGTTGATTTCCAAATAGGGATTAAAGGCCAAAGAAAACACATAATTCGGATAAATTAATGCGCTTGCTCCGCCTGAAAAACGACTTCCGGTCAACAAGCATGCCTGTCAAATGAATGATTGGTGTCGATAGATATGCTATATCATCAAATAAATATATCAAACATATTTATTTATGAAATACAAAATTTTCATTTAATACCCTGCCAATCAGTGTTTCACCTAACATTGAACACGTGCTTCAACATGCAGTCACTTACTTCTTGTATTACTATTTCCGGATGACAGGGGTGTTAACCTTGGACAGTATAACGAATAACAGTCAATTTTCTTGAAGAAAACAATATCTGCGTGATAGAATGTCCCATATTTTGATCCCACCGAAAACATATGACATGTTTTTTCAAACCTGAGTCCACTGATGGGTTCCATAGCGCAACCTGTCCATAAGGTTGTCCGAACCTTTGTTGATGAATAAAAGAACTTTCCCCAGAAGGGAATTGAAATTGTAATGAGTATCAGCTGTTGTGAACGCATCAAAACATAACTTTACACGCACTCTCCCTAACTGTGAATTTGGTTTTGATACTTAAGCTCGTAGATGTCACGTGACGAAGTAACATTGTTTACTGTCGTTTTGAAATTTTGCTAGATGTTAAAACATAAAATGAGCTATCCATAGATAAAATTTGAATACAATTAAACAATGTTTACTATTAAATTTCGTGGTTTGAATAAGTGGTGCGTTTTCAAAGTCCGTAAGTGTACTTTATCTGCGCAGGTAATGTTCTTATGATAAACGTGCCCAGATGTCAGTTGACGATTACGGTAAATCAAGTTAATACTGATTGATAAGTATTTCCGTGACTGACCAATTAGTTTATAATAACTTAATTCTAACCTATAACGTCGGAAACACGTTCGACGTACAAGTTACATACATGTACTTTAATCATGTAAAACGAATGAGCTTTTAATAATATCTGTGTGCTACTGAATACGGTACATTCATTACATCTTACATTCTTTATCATTGTCATTACGTCTTACATGTTACTAACTCCTTTTAGAACAGGAGATAATACCGTTTCCATCTTGGCGCACACTTCGGTGTCCATGTCCTGTTATAATACATGTATGAGAGATACGCTTATTCGATTGAAATAATGAACTCCCGTTTACAGTTTTGGTGTGATGTTCATGTTTTGGTAGAATTCCCATTTTGTTGCAAGCGTATTAATCATAATCACTACCGATCCTTATTAATGAACGTATTCATCACCACGATCTATGGATTAATTATTGATAATCAACCATCCATTAGAAGGCATAGTTTTCATAGAATTATTTTTTGTTTTTTCTTAAATACTTGTAGTTTTCCTAGAATAAAATTTCAATTTCCGGCTGTAACTACGGTGTATACATTTATTAAACTTCTTCACGAACGCATTCAGTCTTTTTGCAGTGTATGCACGCAGCACGCATTCAAGGCTGAGAAGTTTTCATCCAACACCAGATAATTTGTCATTCGTCTTAATTTTAGTGAGCAAACAAACACATATAATTCGCCTAAATTTTATACTGTAGTCGGCATTTGTGAAGAAGGATTACTATATCAGTCAGGTCCGGTATTTATAAAGCATCTTAAGTGAAAACTAAGAATTTTCTTAAAATCTCAAATTTTCCGAAAGTGTAGCATCTAAACAAGAACAACTATATTAACAATTATTTACATTGTTTAGAAGTATTATGTAAAGAGCTACAGCAATCATACAGAAAACATTGGCTATTTTTCGTTTCTTGAGAAATATGGGCAGCTCAACATTTTAACTTAACTCAAAATAGTTAAGTTTTCACTTAAGATGCTTTATAAATACCGGCCCAGATACACAATGTACTCAACTAAACGTAGATATACGTATGTTTGATACATACTGTATTATCAATAGAGGCTGGCTAAATAAATTCCATTTCATTTGGCTGAGTACAATATTCAGTATTCTTTTAATGGATAAAGTTTATTTATAATAATACTTTGAATATTGTAATGGTAAATATCGGAGGTGTAACAAAGTTTAAAAAGCGCTAAAAGTGGCTCGACCGATTGATAAAATATAATAAAATTTTTCAACGTATTCAAACGTCCAATATTTCAAACACCTCGTCCAATGATGTTAGAGCGTTCGCCTCACGAGTAACGAATTTAGTGTTAACGCATTTATTACAAAAGTACAGAAATGCATTATATGAAAAGAACATTGTACGAGAGGTGTGCGGCTTATGTACTGTAAATGAACTTTTCTATTTAATGATTTCCACAATGAAATTGAATAAAAAAACTATTATATTTAGCAAAATATTGCATCATGAAATGCCTAGAATCCTTATAAATTTCGTCATCATGCCATTTATGGAGCGTTTTTCATAATATTAAGCAGAATACATTGCAATGAAAACGGACGCGAAACACCAAGCTATACAAACACGTACTTATCCGTATCCTTTTTATGATCTTGTTCTAAAGTAGCACACCATGTCCTATCAAAACTTCCCATAAAATACTAGTACAACATTGCCTCGTCCGAGTGAAAGCAATTTGTCAAATTTTTTAACTGTTCCCTTTGTTGCATTCACATACTCAAAGACATTTGGCTGCAAAGTATGTTTTTCCAGGATTCCAGTTTAGAAACATTTTTCCGGCATTATGCAAGAATGATGATCGAAATTATTCGCCCGATAGTACCTTTCTTACTATTATACATCCTTTTACAGAACAGGTATCCTTCAACTGGATTGTACTAAGTCCCAGGTGGGATATCGAGCAAGACAGCCTCCGCGTGAAAGCTATAAGCTATGTACATCTAAAACGTTCCAGTATTTACAAATAAAACTATGTACAATTATTGTTGTCACATGGTAAAGGATGACATTTAATTAAGCTAAATATGGCACAACATAATTATTAACTTGCAAAAAAAATACTAGGACGGTCACAAGTCACAACTAAAACCATCAATATGTAGAAGATTTCTATATTTGGATCCATTATTAGTGGTCATCCAACATTTTTACACAGTTATACTTTTCAGGAAACCGAACGTCGAGAAAAATATCATTTACAATAATACTACAATAACAGAGAAGACTTATATATTTCTGTCATCGTAACGATATTACAGTAAGGCATATTGGATATAACCTTTTCCATTATATCAGAGACATCCGAAGCTTTCTCGGTGATTCTACTTACATATTATGTAAATGTGAACACTAATGTAGTTTTTCGATTTGCGCAGAACTGTAATCATAACTAGTATGTGGAAAGCAGCACTCGGCATAAACAAAAGAACACAAATGAGCATAATATTAAACAGAACTGTATCTACTGTAACAAAAAAGCTTGTCGTATGATCCGTCTGTTCAACATATACGAACTGAAGCAAACCAACATTGAACCAATAAATCAGACTGCCACGCTTCAATAGAAAAGACACAGTGATATAGGTTTTGTGGTAACGATATTCTAAACTTGACCACTTGCATTCATATTCCTGTCCGACTCAAAACAAACGATATTTAGATATTGCATACATCACCACAACTAACATAACGATTGTTATTGGAAAAGTCTTTCCTAATATTGACTTATTCAATATACTAAGTAAATAAAAACTAGTCCAGTCTTAATTTACTGACAGCGCATTCGATTACCGTCACCGCACTCCCATTTATGGCAATTTGGTTTAAAGTTTGACTAATTTAGGACAAAATGAATATCGATATGTCGGTTAAATATAGGTGACATTAAATACCCTTTCAGTGAAATCAATTCACTATGTTGACTTTGGAAACCATCTACGGTTCGTTAAAGGATCAGGGTATTTTTCAGATTCATATTAAGCACGACCGCGAGCAAAATATTATTATAAATTAGATAGTGAAGGCGGTAGTCAACATAAGTCACAGAATGCGAAAGGCACACAGTGAAGATAGCTTGGGTCCAGTGAAAACTAGGAGGATATACGACCATGAACGAACTACATTGTCACCGAGTGATTACATGACCCCCAGTAAAAGACAGTTGGGTGAAGAAATACATAAATCCAGTCAGTATAGTGTAAAATTATTGAGTTCCTTAATATGTCATTGA
Organism: Spisula subtruncata; assembly: GCA_963678985.1. Classification (NCBI taxonomy): domain Eukaryota; kingdom Metazoa; phylum Mollusca; class Bivalvia; order Venerida; family Mactridae; genus Spisula; species Spisula subtruncata. Next base: position 1,247,467 of record OY787667.1, read on the forward strand.
TCACTACTAGCCGCGCCTGAAATACTTTCTGTTTTAATTACTTTAACGAATATTGCAAATGTTGCAAATCGGCAAACACATTGCCTTTGATAACAATAATATAAGCATTAACATAATATTAGTATATACTGTAAATGAAAAACAAACACAAATCTACATGATAAACATAATAAGGGGAAAATGCAGAAATGATAAAGCACTTGATGCAATGCAATATTGAAGATTCGGTCCAAACCAATGGAAACTAAAAGAACATTTTAACTGGAAGACGGGCTAACTTAACACATATAAATTATAAGAAGGCATCAAGCAAACCATGTTTTAGATTTTATCCAAAGTTCAGTAGAATGTAAATTGATATTCAATAGTAGTAGTATCACAAGTGCCGTTCTACACTAGCTAGACAAATATTCTTCTAGACAAGGAAATGAGATCCTGGTCATTTAGATTCAATTATCGTTATTTACAAATCATCCTGGTATAGCTTGGCTAATATGACACGAGCCTGACCTTTTGTTTAGCATAATTTAACTGTCGATATACGATATACGTATTACCTACGTTTACAACACCGATTGTATGTTTGCACAATCGGGGAGTATCACGAAGACGCTCGAGGAGTAATACAAACACAAATCTGAAGTAGCGACATCGCACAATTTGCTTGCGGAAATTGATATATTCGAGAACCTTGTAATATATTCTTGCATAAAGGTCAGGTTCAGGTTAAAATAGACAAGCTATATTGCATTATCGTTCTATTCTTATACATGCATGAAAGAAAACGCAAAGAAATTTGATTACAGAAATATTTCAGAAAAACATACAGGGAAGGCAGCATTCACTTTAACCAGCTGCGTAACCATAAATATTAAGCCAACATAGAGACTTCTAGTTAAGCCCAATGTCGTAGCTAGTTTCAGTGGATATGCGTTTTTCGACCGTTTTTTGAATATCGAATCTCATAACATTGCTACAAAGATGATTTTAGTACATCGTACACCGTGAATCCAAGGACCCAATACAATGCACTAGAAGGACTTGTACAATTGAATGACTGGGAAAGCCAATGTAGAGGTCGAAGGGGGAGACGAAGAAGTTATGTACATGGAAAGGACTATTTCATGTATGTGACTATCCCAAGACATTAAAATGTAGTCATTCGGAGTCACCGAAGTCATATCGCAGGTTGCAATTTAGTTGATTAGTTTTATAATATGATTATATAGGCAATTTTTTGATTTTGGCGTAGTGTCGAATTTCATCACCATGAGAGTGCAGACTATCTTACGTGCTTACGTATAGTTACAAATGAAATGAAAATTAATAGCTGTGAAATTGCTACACTAGGAATTACATTCCATTTACTGATGTCACTAGGTCCCACTTTTATCTGTTTGGATTATGCTACGCCAACTTAAGCATTTGAAGAATAAAATGTTTTGTATGGTGTCAAAAGCAATTGATAGTCAATGAGAGAGTAATATTCAGTAATTGAATTTAGGTGCGACGCTGTTCCCATATTTAATAAAACAAACGGTAGAGATTAAATTGAGGATGATGCATAATTAAGCTTTTGTTTTCAATCAACCTAAATAGCAAATGTTATTGGATTTAAATGTCTAGTTTATAAAAGCAGTTTATCATGTTGACGGCCAATTGACGAGTAGTTGATGTATACTTCTAGAGAGCTACTGGAAATAAGTGGAAGTGCTTAATTCAAAATCTTGTTCAGCTACACTTGTCTATATAAAACCAATTTGATTCACATAAATCATCCGGTTTAGAATGGATGTGATTCAATGATGTTTTTTCAATTACCTGTATATGAGAATATCTGAATTATAAAATTGTTCATACAATATTATTACTTCTCGATGTTAAGAATTTAATTACTGCAATAGCATTTTTGAAAGCTATTTAGCATGTGGTTAGACTTGATATACAATGACGTAAAAGCAATAAAACGAAATCATTCATATAAAGTCAAAGCGTTTATAGTGTGTAACGTAGTTCATAATTTGTTTCAGTGGTCAAAATGATATAAATTTATTCATATTCCTCCCTGTCAATGTTTAAAAATCTAGTGAATTCTGAAAATAAGAAATATATCTATCAACTTTGTGTCTTCATTAAACATTCAACCGACACACGAAACACATTATATTCTAATTATCCCGTTTTGCTTACCAATTCCATGTAGTTACCGAGAATATGAAGATGAAGTGCCTTATACATCATGTAATATCTGCATTTTCATCTTCGTTTTAATTATTTTGATCATGTTAAAAAAAGAGCTAAGTTACCAATTTCTAGGGCTCTTTTCAGCTGTTAGGCCACTCAAGCACCCTAGGTAGGTTTACATTTGTGTTTCATTTTAAGTATATACTGATATTACGAGGGGTGATCAATATATTCGAGGACTTTCCTTCTTAATTTTGAAATGTTGGAACTAGAGTAATGAAATTACAGGCTAATGTGAATCAATCAATTATCTCGCGATTTGTCTAATTTTCTTTATGATTACGTCACTATTTACTTGATGATGTCACTTTTAGTAACCGTGGTGAAGCACGAGCCGTCGAGCATCTCGGGCGTAACGTTATTTCTGAGAAACGACACGCTATGATAATTAACGCGAAACTTATAAAATCCTCGCGATATTTCCAAAATGACTGGACTAAATTGTGAATGGATTCTGTGCGCTCCCAATTAGCCATTTTCATATGATTCCGTTGTTTATGTGAATGTAGGGTTTCTGTCGAACGGTTAAGTCGATGAAATAAGGATAAACAGCAAAAATAACACCGCATTAGGGACATTTTCTGTTTAATTCTGCAAAATAAGACTAATAGATCTCAATCAAATGTAACAAAATGAAGACAAGTATAGGTTTAAAAATCGTTGACTCCAAATCCAAACGGTTATTTCGATATTGCGTCCTAAACAGGAAAGGTCGTGTTTCAGTCTTATTTGGAATAATCTAATTTTGTACAGACAACAATCCCTTTCCGAGTTTTGTTTCCAATAACGCATCGATACTCTTTTTATTCCAACACACATTCGAGAAGTGGCTGTTAACTACTTATTTCAGTAGTAAAAGAAAATCTGTCTCATACATGGGACTGGGTATCAGTCCAGAAAGGAGCCATATGCTGCTCCGACGGAGACGTTTCGAATGACGTCGCGTGACGTCCAACGTAACGCGTCCCTTGTATGAATAAAATAATTTATTAGTGCATTCGGTCGGAGACATCTTACTCCGAATGATGTTAAATGGCTTTGAACCTAACTGCCAATATTTAATTGCTAGATAAAAAGTCCTCGAATATATTGATCACCCCTCGTATATGTATGTTTATGCTTATTGTTATCAAATGTAATGGGTTTGTCGATTTACTGCAAAGTTAATTCGTTGAAATAATTAAAACAGAAATTAAATCATGTGTGGCTAGTAAGGATCAATTATTATGACATATTAAAGAGCACAAAAAGTCATTTTACACTATACATTTTTTTGTACTGACAGGATTTAAGAATCTGTACTCTTCCAACTGTCTTTTACTGGTGTTTATGTAATAACTCAATGCAGTTCGTTCATGGTCGTAGATCCTCCTAGTTTCACTGGACCCAAACCATCTCCACTGTCTGCATTTTGCGTTCTGTGGCTTATATTGAATAACGCCTTCACTGTCTGGTTTATAATAATATTTTGCTCGAGATCGTGCATAATATGGATACAAACAATGCCATGATACTTTACAGAACCGTAGATGTTTTCCAGAGTCAATTTGACTGAAATGGTATATGATGTCACCTATATTTAACCGACTTATCGATATTCACTTTGTCCGTAATAAGTCCAAATCTGAACCCAATTACCATAAATGGGAAAATGATGACGGTAATCGAATGCATTGTCAGTAAATTAAGGCTAGAATAGTTTCTATTTATTTAGTATATTAAATATGTCAATGTTAGGACAGACATTTCCAATAACAATCGAAATGTTAGATATAATAATTGTATGAAATGTATAAATATCGTTTGATTTGAGTCGGACAGGAAATAATGATGCAAGTGGGCACGTTTAGAATATTATAAAATTAAGTTATACAGGCGCATGTTACAAATGTACAGTACAAATATTTTATTTATTTATACAATTTGGTTTTCAAGTTTGGTGTTGTGGATTGACTCCATCAATTCTTTGAATTTAATATGTTTACATACTTTTATCACTAAATTTGAGAACTGCCTTCCATGTCAGAATTGTATTATTTTCCCAATGACTTTTGATTGATAATTTACGTTTGAAAAACAAACATTGTGGTTGATGGCACACAAGCAGTATAGGTAAAACACATAAAAAGCACACGAAAAAGCCCAGCCTATATAATATATAATTATTATGACTATTAATGATTATTTACTACCAAAATTATGACATGATACCTTTCTATTGACGAGTATCTGTCTGAGCGTGTGTCCTTTTAATTTTTTGTTATTGTTTGTTAGCTTTAGCCCGGGGTAGGCCGAACAGTCTGATACGACTGGCTTTATTATTGCAATACTTCGGCCTCTTCTAACGGTTTAATGTTGTGTTTATTGTACTTTTTCTGCCGAGTTATGCTTTCCACATCTCAATCTGAACATTCGGAGAAACTACATTAGTGTTCACATTTACATAAAATGACAATAAAAGCCTCGGATAGCTAGGATATAATGGAGGAGCTTATATTTAAGTATTAGATACAGTACTAGTTTTCGTTCAAAAGTGTCTTCTTACAAGCGTTATTGTACAGTTTCGGAAGGACAAACAACATAATTGTCCGAGGCGAAGCCGAGGATAATTTGTTGTTCGTCCTTCCGAAACTGTACAATAACACTTGTAAGAAGACACTTTTGAGCGATAACAAGTTCTGTATCTGACTTATACTCCGACAAAAAGCAAAATGATCTCCAGAGAGACAATGGTTATCCAAAAGTTCCTTGCACAATCCATGAACAGAGCATCATTCGCAGCATAGAAAATATAGTTATAATGTAAAAATATGCTTGGCCTATAATGTACCAAAGGGATTAAGTTAACTGTCCAAAAATGTCCATTCATAGGTTTAATTAGCTTGTGATTAAAATTCACAAGTGTCAATGTGTTTATACACCGTATAGGTGCTTATAATACACTTGCATCTAGTTTTCTTCATTGATTGATAAAGGACTTAGTGCACAAAGGTAGAAATTTATGCATCCTATTTTCACAATTGTCATATTTCTATGAAAATATGCGTATTGTTTTATTTCTAATACACATAACAAGGTAATATTCATTCTACCCATGTTGAGGCTCACATTCGTATTAATATATAGAATAAAGATCACCTGATAGACAATTATAGTAACTGTTTGTATTCTGTATATATTCTGGTTTCTTGTACATGTAATTAATTGCACAATGAATTTTACAGCAAAATCTTAAATTCGCTTAAATTGTTACAAATACTTTAAAAAATACTTTCAAAGCACTGCTTTTCTTGGGAATAATAAGAAAATAAATTTTGCTTGGCATGAATATTCTGTAACTTTGCTTCAATTGCTATAATTATTTTCTACTTTTCTTGGTCATTACAAGAATATAAATTTTGCTCCCCATTTTGCGGTTTACAAAACAATAAGCAATTTCTCTAAAATTTGTTCTGGCCTAAATTAAATCAAGAATATTGGAATTCATGATTTAGTTATCTACACTATTGATTCGAGTAAAATGCCACAAATTCGATGGTTTCACAGTAGTACAGTCTTATATCCGCTATCATTGGGTGGATTTACAATCTTCTAGCTACATGTTTTTTGACGTCAGAGTAAAAATAATTTAATTTCAATGTGACAAAATTTGTAGATTTTGTGAAAAAGACCATTTCGTGGAAAGATCAACATAATTTAAAGGATTTTTGTGGTTGAAATCATCCACAAAATTCAAGAAATTAAATCCCCCTCAAATATTATTGATTTTACAGTATGTCATTTATTTAACTGTTCATGTAGTTATAAGAGGATTTGTCATGATTGACCAATTATTTTCTGAGTAAATGTTTTGTACAAACAACTTTCTTACAATTCCAAAAGTGTACACTTACGAAAATAATGTATACTTTATGAATGGAGTCACAGGGCGTGTCGGAGTATAATATTTGTTAATGTACATATAAATCTTCTCTACAATTGTAGTCCAACAGAAAAAGACTTTGTTCGACATTCGGCTTGTTAAGAAATACATATAGATAGCTAGAAATACATATATAGATTTCACATGAAGTGAACAATGACCATGACAAAGCATAAAAGACGTAATAAATGAAGAAAGTAATAAGTAAATAATTGATCTTGTGAACAAGCAAACGTAACAAAAACGCTAATTCGTTATTCGTTAAATCATAGAATTGGGACGTAGTACGTGTTTCTTGCGTTATTGATTAGAGTCAACTTAATTCAAGTCGATAGGTCAGTCAACAATGTTCTTTGCCGCAACTTTCAACTGACCTCTGGGCTCGAAGATCATTAGACCGTATAAAAACAGCGTACGTGCATGTCGAGTGATAGCAACGAACGTTGCTAGCTAGGCAAGAACTAATTATACATAATAATTGTAGCTCATCCGAAACTCACAGTAAAAGTCTGCTCATTACAATAAAGACGACACAAAACAACCCATCGAACGTCAATGACGTGTCTGGAGTGGGTATTAGAGAACATCTACGCATGCATAACTGCTACGTCTCAAGAACATTTGTTATTTGTGATCATGCACGTATCACTTAAATCACTCGTAAAGACTATTCTACATGCGTAATTGGTGTATAGAGTCATAATAAACTTATAATAACGCAAAAACGGCAAGATTGTCAGGTACTATGCACATACAAATCGAAATCGAAAAGGGAAGGTGGCACTGAACTGAAACATCTGGACTGGGACACAGAAATGTCACAGACCACAATGATACGGCATAATGACCAACACACTACTGGCAGAAAAATAAACTGACACCTGATAAAAAGTCGTAAAACAATCACTTTAAATTGCAAATTACTACGGTCATACCAATGAATGCTGATGGTAGTCATCAATAATAACTTTCCTTTTTAATATTTGATTTGTCAACAAATTGTCCTTTAGAATATTTTGTAAATTAAATACCGGGTCTGTACACGTGTGATAAACAAAAATAATAACCAGCTATCGACATATATCTGTACATAGCATATACAGGCTTAGGGTTAAAGTTAACACTGCACTGCACTGCACTGCTCTTATAATCAGCGATTTTAAGATATTTATAAGATTATGAAAACATAGAGTCTAGCGGAAAGCTATTTAAAAAAACTGATTATGGACACAGTATAGGGTTGAGGCAAATTAAGTGATACTAAACCTAAGACGATTGTCAGATATACCAACGTTGGGAGAAAAGTTATCAATATTGGGTGTGTGCTGCATGCGTACATTTCATATCAAAAGAACATATGAACTGAATGCATTCGTGAAGAAGTTTAATAAATTTATAGCCCGTAGTTACAGACGAAAATTAAGATTTGAGAAGTAGTTCTAGGAAAACTATTTAAAAAAAACGAAAAATTATTCTAAGAAAACTATGCCTTCTAATTGATGGTTGGTTCCCATTAATTAATCTATAGCTCGTGGTAATGTATACGTTTAACAAGGATCGGCAGTAATTATGATTAATACACATTCAAACCAAACTGGAATTAAACCTTAAGAGGAACATCACACCACAAATTTAAACGTGACTTCATCTCATCATCAGCCTATCTCACATCGCGTATGATGAGAGAACATGGATATAGAATTGTGCACCAAAATAGAAACACTATTAATTCCTGTACTCGTAGATTGATAAATACATACAAGCAAACATGACAGGAGTAATGTCAATAGTAATGAATAGAATGAGTAATCAATGAACAGAGGTTATGAATGAAGACTGAATGAGTAAAGAAAAGACCGTATACACTAGCACACAGAGCATATTAAAAGCTCATTCGTTTTACTTTATTTAAGTAAGTAACTTGTACGAAGTACGTTTTTCCGATGTTAAAGATTAGAATATTGTTAATGCAAACTAATTGCTCAGTCATGACAATAACAATCAACCAGAATTAACTGGCTTCACCGTAACCATGATCTGACATCTGCGCACGATGGCCATTAGAACATAAACTGCACAAGAAAGGTCGAGACACGTCGCATTAATTGTATAGACCATTCCTACCAAAGTGACAACATAACTATCAAGAATGCAAACCATCAAAAATGCTCGGTAAAAGTCTGCTCATTACGATAAGATCTGCAGTAAACAACCACATGAACGTCAATGACTTGTCTTGAGTGAGTATTAGAGAATATCTGCATATGCACTACTCCTACGCCTCAAGATGATTTTGTTTGATGATGCACTCAAAAAATTAAAGCGCTGACGCTAGCCAGTTGTCTAATGTGTATAACATGTAATAGGCTCGTTAAGAATATTCTACATGTATGATAGACGTGAGACGTAATGAACTTACAATCGTACATTATTGATAAGCTCTATGAACATACAACGGTGATAACGAAATTGGTATATCAGACAGTGACAACTGAAACCGCCTATAACAGAACATACGAGTATAAAAGGAAAAGCGTTGGTTAAGTTCAGTGCTACATTCCCTGTCTCATTCCCTCATATATTTATTGTATCATTGTTCTACTCGTGTATAACGATATGACAAGAAAAACTGTAAACTGCATTTTACTGATACAAGTTGTGTAAAGTTGCTTAGTCATTATTTTCTTTTTTGACATTCGGTATTGAATATTCATCCTTTAGCGTAGATATATGGATGGTATCAGTTCACTTTACAATTCAAGGACACAATACAATGTACTGGAAACAGAAGTAATCGAAGACTAGGGAAACTAATTTAGCAATATTTAATAAATAAGTAGCTTGTCTGCTATTATTCCGATTCTGTGAAATGTAGCTTTTTTGTAACATAAGTGTCGGCAATTTGTTGATTTTGGCCTTGGATCGAATTCATCACCAAGATGTCGCAGACATTCAGTAATTACAAGTGAAACGAACGTAAATAACTGTGTTATTGATGTGCTAGCGATTTTATTCCATTTGCTGATGTCACAAAGTCCCAACACTACCTGACTGGATTACAGCTAAAACATTGAATGCGACGAAAATTATTGTTTGGTGTCAAAATCAATTGATAGGGTATTCAATAGTCACACCAGTAACGTGTGCCACGTGCGTATCTTCGTCGAGTCTCTGCAGGTACTAATGCTTTCAGAAAAAGTTGTTTCCGGTCAAAAATTTCAGACAGTTTTCCGAGGTGAATAGTCTTGGAAAATAAGAAAATTCTTAATCTAGAAACGGTTGAGCCCAAACGTTTTCTTTTGTATTCTTAAACTTTTAAAAAATATTTTATGAAATGAAACATAATTATTGAATCAACAAAGGGAAGTCAATACTCCGAGGAGCGGAGCGACGAGTTTTAGACCGTTCTATTTTTCTAAGCAAAACAAAAACATCGCGTGCTGCAGTTTACTTTAGCCAACTTTAGACGTTAAGTTACCAAAACGAAGAAGTTCTATAACATATTTATTTATATGGATTGATTCCGGATTAATCTTCAACCAGGTTGAGCACTTCAATATTGTTGTAAATTTGCTTCGATCAAAATTGGAAAGAGAGTGAGCTGATAGTCCAAGAGTCTACACACACACTGTATGCAAGCTGTGAAGCACAATTGTGTGATATTTGTTGTGGGTCTAGATCTTGTGAATATAAACCTGGGCCCCATCAAATATGTTGCGGTGTCGCTTTTGTAATATCTTCGATTTTCCAAGCGGATACAGACTACAGTATGGACGAAAGACAAACATGGTAGGCCTGGTCGGCTCGAAATTATCCATATTTCGGGACAAAATAAAACCTCATACAGTAGGCCTACACTATTACAGTACAGTATAGGTATGTCGTTGATTTAATCGATTTTGAATCAAATTATGTCAATTTCAATGCATTGACTAGATTTGTTTCCCTTGAATAAAGCATAAAGCATGGAGCCCGTGTGTATATCCACAAATAAAGCCTGGCTGTTATCTAATATTTATTGAACAATTGCTGTCTCTCAGACGAGGTAATACAGTACTTTAAGGAAAGTTTTGACAAGAGAGAAATAGTATAAGTTTTTTAATTAAGCTTCGTATGTTCGCGTTCGTTTTCATGGCAAGGCATTGTGTTTGTTAATATGAAAATGCGCACATCAAAATCGTTGTCGAGATGACGAGACTAAAGGATGTGGTATATTTACAATCTGTTTCAAATACGTGTTACGCACTGTTCCTGCTGACTGTCCAAGAATATAGTGTTTTGTTCTGACTTGGCTTCAAGTCACAACACTAAATACATACCTTAAGACCAATACTTAAACATACATTACAACCAAACAGTGGTACCGACCTCTTTGTGATTCAGTATTCATTGTAATGGCAAATACTGGAGGTGTTACAAAGTGAGCAGTAAAAAACAGTTAAACATGGCTAGACAGACGGGTATGTATGATGCCAATACTTATGTATATCTATGTTAGATACTTTTTTAACCAAATGAAGTAAGTGCGTATTGCGTTAACCTTTATTTATTATAAATACTGTCTGTATTTAGCACAATACAAGTCTATCTACATCTAGTTGAGTACATTTGAATCAGACTGATATATTATTCCCTCTTCACAAATGATATCTTATAAAAGACACAGTATAAAGGTTAGGCACATTAAGTGATTTTTCCTCACTAAACATAAGACGAATGTCAGATATCCCGGCGTTGGATGAAATATTGCAATACTTGGGTTGTGTGATGCAGGCGTTCACTGCATATCAAAAGGACATATAAACTGAATGCATTCGTGAAGAAGTCTAATAAATTGAATCCCCGTAGTTACAGCCGGAAATTATGATTTTTGAAGTTTTCTAAGAAAACTATTAAAGGAAAACAAAAAATAATTCATAGAAAACTATGCATTTTAGCGGATGATTGATTACCAATAATTAATCCATAGCACGAAGGGATCAATACTATAATTAATAAGGATCGATAGTGATTATGATTAATACACATTCATAACAAACGGGAATTATACCAAAAGAGGAACATCACATCAAAACTTTAAACGTGACTATATTATTTCACTCGAATAAGCGTCCCGGTACCTCTTAAACATGTATGATGAGGATGAATGAATATGGATACTGAATTGTGCGCCACAATAGAAGCGATATTAACTCTTGTACTTAAAAGATTGAGCAATGCCTAAAAGTAGTAAGTAAACATGAAAGGAGTATTGTCTATGAGAATGAATAAAAGATAATCAATGAAAGAGGTTATGAATGAAGACTGAATGACTAATGAATGTACCGTATTCATAAGCACACAGGGCATATTAAATTCTCAGTTGTGTCACTTCATTAAGGTATGTAACTTGTACGTAGAACGTGTTTCCGACATTATGGATGAGCATAAAGTTAATGTAAATTTATTGGTCAGTCATTAACCAGAATTAACTTGCCGTACTGTAACAATCAACTGAATCTGAGCACGTTTATAATAAGGCCATACCATGCACAAGTAAAGTATGAAAACGCCGATTTAATGCGTAGAACGTTGCCAGCAAAGCGATAAAACAATTGTAACTGTATAAAATGATCGTACTTCATCAGAAAAACACTGAATAAATGTCTGCACATTACGATAAGAACTGCAATAAACAACCTATCGAACGTCAATGACATGACTAGAGTACTAGAGAATATCTGCACATGCACTACACCTAGGCCTCAAGATATTTTTTGTTTGATGATTTACTCAACAACTTTAAGTGCTGACGCTAGTTGTGTTAGGTGTATACCACGTTATAGGCTCCTAAAATATTCTACATGTATGATAAGTGTGTGACTTGATGCATTTATAATCGTGCATTATTGATATGTGCTACTAACATACAACTGTGAAAAAGATATGGGTAAATCAGACAACGAAGGCATACTCAACTGAAACTGCCTATTACAGAAAAAATGAATAAAGTAAATAACAATCACACAGTGCAGAGTCCAGCTAAACCGAATATGTCTAACTTTCACTGTCACAAAATGGTCACACGAGTATTATTTATTGTGGCAACAGAAAGAAAATAACTAAACTTCGATTAAGGTAAGCGAAAAATTTTTCGGAATATGTTGCCAAGTGAAGATGACAATGACAATGACAATGACAATGACAATGACAATGATTTATTTGACATAGTGGCCACCGGCCCAAGATCAACATGAAGCATCATGACAAATATATACATGCATGAATTTATAAATAAGGAACAAACATTTTTACAACATTATTTGCATGCATACATAATTTCATATAAATTGCATCAATGTTATACAAAACATTTCAATACCATTCAATTTGCTGACGATAATATACGTTTGCGTTCAATAAATCCATAATAAACATACATAGCAAGGTTTTTTATAACATTTTCATTTCTATTGCTCAATAATATGATAAAAGATTGTGTACATACTCTGTTGTAATATTTTGGTGGGATATATTTAGTTCTTAATTGTGACAAGCTCGGGCATAATAATACAAAATGTATTTCATTTTCCACCCCGGAACCACAAAGCTTACAAATACGTTCATGTCTTGGAATATTTTCATAACGTCCTCTTTCAATACCAAGATCATGTGATGAAGTACGCAAACGTGCTGAAGCACATCTGAATTTACGCACATTTAAAACATCTAAATATGTTTCGTGCACAAAAGAAGTTTTGAACATTTGATATAAAAACAGTTTGGAACAATCATTTATACTCGTAGTCCATTCTTGTTGGTACTGGTCAGTCAGTCTGGTAATAAACTGCCTGACAAATACATTTTCGTTTAGCACATACTGATTTTCCCACACATAGCCCATACCATTTGATAACAACAAGTGTTTGACACTGGATACCCAGTTTCTTTTACCATGTTCAGACATATAATATAACATATTGTAGCATTTCTTGACTAGTCTATCATCAGATAATTTGATTATTCGGCACCAGTATTTGACCACACGCTTTGCCGACAAAATGTACATTGGATATCGACCACAGTCTCCTAAAACCGCGGCATTTGTGATACGTTTATTAACACACATGTAACTTTTACAGGCATAGTTATGTATTATTTCAGTTGATGTATGTCTTTGGACACCCCATATTTCAGCACAATATAATAGTACAGGTACAATTTTTGTGTCAAAGATGTTAAAAAAGGTACTACGTGGTAATTGACCATATCTATACATTTTTGATAATATAGAGACAAGAACACGTTTAGCCTTACATGCCTGATCACTCGCCATTCTGATGAAAGATAATTGGTTTGTAAAAGTAGTTCCAACATATGAAAAATTATTTACTATATCTAACACATGTCCATTGTATGTCCACTGTTCATGCCTTGATAAGCGTCCACCCGATTTAAAAACCATCACTTTGGTTTTATCAATGTTAACCTTGACTAACATATTGTCACAAAATGTTTGTAATAGGTTGAGGTGTCGTTGGAGACCAACTATCGTATCGGCCGCCAACGCTAAGTCGTCCGCAAACAGAAGACACAATACTTCCGTGATATCTGGAAACAGCTGTATCCCTCGAGAGTCTGATTGTTCATACATTTTTACCAGTTCATTTATGAAAATTACAAATAGTATAGGTGACGCCATACATCCTTGTTTAAGACCAATCGGACAGTTAAACGAGTCTGTTAAATCTCCAGAAGTTCTTACACACGCTTGCACTGATTTATATATTGCAGTCATAGATTTGAGTAAATTACCTCTAAAACCATTTTCTATGCAAATCATCCACAATTTATCTCTATGTATCATGTCAAAGCATTTCATGAAGTCTACATATGCAACATAGAGTTTATCGCGCGGTTTAGATAATTGTTTATTTATAATGGATTGAAGTATGAAGGCATTATCAGTAGTAGAATAACCCTGTCTAAAACCTGACTGCTCCTCGCGAATTTTATTGTAAACATTTACATAGAAAGTAATACGTCTAGTCAAAATACTCGTGTATAATTTACCGCAAATATCCAGCAATGAAATACCGCGATAATTTCCAGGTACATTGATGTCACCTTTTTTATGAAGAGTTATTATCACTGCCTTGCACCATGATTTTGGGAATTCTCCTGATTTATACAGTCGATTAAACATTTTGTTTATTATATGAATGAATAGATCAATACCGTGTATAAAGAATTCTGGGATAATGTTATCTTCTCCTCCTGCCTTACCGCGTTTCAAAGATTTGACAGATTTCAATATTTCTTCATCAGTTATCTCTGAGTTGAATATACTGTCTTCAAGTTCATCTAGCTCTGTTTCTTGTACATTATCCAAGATATCGAGAGCATCACTATTGTCTATATCAGAGCAAAATAACTGCTCAAAGTGTGCTTGCCATTGATCGGGTGATATTGTATTGTTCACCGTCCGTCTTGAACCACACATTGTATTTAAAGTTTTCCAGAATGACCTGGGATTTGTCGACTTACTAATTAAATCCTGTAGCTTTTCACTACTGTAAGCATTTCGCTTAGAGTCGCACAATTCTTTGAACCCGTTTTTAGCATTTACGTATTTGTTCAAATTTTCTTCAGATCTATTTCTACGAAAATTTCTTAATAATACGTTTTTATTATATTTGGACGACCGACATTCAACGTCAAACCATTTAGGCTGAATATGTGTGAAAATTCGGCTATGCCTTTTACAGCATTCGGCACTTTGGTAGAGGATTTCATTAAATTTGTCAACAAATTTGTCTATGCTACAGCTTGTGTCTAAAATCATATTTGTCATATCACTGACACACTCATGGGAAAGAATATTTTGTAAGTTACTCCTATAACTTTCTGAGTTAGCGTCGTCAAACACATAACGCGTTCGTTTTACTGGCTCCATTTTAATGTTCCTATTTAAGATACGATTACATATTAGTTTGCATGTAATAGGCATGTGTGACGATTCCGACCTATCTTCAACTTTAAAGTGGCAAAGACGATTCCAAATACTGTCAGTAACAATAAGGTAATCAATTACACTGCATCCGGTTGCGCTAATGTAAGTGAAATGGCCAAGTGATTTATCGTCATATGCACGACCATTTGCTATACGCAGTATATACGATTTACATAGTTCAAGCAGGTCTTTGCCAAATGAATTTAGCTTCTTGTCCCATATTTTCATCAGGACTGAACAGTTCAATATATGGTTCAATGTCAAATGAATTACATTTACTATCTAAGTAATCCGGGTTATTTGATGTTCTAGAGTTTAGATCACCCATTATAAGCAGGTCAACCGTGTCATTTACTCTTAATTCAATAATTAACTCTTCCAACAAGTGTATACCTTTTGAGTCACGATCAGTATAAAAGGGGGATAATTCGGGTGGTAGGTATGTAAATACAAAGATAGTCTTTTTTTCGGACAGAACGCCACTTTTAACTTCAAGTACTACCGCAAAGTCACATGCAGAATTTAGTCTTTGTACAAAACAATCGAACTCGCGTCTAACGAAAACCGCTATACCGCCCATTGGTCTTCCATGGACACTTCGTTTTAAACCATCTAAAAAGAAGCATGCGTAATTAGGAAATTTGTCTAAGAAAATACTTGTGTTTAAAGTCCATGTTTCAAGTAAGCTAAATATATCAAAATTATTCAAATAGTTGATAACATCTTGATCATCTAGTTTAGACTGAATACCTTCAATATTCCAAGAAACACAATTTATATTGTCATTGTTGTTTGAGCCTCGGCCGTACCCCTAGTCCACTGTTGTTTCAGTGTTGGACCAGTGGATAGTGTCATCATTGTTTGTTTCCGCTTCCATTGATAATTCATTTTGACTTTCGGTAATACTTCCTAGTGTATTACTTGGAGTAACCCGTCGCACTGCTCTCCTGAATGTACGTGGTGTATCTTGTCTAGATGAAGCGTGGTGTTGTGTATCATTGTGTTCAACTTGCCTAGGTGTAGCCTGGCCTTGTTGATCGTTGTCACGTTCATTCATTTTACCTTTATAGAAATAACCAGTGACACCCTTAGTTTTAGCATGTTTCAATTTGTTTCTTTGAGATTTTGTGAGATCATTACTAACCCGTATCCCAATTCTACGCAAAGCATCGCGTCCTTGATAAAGTTTATATTTGTCATCATCATATCTGAGTGTCACTATCACCATCCTGTCGTAATCAGGATTAAATTCACCTACTCTTTGGACATGTTTGATATCATCAAGGGTGAAGTCAACATCTGGGCATGCAACATTTAATACATTGTTCAGAAGTTTGTGCTTCAACTTGTTTGGTGTTTCATTTAAACTATCATTTACTCCAAAAATGCGCACTCTGTTTTTAATTGAGTCGCGTTCGATATATTCAATTCTTTCTTGAATATCGCCGAGTACATCGATTTTTTTCTCAAAGTCTTCGTGTAAACTATCTACGTCTAGTTGTAGATTCTCATGCAATGAATGCACTGTCTTGATTTCATCTTGCTGATTGTCTACTGTATATTTCAATTCTACTTGTTCTTTTCTTACACCGTCTAGTATTGTTCTTGTTTCTGAGCATTCTTTCCTTATTTGGCTTATTTCAGTTCTCATACTCGTTACATCTTCTCTTACCGCCTTCATCTCTTCCAACAAACGTTGTCCCGACGTATTTGTTTGTTTTTCAAACGACTTTAACGCTGCAAGTAGTTCTGTCATGTTTGTACCTTTGGGTTCATTTCCTTTCGTTGGTGGTCCTGGGTTCAACTCTATATCTCCAGCCAGAAGCAGTAGTCGAAATTGAAGCATGTGCGTTGTCTCTGATAAGCATCCACCAAGTTGTATGGTTTGGAGTTGCTTCTGGATTCCACCTTTGATGCCGACCAATGTACTATCACAATATTGGTAATTTGTGTTAGCTGATGCTATAATATCAACCTAATACAATAGTCTTTCAGTAATGAACATCAAAGAAAGAATAAGTGTCATTGAAGCAAATATTCGCATGTGTATATCCGTGCCATTTGTATAAGGCTCATAGCGTGTTTTATTTAACTTTCTTTTAGTTTCTATGCGTTTGCGTGAGCAGTAGTAATGTCCAATACGAGCCCTGTACAGCATTATATCAATCCCCATTTTGGCAGGTCACTAATGAGCTTCCGTAGATTTTGTACAGTATAGCTGGGTCCACTCAATTTTACAGTTATTCATTTATTTATCTCACACACTGTCATTACAGCGGATTAGGACCATTGTTAGCATGGTGAACTGTGATTATAAATACGTTTACACAAGATGTCAATCACTTGGCAAGGTGATATTTATTCAAGATGTTCAATAATATATGAAATATTCATAACCTTTCTGCATATTCCAGCAATATCCTCCAATTTTGGTGAAAATAATTTAGTCCAAGTTATTGTCCACACATTCACAATCACAGTCATATAAAACTTTTAAATTTTACTTGATTATAATCCATGTATTTAAGCATTCTTTACAGAGCAAATAAATAACACAACCTTCTTGTACCACTGGCTATTATAGAATATAAGATGGACTGGTTCAAACAAATAGAGATACCTTCAAAATTATAACTTACCCGTCATCTGTTGTATTCAGTTATCGTAAGATGATGTATATTGGTTATTGATTGTCATGTCCCGGTTTGAGTAGGTTACCACATCATTAGAGTTTGTAGAATTTAGCTTAATATCAGTAAAACGTAAATTGATATTCAATACACGTACCGTTTACCGGTAGGTAGACTAATATTCTTCTCGACAAGGATTTGAGATCCCGGTCATTCAGATTCAAATATCGTTATATATCAATGTAACTTATATGTTCCTAAATTGGTCACCGTCTTTTGCAAATATTTGTGTATATTAGTAATTTAGCGCTGATTTTGGCAGTTTTGCAGAGATAAGGAAAACGCTTTCGACATCTGCTGAGAAAAAAATATGTTACATTTGAAAATGATTTGTGTCCGGAATAAAACTTACATGTATACATTAATCAATGGGGTATAACAACACATATTACCTTAAAAAATGACAATGCTATTGAAGTTATTCTAAGTTACCATATACATGTATTAATGATCACCCTGTACAACGTGTTTCACGTGTCGGGTGAATGTTTAAAAAAGAAACAAACTCTTTTAGACTTCTCATTTACAGAATTCATAAGATTGTTAAACATTGACAGGGAGGTAGGTATATATGACATTAGGCGAGTATAAAATTAGGTCTGATATTATAGTATTTATCGCATGTCATCAGCAAATTCGGTTTCTAAGAGATTTTTATTGCAGTTTTGAAATATTCGATTAACTCTGCTTTTACTCTAGGATCACCTGAGCAAAGTGCCTATGGTGACCCATTAGGATAAAGGCTACATGTGGTAGTGTTGACGAGTTATATGTTATACTGTTTTCTATATCCTATACACGGAAATAATTGATAATATCTAATAACTTGCTTTACAATATAATGATGTTCTACTTCTACAAAATACTACTGCAGTAATTAAATACTTAAGATAAAGAAGTAATACTATTTTATGAACAAATTTATAATCTTGATATTCTAATCTACAGGTAATTGAAACAACATCATTAAAACCACATCCATTCTAAACAGCATGAATTATGTGAATTTAATTGGTTTGAAATAGACAATTGGAGCTGAAACAGAATTTTGAATTGAGCATAGTTATTGTCAGCTCTCATGGAGTAAGCATTAACTACACGCCAATTAGCATACAAAATGATCAAATGCTTTTATGTTTTCTAGACATCTCTATCCAATAAATTCTGTAAAATTAGTTGATTGAAAACAACAGCAAAAATGTTATAGCTTAATTATGCACCACCGTTTTGTCGATTAAAAATGGGAACAGCGTTGCACGGGAATTGAATGACTGAATATTACAGTTTCATTGGCTATCATTTGCTTTTGACTCCAGACAATACTTTTCATCGTATTCTATGTTTTATTTGATAATTCAATCAGGATAATTTAGTAATTTCAGTAAATGGCATGAAATTGCTAGCTTAACAGTATTGCACTCCTATGGTGATGAATTCGATCCTACGCACCAATATCTAATAAAACTGATTAACTACATTACAGCCTGTAATATGACTTCGGTGACTCTGACTTAATTACAAATTATCCCAATCAAACATTAAGGTCAGCTGCAAATAATCTCCTACACATGCCTAAACCAAATTTAGAAATTTTCAGAAAGTCAATCTCTTATGCTGGACCAAAGCTATGGAATTCTCATCCTGGAGATATCAGAAAAGCCAATACATTAAACACTTTTAAGTCAAAATACATCAAATACAAATTTTCACACTGGCCTGATAGTATCTCCACTTAGCAAACCTACGCGCGATACCACTGTTATGGTCATGTGATACAAAGTATCTAATATTTACAGTCTATCAACAAAACAAAAACACTATCATTTGCAATTCACTACGTACAATATGTTTTATATATATATGCCTATGTTGGGGAGGGGGTTTATTTATTGTTATTTGTTTATTATGTTATTTTGTTTCTTCTTTTCAGTGGACCTTATTGAACATTGATATTAACTGTCAAATATGCTTAAAAGACATATATGCGTTCTGTTTCTGACCATGTTCAAATTCACAATGTGTTTACTTTCGTCGGGAAATTAACCACTTCCAAATACCATCACACTGGAATGTAGTTGCCAAAGAATAATGTAAAGTGTTGCATTATTAGTTCTTACACTGTTTAGAGAATACGTCAAAGAGGTATGAGGAAATCAGACGGGGTATGAAGCACTCGACCTAATCAGCCGAGCACAGAAATCAGAAACACCACAATACAACTACAACCGCGTTGAGAAATGCCCATACATAAGGACCTAAGTCCCCGCCGAAAAAATGCAGGATGACCCGATTTCACAAAGAAATTATAGAAAAGCGGTTATTACATGAGATCGAATGAAATGCAGCCAAGACCCGACCAAGAACGGAACTTATACCTAATCATCTTTATATTAAACATACAGATATGCATTATACAAGTATAGTTGTTGACGTAATAAACCCACAGTTATATATACATATAACGCCATTAAATGATCATCCCACGTATACCAAATATAGTCAGCATTATTTGCCAGATGTTGTGTTGCATAAATGTAATAGCAAATGATAATTATATAAATCAAAAGAAAAACACATAATTATAGTATTGTTCTTATTTAGCGTGTCGCGGACGATACGTAATTCCAATATACCAAGAAAATGCATACTATATTACATCAGGAGTGGTTATATTTAGTACTTAAAATATATTATTATATCGAATTCATATTAGATCCGTTAGTTTCACATTCAAGAAACGCACCTCGTGTCTAGAAAATAATAATTGCTGGCTATGTGATATAAATATTTAAATAAATATCTACAACATGATACATTCTGTCACGCAATAATAAAATTATAACACCTGTGATATAAGACTTATTCAAAGCAACATGGAACCAATACAGGAATTATTTCCAATAATAGACTTAGATAGTTTGTTATAACATGAATACAAAAGTGTTTTAGTTACCGTATCAACCAACACATTTCTAAAGATTTCATTTCCTCCTCGCCTCGCCACTTTTGTGATATACCTGAGACATAATAACGTACAGTCTTGAAGAAACACACGATTCAAACACAGTGAAATTGATAAACGCGAAAAAAATATATTGTCAAGGTTATAGTGGCAAGCTGGTTGATTGCCTGTTTCACTTAGCCATTGAACATTTTCCCGTACTCCATACAAGAAACACCATTGGCGTTATTTAACATCATGTTCAAGGAAACATCATTGATGGTAATTAATGAATCAATATCATGTGGGGAGCGGTGGCCTAGGGGTAGGGCGCGCGCTTCGGGATCGAGAGGTTTCTGATTCGATCCCCCTCTGGATCACTGGTTAATTTTTCTGAGCAAAACCCACACGCCCCACTCGATCATGGTGGAAAATGGTACCTGTGAGGCCAGTGTCGATTCCTGGGCGCCGTAGATCGATGTTGGCTGCCACACCACAGGAGAGAAATAAACACGAGTGTAGGTTTCAGTAGGTAGCCTAATGACCAGGGAAAGTTGAAATGTCAAAGGGTGCTTGAGCGGTCAAACAGCTGAAAAGAGCCCTAGAAAGTTGGTAACTCAACCTTTTTTATGTAACGTTCGAAGAGCCGAAAATAATAGATCAGCGCTGCAGAAATTAGAAAAGTGTAGGACATCTAGTTGAATATTAAATGGCCTTATATGAATAGGGCAAAATAGTATAAACAACAAAACTTAGCAATATATGGTTGAGGAGCATAGCGAGATGGAACCGAGACATGAGGATGTGATTATTATTGAAGTATCTACTAAAAAGACCTATATCTTATAGCGCCGACACTAATTCTAAAATAAGGCAGAGAAACTCAATACCTTGTCTACATTGCCAATAATATATACCCAAAACGACATTCAATCTACATACTTAATACGTTATAAATACATAATTATATGTTCTTATTATAAAAATGTGGTGCAAACAGGTTATGCCAATTAACTGTAATTTCAGGAAAATGCATCTCACTCCTTGATAATGGAAAGTTCGCTAATTATGCAACGTCACGACACGAAAATGACAAAAGGCATACGTATATATTGTTTCAAACAAACAAAAGGTGGAAGGCATTGACACACATTATGTCACACATTTGTATAGATAAAATAAAGTATATCTTATAAAGGAAGAACATCGAATCGGACAGGAACATTGTTCAAAATAAAAAGTAAAGCACATACGACACGAACAAGTACGGACAAAACAAAAATCACATATTACTTGTACATGCTACAAGGATATACTCATATTCAACAAAAAGCAAATGAAAGTAAACAGGTACTTGATCACGACACTTAGCGGTTTGCGACCTCATGGCAAACTCTAAACCATTGACCGTCTGTGGAAATAATTGGTACATCAAGAGCACGATGACGTGATTGATGCTTAGTGCTGCTTAACAAATACTTTTCACTGACTTATACTAAGGGAACGTCTTACTTTTACATCATTAATTTGACTCAAAGATAACAACATGTGGTTTCATTTGTCTGTTCATTTAGGATGGTATTAATGAGAAGTTTAGTATTGTCCAACAAACATAACTGCGTCAATTGCCACTGGTCTACCATATTCAACTGCTTTAATGAGTAGCTTTAATGTTTCTGTAGAGTAAGACAAGACACTTAACTACATCGATAAATCATAACTTTTATATGCATTGTCCTGTAAGAATATAAATATCAACATTTGTAAATGTGGGAATACGTTCTATTCGATCTATGACTTTTGTCGGATCTCATTTTATCATTCTTGTTATTTTAGGCGCAAAACTTCGTTACAGAAACTTGTCTTGAAGAACTTCTCGTGCTTAAACATTTCGCAACATCACATATCATAATCCAATATAGTCAAACCAATACATAAGTACTCTAACAAAATAACTACTTTCGTTCTATTGTTATATGGTGTTGCAGTTAAAAAGCAGCCACCTAGTCTATGTGGCCTTATGTTAGAGCTTTTTTATGATACCGTTAACTAAATGATCGTCTGATGTATTCGACATAATATAAAAGCCAGTATAGTCTAGATAGGTAAAGAAGTGTATATTTATAGAACCCTGAATATTTAATGCGACTCTGATAGTATTGCTTGTATACAATTTATATTTTATCTAATGGCATCGATATAAAAACGTCACCTGTATAAGTCTTCATATATGATTTGAGATGTTTCTGTTTTACAGAACATGGGCACTGCAGTCATCCTGATTGAATTTCAATCGCTATTCGATCAAATATGTGCAAGCGTCATCAAGTAAATCGGATTACTGAATATTACATCAAATAAATTTGACACCCAACGATACATTTCATCGTATGTTTGTTTTTAAGTTTAACGTATTCTAATCAGGAAATGTTAGAATTTCGTAACATCAAATAAATGGACTAGCACATCAATAACACAGCTATTACTTTTCATTTAACTTGTAATTACAGAATGGCGGCGGTATCTTGGTAATGAATTCAATTAAAGTATATTAAAATTGTATCTAATGGCATCAATATAAAAACGTCGCCTCTATAAGAAATTTTCCGATGCTCCAGACAAAGTAGGTAGCATCAAATAATAAATGCATTGGTAGCTTAAGATGACAAACGTTCTATCCTTTATTATGAAAAAAGTCCGGGACATTGCTGACGTTATAACATAGCAATCAGTTTAAAAGCAGTTCTTAACGTGTGACTAGATGAGATATTAAGTCACAAGATCTGAATTGAGATGTATCTGTTATAGATAACATCGGCACAGTAGATATTTGGTACTTTGTATTGGATGTATCGACAATTTTAGTTATGACGTAATGTAGTTATTTGCATCATGACGACAGTTTTATTAGGTTCACGAATATTCAAAGATCACTGTGACTATCGCACTATTAATAATGGTGTTTCTGTTCTTCTGTTGATTCATGCTCAGTAATTAAAACTGACATTCTTACATGTATATCGTAATTCATAATATTGCATATGAATTCTTACATTGTATTGACATGTACGACGGAATGCAGGATTATCATATTGACAACATGACAAAATACTCCACGGTAAATAGAAGACTTTAATCAAATGTCATGTTTGGAACTCCGTGGCATCAATAAATGGAATAAAATCGCTAACACATCAATAATGCAGCTATTTATTATTATCGTCATTTCAATTGTAATAACAGAAAGTCTGAAATCTCTTGGTGATGTATTCAATCCTAGGCAAAATCAACAACTAGCCTCTGCAATCATGTTACACAACTAAATGATAGCGTGGTATGTGATAACGGTTACTCGGAATAACTCGGAATAACTCGGAATTACTAAATTTCAGTCTCGGAATAAGATATTACATAAAAGAGTCTGCTTATTCGCATCCTCGTCTAAATCGCTTAATTGGTCTTCCGAGTCCCTTAATTAAATATCTTTCCAGTGTGTTGTATTTGACCGTTTCTTTGTACATTGTACTGGTGCCACCCATTTAGTTACCTCCGAGGTTCAATATGCAATATCGACGGTAAAAAAGGATACAGGGTGTCCAAAAAGAAAGTATACAGTTTCGGTTTTTTTATCAACTGTTAATGTTCTGCTATCGCAAAGAAATTTTGCACATGGTTAGAAAAAAGATGTAAGTTTTTTCTTGTACCAGTTTGAAAATTGTAACTCGAATAATTTTTACACAATGTCAATTTCCAAAAAATACCTTATTTTGACCGTGACGTCATTTTGACGTATTTTAAGACGTTTTTAAAATTTCTGTCTGTCGCATGTTTCCCGGATTGCACCCATTCTTTAAAAGTGTTGGTTATATTTACACAGATTTCTACAAACTGGTCTTCTTAAATTTAATTTTGATGTTGGTCAGAAAAAAGCTTTCGATATTCGCATTTGATTGTACATATTAAGCGATATCGGATAGCCCAAAAGAAAAAAATCCACATGAATTAAGATCCGTGCTGTGGGCGGGCCATTCCACTCTGCAGTGGAATTTGCTAGAAATTATTTTGACACCAAATGTTTCTTGTAATTCACCCAACACCGTGCATTGTCATGTGTGACTCTGGCTCCACTTGCATGAACCATACAGCATTCAAAACAAAGGATTCGCTGCGGAGTTCCGAAAGAACTTGCTTAACAAAGGCAAGTAACACAATGGGTTTACTTCTTTCTATTTTGTTGTCGAAATCGCAAGTAAATAGCCTATTACAAGCCAACAAACATGCCCATGCTCGTGAGACACATCATATATATAATATCAGTTAAGACATTTGTGAAATACAATGCAAATTTTCCAAGAATGCATGCAAGACAGGAAACACCAGAAATACAGAAATTGTGAAAACGTCGTAAATAACGTCAAAATGACGCCACGGACAGAATACGGTAATTTTAGAAAATTTACATTTTTAAAAAAATATCCAAGTTACAAGTTTTAAACTGATGCCAGATAAAAGTTTCATCTTTTGACTAACCATTTGCTGAATTTCTTTGCGATAGCAAAACGTTAAGATTTTATTAAAATGCAGTGAAACTGTATACTTTCTTTTTGGACACCCTGCACAATTGTTTTGGTTATATAGTTATGCATGTGGAAAGATATCATGATTGGTAAAAAACGACTAGACTAGATAATATTTGTCTAGCTACTGTCGAATAGCATTCCAGATACCACTTGTATAAAATATCAATCTACATTTAAGTAATTCTCGGCTACATTCTACATTAATAGTTCGGTCGATGTTTCGTCGTGATTGTCCCTTATCAACTGTTTCTGTTAGTTTCCAATGATTCAAGCAGAATATTTATCAATGTATGTAAAACAGCAATTTGACCGAATCTGTGAAACATTTATCAATACGTACTGTCCTGTTACCGTTCTTCTTGTTGTTCAACTCAAGTCCACCAATTTTGTTGGTTACTTAATACGCTGATCGGCAATTCTAGTTCAACCAGCATATTTTTCATCTATAACTTCTATGTACTCGACTAAGCACTGATGTATGAGGATGTGATCGGCTTGGATGTTCCGTATTTGTTGTTTTAAAGCCACTAGAAGACATATATGTATCATCTACATGTATCCGACTTAGCGTTAGTTTCGTCTGCTGCCTGACCGTCTTAATATATTGTAAGCGAATTTTTGTGACGATAATACGCGAATTCGTCAGGAATAAACCGATGATATATGGATAAGAAAATCATTGCAATTTGATTATGAATCGATGCTACATATTACATGTTCGTGTAAAATGACCAACGCCTATCTTTCTACGACTGACTGAACCCATCGCTAGTTTGTAGTCTCAATAACTTTGCCGACAATAGAAGTTGCCAAATGGCATCAAAACGAAATTAATTAAATATCATCCACCGTATATGGATATTTTCTTTGACTTCTCTATTACTGAACATGAATTTCACAGAATCGATTGCACAATTTGGAAAAACGATATTATATGTGAAACTATTGAAGACTATGCAGAACGTCTAGAAGCGCTTATCATTCATACAAAAGTTGAATGTATTCCGAAAACAGCTTTTATTGACTTATTCAACGCTGGATTTGTTGCAAATTCTTTAGTTCGCTTTTCAATTACCCGTCACAGAAATACGCATGCTGACATTGATAAATATAGCATATATTAATTTAACTAAAATAAAGTTGTCTATGACTTTTTTCAACTCAAGCACCATTTGAAAATATATCTATGACTGTGTGACTTGTTGTTATGATCGTATGCTTCAAACTGACGTCAAAAATACATACACAAAGTTCAGTGGTCTGTTGAAAACTCACATTTTTATGTAATTGTAAAAATTACTGAAACATATCTAAATACTTATCTTGTGCTAAGAGGAAATATCAAGAGAGTATTTTTGCCATTTATTTAAAACTTTCTTTGTTTAACTTGTTTCCCTGTTGTTTGTCTAATCTCTTGAAATTTTGTTATGAGCGTCAATGAAACTTAAAGGGAAATTTCTAAATCCCGAAAACACACTAAATAAAGAGCTGACGATTAACAAATCAAAATGAGAAATCTCCAACGTGTACTTCAGAGCACTTAAAGTGTACGTTTATGATTCTGTGAGAGCGACTGACGACTGTCTGTCTGAGCTTTACTGTTTTGTTATATGTCAGATATCTAAAAAATGTCAGTTAAACCAAATGTGGATAAAGAAGATTCGGTCCCTCCTCATCAATACAAAATAAGCGCAATGACTTAAATCGTGCTCGAGCACAAGTCAAGCTATTTGCATAGCATTTTGTCGGCTTTGGTCACTTTTGTACCTAGACAAAAAAATGTATCATGCAATGGAAGGATGCTACTGTCGATATTGTACCATCGTCCAGTTATTGTTTACCGGTTCAAATATACACAACTCATTTCAAGTATTATCTGTTGAGCATTTTTAACAATCAAGAATCACCGATTTATAATAAATATTACGTGTACTACCACATATCTATTTTGCCTTTCTGTCATTCGAAATCGAATTTTATAATGCATGTATTCATTTAATACTAATTGCTTTTACTTATAAAACTAGATTTATGAAAGATCCGTGATGCAATAATCGCAAGTGTGTCATGCGTTCTTGGATAGCTGACAACATTGAATCGCCTTATTTGCCGCTTTAAATCTTCGTTCAACTCTCTGTTTTGTACAGACAATTTGAACGTGTAAAACATCGTTTTTATGTTCTCAGCAAATTAATCGGGTATTAACATGAATATAATAACAATCGAGGCGCCAGAACTGTTTCGAAACAAAAATATTGTTCCCGGTAATATGACAGTTAATCTTCCACAGTAAATCATTCCATTTTGTAATATTGTAATACGGCTACATGTTGTATTTATGTCAGATATATCTACAGCTTAGTCCATTTGAATGCCATTTCAATTTGCTATCATCTAATGTTTTCTCTTTTATTACCTTACGGTTATCTACTAACACCAAGAGTTTGTTTCACTGATGACCTGATATGGTTCTTATCTAATGGATATGGAAGGAAAATAAACGTGAATTTCCTACAAATACATTGTATTGTATAACAATATTCCTAAAGATGCGTACTGTGAACCCATTTGAATCATCTAAGAGGAATTTTACGGAAGCAGCAATTATGTGTTGTTTTTGTTTCGCTCAGTTGAAGTAGAAATACTACATCATGAGTACATTATAGTGATAGTCTAGATTCGTTTACGATTTTCGTACATACCTAATCTTTATGAATTTTTGTTTGAGCTTCGACACTGAGTACATCTTGACCTTTCGTTAGCCAAGTACAGTAAACTATACAGAGGTATGTGACATTGACAACTTAATATTTTATTTTCGCGATCAAAACTGCACCTACATTACCTTCTTTAGTGCCATGGTAGTTAGTAGAAAAGTAAAATCTCGACTAGAGAACGGTTTAATATTGTTTCATTTATTGGTCAGCATGTCTGAATTGAAGATAAATATCCATGTAAAGACCATATTAATTATCCTTGAAATTATCTTGGGAGAGCCAAACCATATGCCGTGTGTGTATTCAACTCCTCAGACAGAATAAAATAAAGGACCGACAACTATACAATATTTACTTGCAATATGTCATTATTTGGTTAAATTATCGAGACCAATGTACCAATGAAATTACTTCCAGTTTCATTTGATTCATGCGTTTCACCTTTAGTCCTAGTCACAGTAGTCCAAACTCAAAGAAGCAGTAACAAAGTAAAACAATAATCACTTAAATCTTGACGAAAGTCGACTGAAAGTCAGCTACTCATTTAATAATGCATGTGATTTTAAATAAAATAGTGTCTGCTATGTCAGCTCATATTCGATATTACATCACTCAATATGTTTTATCAATCTAACACTATCATATGTACAGTACGAATCAGGGGAGTTTATGCAGGAATAATGCAAGTGCTAAGCGCTCGTTAGTTTTTGCCATTACCTGTGCCTTTATTCAATCGTGTACGATTCAAAACAGTTAGTAGCACTGAAAAGATAACAGCGTTCTGTTTTTAACCATGTTCAAATTTACAACGTTTTAACTTCCATCGGGAAATAAACTGTTTCCGAAAACCATTACTACGAAATTGGGTGGGTCGTGACACTGTGGTCGAGTGGATAACGCACTTGACTCCTGATCGAGAGGTCCCTGGTTCAATCCTCGGCCGGGGCACTGGGTCATTTCAAAAACTCTTTTTAAGCATTCCCCACTCAACTAAAGATGAACTCTTGGACACACAGGGTAGTCTCGTCTGCATCGGTGCTTTACTACGGGCACCTTAAATGACTATGGAATCTTTTTGAAACGAGCTAGGTATCGCACCCGGATTCCTTGTATCTCAAATCTGTTTCGTCATTGATTTTATGTCGGTCCTTGTCAGACACTGCCAATATTTATACTCGAAAAAGAGTCGTGTAGCAGTAAAGTTATATAGATGGATAATGTAGTTGCCAGAGAATAAAGTAAAGTATTGCCTGATATGTTCATTCACTGTTTAGAAAATACGTCAAACTTCTACCTACTCCGGTTTACAATACACATACAGATATGCATTATCCAAGTATAGTTGTTGACGTATAAAGCCCAAAGTTATAAGTACATATAACGCCATTAAATGATCTTACCACGTATACTACACATAATCAGCATTATTTGAAGAATGTTGTGTTGCATGCATGCAATAGCGAATAATAATTATGTAAATTAAACGAAAAACATATTCTCATTTTAGCGAGCCACGGATGATACATAATTCAAATATACCAGGATAATGCATACTATTTTACATAAATTGTTCTTATACCTAGTACTTATATTGTGTGGAATACATAATCATTTAATCCCATAGATTCACATTCAGGAAATACACAACGAGCCTAATAAATGGCAAGTTCAGGTTACGTGATATATTTATTTATACAAGAAGATTTATTCTGTCACGCAATAATACAAATAAAACACATATGATAACATGTTATTCAAAACAATATGACGCACATAAAGGCATTATTTCCAATAATGGACTTACACAATGTGTTAAAACATAAAGGCAAAAAAGTGTTTGCAAGAGTGTCAGCAATACAAAAAATGTCCAACTCATACATAAAGATTTCATTTCCTCCACGGATAATACTATAGCAAACAGCAAGTTCTACATGTTCGTATTTCATTTTTTAGGGATTTCGATACTAACTGATCAGATGCGTGAATAAAAATACAAAGCACAAAATAACGGATTAGATTTCATGAGCCTAAAACGACAACAATTTACATACTAAATACCTTATAAATACATGAATATATGTTATTATTATAAAAGATGTGGAGCAGACTGTATGTATCTGTATCACGCAAACAAAAGGAGGAAACATTGACCTAATAGCCGCGTATACTAGATCAAGATGATATGCTCAATGTCATGAAAAATGTCATTACTTTAAATCATATGACCAAACAGTACAGTGACGTAGTTAAAAAGTATCTCATCCAAGATACAAATGACGAAAAAGTGGGGGTATTGGGCGGTGGACTTAAAAACAAAGGGCATAGGAAATAAACTCCCTAGGATACGTGGAAACAAAACTACACAGACAAAGATAATATATATGTTAAGGTTTAGATTTTATTGCTACCTGTACTAACAAAATGGCCTTTGCCCATCTCAAAACAGATATAGTCAGTTAGATGAGTAAGGCATGTGTCTGTTGAGAATCCGTGTCTAAATCCAGACTAAAACTCCTATAAAAGACTATTGTTCACAAGATATGTTTCTAACTGGTCATAAATGACCCGCTCAATGACTTTAGAGATAACACTTAAAATGGAGACCAGACGGTAATTTCCGACATCCGTCTTGCCATTCTTTTTAAACAACGTCACTACAAGGGCGGACTTCAGGTCATCAGGGACTGCACCTTGGGTTATAGACAGATCTAAGATATGCGAAAGAGGACTAGCTATAACCGGGCGGAGTCTATGACAAAACAAGACGGGATCCCGTCTAAACCAGTTGTCCTGCCGGGGATTAGATTGTTTAAATATTTAGACACTTTATCTTCCGTTACTATTAAAAACGAAAAACTATCCGGAATAACCCCTTAAGAAGAATAAAAATTACTGCCAAATTCCCTACCGCACCTATTAATTAGTTTAGGTAATTTGTTTACAAGTTTATCTGCGACCGAAGTATAAAACGAGTTAAATTTCTTTTATCAAAGCGGATTTCATCGTCAATATTTCAGACCAATATTACTGGTACATTGTACCTTGCTTATTCTTACTTGGTAAGCTTAATGTATTTAAACCTTTCCAAAGAGACTTGGAATCATGTTGATTGCTTTCAAGTGAGGATGTTAAAATATCTTATGTGTATGCTAGACAACGGGAGAAGGTTTAAGAAAAAATTCCATACAAAACCCATTCCCTCTTGAATAAACAACAGCGAACACGACATTGTAAAGGAGGACATTCGTCCCAATTATTTCCCATTATTATAGATCGTAACATTGTTCCCCGCAAGCACGTACTATTGGTTTAAAGCCGATACTACATGCACTTTATGGATTCCTTTCAATGCTCGTCACACCATGAAATAATTGTGCTGATAAACATTTAATTTCGTACGACTATCAATCTTAAGAAACCAACAGATTGGCGATTGATGTATCTTTAACACGTTTTCTTCTTGTTGTGGTAAACGTTGTTGTTCTTCCTGCTTAAGATGTTCATTTTACTATTTACACCTATTATTTACTCATACTTTCTACCAACAGTTCGATCTTTACAATAAATTTGAAAATAGACCTCTTTCACTAAAAATTGGATACTCGTCCCATGGGTCTTTGTGACAGACATGACATACATTACTAGTGTACGTACACTTAACAAATCTTATACGTGTACACGCATATATTAACGATAGCTCAGTCAATACTTGATGGATCGTGCTGAAATTTTCAACATATGTAGCTTCGATATTTGGAATTATAATTTATTTGATTCAAGCACCATCTGATTAAAATAAATACAATCAGAATCAGCAAATGACGACATCATCAAATTCTAATGTCACCAAATTTTACAGCGAATTCATCGATCGTTCGTCTGGGTCTTGATGCAGCTATTTGACCGCTTTGTGTTTAAATTTTATTTTCAAGTATATGTGTTTATCATGTGTCTTAAAGCAAAGTAAGCCATGATCCCAATAAAGTACAATCGAGGATTAGAAATACACACTTTCATCCGAAAAAGGAAGTTTTTGACAGAGTTAACTCCTTTTGACCATCTACATAAAATGCTTTTTTAAAAATACCATTTTGTTGAGTAATAAATCTCATTATGATTAATTCAAATTGGCCATACTTATAATAATTTGCACGTCTGTGTAAAATTCCCGGTAATTTTGCTTATTTTGATTTTTCACGATTCAATGAACCGCATCGTTCAATTTCAAAGAAAAACTTTATCTATGATTCAATCTTAATGTAGTCAATAGCTTTTACACAAAATTTCATCCAAAAATTATAATAAATAAAAAAAAGTTACAATGTAAAAACACATGCACACGTATAAGATTTGTTAAGTGTATATACTTGTATCGTATTAACCATAGCTACAGGCTGTATATTCAAATCGAAATATGTTATGCTTAATGGTCTTAATATGTTAGAAATAAGTTGAACAACATGTACGTACGAGGGGGTATCAAAAAGTTCATGGACTGTGCCTGCCATTTGTTTAGTTTTTGGCAGAATTCAGTAAAATTCACACATTCTTTAAAACTACGTATTTTGAATTGATTTGCCAATTTCCAGCTAATATAACTTTTATCCGAGTATGTGGTGGTTACTATGGTAACTTAAATTATGCTCCGCGGCGCACTTTCAAAATATCATGCACTTGACTTCCGACATATCCCTATAATTCTGTGAATCGTTATCCGATTTGAAATATAAAACCTTCGTCATAAACATTAAGACCGTAGCATCATAATGATGTATATGTTATAGCGATGTTGTCACGGATACTGATGTGACGTTATAAACATGTCGTTTTGTGTAGTCTGAGTTTTGACGCATTTCATGACGTCGGCGCACTTTCGACATGACGTTACACTCGAAATATCGATCTTCCGTTGCATTTTGCCCGTTTACTCAATTATACACCAATACTGATCTCAGATAAGAGCATGTCTACCAAGTATATATAAAAGTAAGGTTGTCTTGCGAACATTAATCTGTTTAAATGGTATAATATATGTGGCGACGAGAGTTGAATGATGCTAATATCGGTAGGGTAGACTCCATGTACTGTGTAATTATCGGCGCTGGAATAAATTAATTTGTCAAATCTTTCATTAACTTTTTTATGAATAAAATGCTATTTAGTAAAAACTAAGTATTCTAGTAGGCAATAAAACAGTTCAAATCAGGTTTGTGAGTTTTGAATTCTTTAGACGATCAAAAAGAGGCAGAAGTTTTGACGTTTCAGGACGTCGTAACGTCATAAAAGTGCGCCGGGTGGCTGTTGGTCATCTTTTAAATCGTTAGAATATTTTATTGATATTATCATTTAATCAACTTTTTATTTGTTTCTCAGTACAGAATTGAATGTAGTTTAAGATGATAAAATAAATAATTCAATCGCATTACGCATATCAAAATGAACGGGTCAGTCCACGAACTTTTTGATACCCCCTCGTATATATTATGCACATTTTGTTTTTAGATTGTGGTAATATTAGTGCCCTGTCATATCACTTATCAGAGAAATAATGATGTATCGTAAGCGTATAGATATATAAATTTCCTGAAGTACTTAATACTATCTCGGTTTGATTACGTACAGTTTATCAAAAAAATGCATACTAGTATTATCTTTCATTAATAACTTCAACGCTAGAAACATGCACTACATTTCCGTCATGCTAAACGATCTGTTTATGTTCCTTTGTACATAATACTGGTCGCCAAATGTTTCAGACGTCGCCCATGTATTCTGAAGAAACTGATTGATGGACAATTAAGTACAGTTTCTCTAAATATGCTAATTATAAATGCGTCGTAGTAGTTTACACATATTCAAACATGGTTGTTTCCCATAACAATGTTCGGAATTATCATCTTAACGTTCTTTTTATTCTGTAATAAACCATGTAAATCATTTTGAAGGAACAATGGAACTCGCACAAAAACACAATACTATGGAAATAACAGTTTTCTAAGTTGCATTTCATTCATTCGGTATGAACATTATTTACTGAAGAAAAACACTAAAACGCAATTAGTTTTATAGCTCAAACTAGGTCCGTCAGCAACTGTAACTGAAACTATGTATGTCGGCCCTAATTTGTGTTGGATTTTGTGTCGTGTAATAATTATTGTAGTTTGTGATGTTTTTATGTTTTCTGTGCCCGGCTTTTAAAGTTCCCTTTGCGATTTTCGTTTATCTTCTTTCGTTATGATTTGAATGAATTGCACAATGTTCATTAACATCGGTCGTGTTATGTATTTCGTTCCAAGTTCGGAAATCAGTATTTCATTTATCTACATAGTAACGTTGATTGATACCATTACCAAATGTGTGAACTAACGTTTGTACAAAGTCTTGTAGAAAGAACAAGCCAGAGAAGCTAACTCTTGACAGATGACATAAATATCAAGTTGTCCAAGTTAGACGACCATTTAGTGACAATGTGTTATCTCCAAAATACTGACATACAAGATAAAGTACGTCTTAAAACGAATCTACCATCATTAGTGGATATAAACGCCAAGTCACAGACGATCTCGCAGATGAATGGGAACTTTCTGACCATACTTAGTGTAATGTATTTAATCACTTATATTGCTCTAGCTTATGGTATCTAATGAATTTTTTCAATGCTGGATAAGCACCAACATACTTCGGTCACTGTTAGTCTATGAACTCTTCAGTTTATTGAGTCTAAGTCGAAAGTTTTAGTAATTGGGCCACTAAAACATACACAACTAGTATAACACTTTTATGGCATTGTGCGACATATTTGTAATTACATGTATTTATGATGAAGGTTCAAATAAGTCCCTCAACGGGACAGTACTATAGTTCTGCTTGCTCTCTTTGTCTCAGGATCGTTTCTTCTGTCTTCTTCACTCCTTTCGTGACGGCACATCTACAGCTTGGCCTATCTTTGGACAGGGGCCTTATTCAACAACGTTGTAAGTCTAAAACTCAGACTTAGGCTTGAAATTGTCATTATTCATAATCAATAGCATTTCTTTTAGATTTGATTAAACCATGTGGAATTTTATCGGCCTATTGGTGGTAAGCCACTGAGCACGTATACAAATTTATATCAAAATCAGTACATATATGACAACATGAGAGCGATTAGACCATTTGATGATTTAAAGTCTAAGTCTATATTTTAGACTTACAATCTTGGTGAATAATGCCCCTGGTCCTACCAGTCTGCCGTGTTTATGTCAGTGCAATGCAAACCTCCCTTGCGCGTGATTATCAACTGCAATGCATATACAAAGAGAGTCTTTCTTGCAGATGTATCAATTTCAATATTTGTTCATGTTGTGCTGATCATATTGTGTTTGATATCATATTTAGAAGGATGATCTGTCCTCTGTAGAAAGTACACACCTTAATCTTCAATTAAGTGTGTAGCCCACAGTGTAATCTTATTGACCCATATACTTGGTTTTAAATTATCTGAGAGTATCATTTAACAAGAGATGTGACAATAAGTACTTAATAAATAGTAATTCAATAATTGTAAATAAAAGTATAATGTTTTTTTCATATACATGTTTTGGGTATTATCGAAATGCCCAGGGCACCGTTTTATCAAAGCGATTACGGTAATCAAATGTTGACAAACGTATAGTCTATAGTAACTGCTCGAAACAAGTGAAATACAGTGGTGAATATGACACTTATACATTGGAGAAATTATCAAATTATGATTTATTGTTTGTATACTCAGTGTTATTGTGCATACTAAACATTTTTGTACTTGATTCTAAGAATGTGTTTAATAAATTCTTCATTATCTGAATGGTTGTTAACAATCTTAGACGGTGAACAGCATCGAAAATTAAACAGGGAAGGTAACACTCAACCTAACCAGCCGAGCACAGAAATCAGAAACACTACCCTGAGCAATGCCCACACATAAGCGAAAGGAACAATAAAAAATCCAAGTCCTCGCCGAAAGAATGCAGGATGACCCAATTTCACAAAGAAATTATACATTAGCGGTTATTGCATGAGACCGAATGAAACGCAGCCAATACTCAATCAAGCTTCCTGTGTCGCGCTATTATCGTCTGTCGCTTCATGTGTCGTTTCTCGCGGTTTGAAAGTTTTATTCGACTGCGACAATCGAGCGATATAATATCGTGCCTCGCTTCGTGTGTCGCCTGATTCTCGCGTGTCGCTTCGTGTATCGCTTTGCATCGCGTGTCTCGCCCTAGGAACGCGAGGCACGAGAATGGCGCGACACATGAAGCGAGGCGCGATATTAGAAGCGACAAGCGAGAATCACAGACACCTTGCACAAAAACATGAGTTTTGGCTTTATTGCTTATGTTAGAGAGGTAAGTGAGGTGGCATATTAATTGTCAATACTTTGTCTTTATTTTTCATCGATATAGTGTATACAACAAATGTTGAACTATCAAGTACGAAGCAAAAATATAACAGTTTTCTGTTAATATCGCTTACTTTGGGTGATGTTTTGTCATTTTTCTACACTTTCCCATGGGTATTTCAGAAGGTAAAAGTACTGTTGTATTGATAAATTATTGCTATATCAATAGTGACAGAAAAATGTACGCATTAGATCATAGTAAACAGCAATTTTATATAAACTTGCGTCTCTATTGTCGATTTGTTAGGGCCCTAGCCACCATTATCATCCAGCTACCCATTATCCGACCTAGCAGGCATTATACAGATACAGACCGTGATGGTGAAAACACGATGGTACGATGGTGAAAATTCGATGGTACGATGATAAAAGTACGATGGTACGATGATGAAAACACGATGGTACGATGACGAAAACGCGTTTTACCATCGTGCCATCGTACCATCCTTTTTTCACCATCGTACCATCGCGTTTTCACCATCGTACCATCGTACCATCGTACTTTCACCATCGTACCATCGTGCATCGCAGTTCAAGGAGACACAAAAAATACGTTTGTCCAAACAGAACACCGTAGTTGACGGACTAACATGGTTTTGCGTTTGTCTCGTGGTTGACTCATATACGTAGGTCATATTGTTTGGCTTACATACTAGTTAGCTATTTATGTATTCAACATGGACATACTAAATGGTTAATCTACTGACTCAATGAATTTGATTGATACATATTTAACTTCTGGTTTCACTCTATTTACGTTGAACAGTCGCATTTTGTTAGATATATGTTATGTTTGATATGTATATTGATTGTCTTTTTATGAATTGATGGAGTCAACATAGTAAAAGTTTTATTTCTGCTATCAAAATGATTTCACAGAAAGCCTCAAAACCACTAACCGCTTGCTATCGTATGAAGAAACGAATACACAGAAACAGTTATTTACATTGTTTTATCACATTTACGTTTCAACGATTTTATAAAATTATACTGTAGAATAAACATATTATGTAAATGCAAACGTACGGGTTAGATGGATTTGTTTCGTTCAACGTAATGTGCATGTTTAAACTTTGTTCTTAACAGTTTACATAAACTCATAGAACGGGCGTATGATGTAAATGAACGATAAAATACTAGTATATGATTCTGCATAAAATCTTAAACAAGTGTCCCCATTTAATTTAATATTCATATTTACGTTTTAAACATAATTCGTCAATATCTAAAGCACGCGCTGTTAATGGAGGGAACTAGTGAAAAAATTGGTACGCGCGTGACAACTCCTTACAATTTAAAACTGAATCCGTGATAGAAGTAATGTAATAAAGTTAAATGTAAAGTGAGAAAGTCTTAACTGTCAAAACCTGCCTACGGTGCGACGATAAAATCAAATGATTTTCTTGACGCGCTAAAAGTATTTCCTGGAACGATAAAAGTATTTAAATGCATGAGAATTATTCTAATGGATATGTACATAAACACCCGTCTTGGAAACAAACGAACCTTGCTTAGAGCAATTGTCTAAGACAATATCTAAAATGGATGAGCGTGCACGACGAATCATGTTAATGTACGTGGTCTTTCCACATATAAAATATGTCATCAACCTTTTATTAATTTCAAGAACCAAATGACTAAGTCTTCTAAAGCGCATCGATCGGTTTGTCAACTGTAAACGCCATAAAACAGTCAAATAATGTTGTAGTCTGGCCAACAGGGAATTGGCGCATATAAGTGTTATGTTGAAAACTTTACTGCGGAAATCAATCATAAGAGCATAATCATGTTGGTCTCTGCTCCTCATTGTGAAATTATATACTTCCCTTTAAGGTATTCTAGATAGTATGCTATTTTAGAGCCAATGATTGTTTGGTCTCATATCTGTCATCCCAGGATCCTACACACATCAAAAGGCAATTAGAAAATACATTCAATCACATTTTAGTCACTTGTAATATATTAAAAAAACGAACGTCTAACATTTGTGCTATATAAGTAATAGTCATACTAAATAGTTAACCCCCTTTCTACGCACAACAAAGAACAACTTAAAACAAGTTAAACAAAGGTTGGTATTAACATAGACATTCTAAGGAGGAAGTAAGAACACATATCCATCCAATTGTATCTCGTTATACAATAGTGCCTTATAGCAAGATCTACTCCCACCAGCTCGTTAAGAGCATAAGTGCATTTTTGTTCGAGTGGTCAGAAATAATTAATTCTGATAAACATTACTTTTCTCCAGACAAAGCGGAATTTATGACTGATATTAGCCAAGTTTTACGACGACATGTTCTTAATTGAGAATTTCACTGGATAACTGGGAACCATTCAACAGTTATAGGTTTTATTGACTTGTTAAAAGGATATATGTGCTTCACTTTCGTTTCACTAAACTCCTTTGGTATCACATATGACGTATCGTAATATCCCGTTTCTTGTGCCATGTTCATTGCATATTCAACATTCTCCGTGGCACAGACGACAAAATAAAGACAAATAGCTATATGTGTTCATCATTAAAATGGATTTTGCAAGCAGGCTGTACTACATCACTATTCGTTGACTACCTATAACTGTTAATGCCTGCAATAAGCTAGTAAGAATAATAAATTAATTGGAATTCATGCGGTGTAATGGAAACGATGTTATCTGCCTTCTTCCTTCCTGACAACCATTTTATTTTGTATTCAAATGTATTAACCCCAAATATTACATTTTTATATTCCCCAGTTATGTATTGGAATCGGGTCTGGGAATATATTCAACAGTTCGCTATAATTCACATAAAATGCCGCTGAACTAACAGTACGATATATATTATATACATTTTCTTAACAAAACTTCTGATTCTTTATTCCTCCATATCCAGTCTTCGTCATTTTCATCGGGACCTTTTTCATACAAAGTTAACAATTTGTAAATTGTTATTTTGACTTTAGTGATCAGCTGTATCATTCCGTTTTAATACAACCTGCATGTTTGCTTTATTGACTTCTCTTTTTGACGTCTTTCGTAGTGCTCTGGTGTTTCTGCTCAGTGTTACTTGCCTATCAAATTCGTTATCAACTGAAACCTTGGTATATTTGAAACAATGATTTTG
This sequence comes from Spisula subtruncata, assembly GCA_963678985.1. Classification (NCBI taxonomy): domain Eukaryota; kingdom Metazoa; phylum Mollusca; class Bivalvia; order Venerida; family Mactridae; genus Spisula; species Spisula subtruncata. The sequence continues at coordinate 1,287,081 of OY787667.1, forward strand.
GAATAGACATCAAGTGCATGTTAGAACTTCACCAATTTGCTTTCGTTTCTGGTTTTTATTCACTTTAATCCATAACTTCAAGACATGATTCTTATCAATAACTATGTGACGTAGTAAATGTCATTAATAATTAACTTTCAGCATGTCGCGTTATGGTCGCACGAACTTCGTTGTATCAAACGTGTGGAAGCAGAACGGTTGTTGATTAATAATGTTTCAACTCTCATTAGTATTCTTTCTATGGGTTGAGTCGCTAACGACTACGGACATATTAAGCTATATAACCTTACATGATTTGCACATAATCAACATATTAAGACACAACAGGCTCAGAGAATGGCGTGTGTGGTGTCGTTAATCTGTGCAAATTACGACATTTTTGACGGTAGGTTCTCGCTAAGTTGTTTGTTGGTCATTGTGTCGTGTGGTTGTGGTCTGCGCTGAGTGTACTTGTACTTTTAAACTTAGTTTTATTTAAGACATTTTTATAAATCATGCCATACATAATCCATTCCCTTTTTGCAACATATTGAATAAACAAGCAATTATTAGGGAGGAAGTTGGAACGATCATTCATCCCAATTCTTTCTCATTAGTAAAGATTGTAACATTTCTCCCTCCACAAGCACGTTCAGTCGACGTTGCACAAATTGACACTCTCTTGACATTTGATTGAAAGCCGACAGTAAATGGGTTCCGTTCAATGCTAGTCACACTATGGAATAATTCGTGCTGATAAATTTTCAGTTTCGTCTGACATTACATGTTAAGAAAAAATCAACGTTTTTTGGTGATTGATTTGTCTTTAAATCTTCCGCTTGTTCGGTTTAGTATGTTATTATTATTATTTACAAGTACTTTCTACCAACAGTTCAATTTTCACTATATTTTTTTTTCTTTAAAAATAATACGATACTATGATATGTCACCGCCTTGTATAGAACATCATACCTTTTGGACTCTCAAATGGACTTTCTTCTTTCCGGTAATTGTGTGCACACGTGGTATTCATTTCTAATGTACGTGCATATTTGTATCACAGTTATCACAGATACAGAGTGTTTACTCAAATAGCAAACTTTAATACTTATTTATCTTACGTCTGACACAGAATCCCTCATAGAATATGTATATATGCACATTTTAGATTGGTATGTAGATTGTGGCAAAATGATTAAATTAGTACATTTTGTACCTAACAATGGCCCTCACTTACTATAGAAAACATGATGATTCGTAAGCGTACCATATACTTTTCCTGAAATATTTAGTACTACCTCGGTTTGATTATATGCAGTGTATCCAAAAATGCATACCAGTATTTCATTTAATTAAAACATCAACGTAAAAAACATGCACTACGTTAACATTATGCAAAACGAGATTTTTATTTTATTTTTTTACTCAATCTTGGTCGACAAAATGTCTCAAACATCCCCCGTGTATTCTGAGGAAATTGATCGGTGGACAATAAAGCACTGTTTCTCTCAATATTCTAGTTATAAATGGGTCGTAGTTTACACATTTTCATGGTTGTTGTTTCATTAAAATGTTCTGAACTATCCTTTTAACGTTCTATTATTCTGTTATAAAAACTTTCAATCATTTTGAAGGAACAATGGAAAAAATGGAACTAGCACAAAACACAACACTAAGGAAATTCGGTATGAAAATTATTTACTGAAGCGAAAAACTAAAACTTAATTTGTTTTTATAGCTGAAACTAGTAACTGAAACTAGGTAGTTCAGCATTAGTTTTGTTTTGGGCTTTGTATCGTGTAATTGTGGTTGTTATTATGTTATCTATGCTCGGATGTTAACGTTCCCTGCTAGATTTTCTTTTATCTTCTTTCGTTATAATTTTAATGCATTGCTTGTTAACTGTCGTGTTATGTATATCGATCCAAGTTCGGATATCAGTTTTTAGGCTGGCGATTTCGCGCCAGACTATTACAATCCTAAAAAATGAAATCCACTAAGATGAATTTACTCCCGAAACTGACAACACAGAATCTTTACACTCGATGCAAATAGTTCCTCCTCGTTAATCAGTTTTGCAAGATAAGAACATTCAACTTTCCTTGTTTCATTTATTCTGTTCGATTGTAATATATTAGTTTCTTCTTGTAATGGAAGGAAATTGTATGAAATTAAAAGAATAGGTGCTTAAATGCGTTGATAATTATTACTACGCGTTACCAGAGATCTTATATAAACTAGATCCTGGCGTTACGAAACGCGATATAGAGCGCGCATCAATGATTTTATTATGTTAAATTATTTAGGTCAATATTCTCCAACGAGATCGTGGTCGAGTGGTTAAGCAACTCGCTTAGTAATTTTCTGATGCTACGGTCCAGCATTCGAATCACGGCGGCTCCCAATTTTTTATATTTTTATTTTTTGTTAAGTCCAGCACTTACCTCTCTTTCGACTTAGAAAACCACTTGATGTTATATCACTTGAAAAGCTATTGTTCCTTAGCAGTTCGCCAGCCTGTCAGTACTTTCAGTACTTTGATTCTTGTATATAAGTAGCAACATTAATACCATATTGGACCAACGCATGTACAGGTTCTTGTAGCAAGAACAAACCAGGGAAGCAAACTCAGGACAGACGACAAAAAGACTATGTTGTCCAAGTAAGACGACCTTTTAGTGACAGCGCTTTTCCAAAATGTCGACATACACCTCGGACCTGACCTAGTCGATTATACCGCTTGTCATTTTTCGATTACGCTACAATTCGTTTAAGTAAGAAAATGATGTTTCCTTGAGAAATGACGGTCGAACAAGGTGCTACCGACAACTCGGTGAACTGTTTGATCTCAGTTTATCTCAGTGGGTGATATATACGGAGACGGTGGTACAACCCCTTAAATGTTTGCTTTCACAAAATGCTGGAGTAATCAGACATTTGTACGTTGCATAGGGGCTCAAAATCCTTGTCTGATACATATGATACTGATGTCATGACTGCGTAATAGTAAATTGCTTGAACGGCTTACTGTTCCTGAACGTTCAAGTATTATGTGTTAATAGTTGAATGTATTGCCCCATTATATGTATTTATACGAGATTAAGTAACGCCTCAAAACAAATCTACTACCATGAGTAGATATAAATGTCAAATCCCAGACAATCTCGAACATGAAGGAGAACTTTCTTAGTATATTTAGTGTAATGGATTTTATAAACTGTATCTAGCTTATACCACTTAGTGTGTACATTGTCAATGCATGCTAACCACCAAAATACTTTGATCATATTCCTACTAGTCAGTGTAAGTCTAGGAAATCCTCGGTTTATTGAGTCTAATGGGACGTTTTAGAAAAATGGGCCACTAATACATATAAATGTAGTATAACACTTTTATGGTTTTGTACGACATATTTGTTATTATTTTATGATGAAGGTGCATATAAGTCCCCCAACAAGACAGTTCTACTTGCTCTCTTTTCCTCTCGGTCCTTTTTCTGTCGTCTTCAGAAATACTCACTCCTTTCTTGACGGCAAATCTACAACGTCAGGTCCTACGTACCAGATATATAGATTTAAATGTTTGTTCATGTTGTGCCTAACACGCTCTCAGATTATCTCTGTCTGATTTGATATCATCTTTTAGTAGCGTATTTTGTTCTCTGTATAAAGTATACAACACAATGTTTAGTGATTCTAGTACATGTAGCCCCAAATGTAATCTCGTTGTCGCATATGCACTTGATTTCTAATTATCTGAGAGTATCAAGTGGTGTGACAATAAGTACTTGATTAATACTGATTCAATAATTGTAAATAAAATTATAAAGATATTTTATATGCATGTGTAAGGTGTGATCAAAATGTTTTATGTTTCACAACCAGAACGAACTTTCAATGGAATCTTTATTTCGTATCGATATCACTGCCTGTAAAGGTCACCGAAAACCCTAAATCTAATAATTTATATAAATGTCTCTTTGTCTTCAGGAGTTGTATAATTAAAGAAAGCAAGGCTTATGGACGCATTGTCAATTCCATATCGATGCTATAGAAGAATTGTTGATTCTGTCACTACAACTATCCGATATAGACAGATAAATGTTTATTTGGTTCTTAATTTGTTCTATGATTTATGATCTTCTAAGATTTTGATGGACTTCTAAAAGAAAAATTGTCGTCCATCAATTATTATATCATCGTAGTAGCTACCTATAATCAGGGGTAATCAAGTTTATGTCCGGTGCTATTATACTATGAGTATTACAGATATTACTTTGCTGTTTGAAATGATGGGTTAAGTCAACAATCTGTAACAGATTCCTCCCGGCTCCTGTTTAACATTCCTTATAGCTTGGCTAATATATCACTGGTGTAGAATGAGAAGGTCGTACATACGACCTCTTAAGACTGATACATATTTAAAATCTGCATCGCAAGGCGGTTCTTATGACCGTATTTTCATACAAAAATAGGACTTATCATGTGGACCAAACTAAAATGCTTGTACAATAACTTTCCAAGAGCTTCAGAATTTCCCTTTTCCGCATCTTGTAATTATAGAGAGCAATGCTTATGGACGCATTGTATATATAGTGCGAACAAATTAACTAGATCCTCGAAACTTGTATATTTGCAAAACAATTGACAGAGTTGACTTCTTGTCTATTGTTTGATTTCGACTTGGATGTATAAGGAATGAGTGCGAGGTGAACTATACAAATACTAAATTAATCTCCGTCAAGCAATATGTGCTGACATCATTGTATGTATATTATATAGTGATTTTAATTGTTTTGCTATCTATCATTCGCAAAATAAGGTGGTAATATATATATATATATATAATGTTCCTACACTATAACTGAAGTCCAAGTTTTAATATATTCGCACTTTACCAAGACATATATCAATTATCTAACTTAGTAACTATATAAGGCTGAGATAACATTAAGAGTCGATGTGAATCATGCAATGAACAGTTCATCAGATTGCTATCAGACAAAAAGTGCCACTGTATATTAATGTTTGTACCGGTTCATTATTCGCTTCGTAATATAATTCGCGATAAATTACTCTAGCTGTCAATGAGCCTAAAAAACACCATCACAAAAATGGAACGTTGAAGTCTCTCATAGCTCTAGTACATATATGATATAAACCTATGACGGACTACAATGTTTTGCGTTTGTTTGGTGGTCGACTCACATACGTAGGTGGTCATATTGTTTGAGTCGCAATCGTAGGAGTTAGCATCACGTTATTTATTTCTTCAATACTGTTAGTGACTTAGACCAATTGGTTAATCCACTGACGTTTTCCCCATTGAATTTGATTGATGGAGCTTAACAATCTGGTTTCCCCCTATGTACGTTGACAAATCGCATTTTGTTTTGAGATTTGTAATGCTCGACATATATTTTTTTATTTCTTTTTCATGACAGGATGATGTCACCATATTTAATGTGTTTTATTTCCAATAGCAAATAATTTCTCAGGGAATGTAAAAACAACCGATCACTTGTGCCTCACATGAAGAATTCATATGAAACTTTAAATTGATATGGTTATATCACATATTCATTTCCAATATTTCATAAAATCATACGGTACAGTAAACATATTATGTAAATGCAAACGTAAGGATTGGATGGATTTGTTTCGTTTAACGTAATGTGTATGTTTAAACTTTGTTCTTGACAGTAAAATACATAAACTTGTATCACAGAATGAGCGTATTATGTAAATGAACGTTAAAATACTAGTAAATGATTCTGGATTAAATATTACGCAAGTGTTTCCATTTAATTTTATATTCATATTTACGTTTTGTCGACATCATTCTTCAATTGAAAGATCACGCGCCTTGTGTTCAATCAGGGAAACACTTGACCTTGTACAATTTACATACTTGACGTATTTATCAATTCTGATATATATGTTTAGTATTTTATTGCTTAGTGGTCGTGTTTTGAGAGTCTTGTGAATATGCTTCAATTGTATTGTTTTTCTTTTCATGTCAATTTCCTTTTCATGGTGATGGTGTCTTATGTTGGCTTCATTGTTACGAGAATACCATTAACACACAACAAGAAATACCATTAACACAACAACAAGAAATACCATTAACACACAACAAGAAATACCATTAACACACAACAAGAAATACCATTAACACACAACAAAAATACCATTAACACATAACAAGAAATACCATTAACACACAACAAGAAATACCATTAACACAACAACAAGAAATACCATTAACACACAACAAGAAATACCATTAACACACAACAAGAAATACCATTAACACACAACAAGAAATACCATTAACACACAACAAGAAATACCATTAACACATAACAAGAAATACCATTAACACACAACAAGAAATACCATTAACACACAACAAGAAATACCATTAACACATAACAAGAAATACCATTAACACACAACAAGAAATACCATTAACACAACAACAAGAAATACCATTAACACACAACAAGAAATACCATTAACACACAACAAGAAATACCATTAACACACAACAAAAATACCATTAACACATAACAAGAAATACCATTAACACACAACAAGAAATACCATTAACACACAACAAGAAATACCATTAACACACAACAAAAATACCATTAACACACAACAAGAAGTTCCATTAACACACAACAAGAAATACCATTAATACACAAAAAGAAATACCATTAACACACAACAAGAAATACCATTAACACACAACAAGAAATACCATTAACACACAACAAGAAGTACCATTAACACACAACAAGAAATACCATTAACACACAACAAGAAATACCATTAACACACAACAATAAATACCATTAACACACAACAAGAAATACCATTAACACACATCAAGAAATACCATTAACACGCAACAAGAAATACCATTAACACGCAACAAGAAATACCATTAACACACAACAAGAAAGTTCACAGATCACCAGCAAATAGAGCAAGAAAATACTAAACATATTTGACATAACATGTAGATTCTCCTTTATTTAATAATTCCGAGCACTTTAATCAGTGAAATAGTTGGTACGCACATAACAACTCCATTTCAACTGAACAACTGATTCCGTAATAGAAGTAATGGAATGAAGTTAAATGAAAGTGTGAAAGTCTGAACTGTCAAAATTTGCCTGAAGTAGAGTGATAAAATTAAATGATTTTCCTGACGCGCTAAAAGTATTAAAATTCATTGGAATTATTCTAATGCATATGTACATAAACACCCGTCTTGGAAACAAATGTACCTTGCTTAGGAAAATTGTCGAAGACGATATCTAAAATAAATGAGCGTTAACGAGGAATCTTGTTGATGTATGTGGATTTTCACAGATGAAATATGTCATCAACCTTTTATTGGTATGGTGTCAACGTAACTAACCAAATCACTTCTAAATCGCATCGATCGGTTTGTTAAATGTAAACTATAATAGTGTATATGTTCGGAAGAATGCCCTAAAACAATCAAAGGATGTTGGCCCACAGGGATATTGGCGCATAGAAGTGGTATGTTTACTTTGTATCAATACCTAGAAGTAATGTACAGACGAAATTGAAAACAATATTACGAAAATCATTGATACGAGCCTTAGTATGTTGATTCCAACCCGTCATTGTGAAATTATATACTTCTCTTTAAGGTATTCTAGATAGTATTCTGTGTTATAGTCAGTTGTTGTTTGGTCTCATATAAATTATGTCATTCCAGAATCCTACACAAATCACAATGGAACCTCATAAGGCAATTGGAAGACAAATTGAATCACATTCTAGTCATAGATTAAAGAAACGAGTGTCTAACATTTGTGCTATATAACTATTAGTAGTACTTGATATTTAATCCCACTACCTGGCATCAATCATTTCATCTATATAAATGACGCCAGATATCAGTTATGTTGGTATTTTATATCTACGATAAGTTCATAACTTACCTCATCCTAAAATGTTAGTATGTCTGTAATACAAAGCTGATGCAATGTCAGTGTATTATTTCACTCAACTGTAATAGTAAATGCTCGGTAAACCTTCTGTTATTATATGGAAACTTAAAACCAACACATAAGCTTTGATATTGTAAAGAATTCTTATAGTTTAGGCTTTTTATATGGAATTGTGCAACAATATACACGTGCCATTTTATAGCCCCTGAGATGATTTTACAAAACAAAATAACACATCGATTAGGAAAGGCATCACTCATCAGAAATAGCAGATCACGAAAGGTATAACAAGAAGTGTACTGTTACATATACGCATGTACATAACGCTGCATGAAATTGACAAATAAAGAGATTATCTGAAATTATTTGAATTAATATGTATCGTTGAAATAATCTTGTCGACCGAGTTGGTGCTTAAAATTAGATCCAGCACCAATTCAAAATAATTTGTGACGAATTGGAAAACTATTGGATGATAATGGAAATGGATTATAACAAACCTAGCTGGACAGGAAAGCACAAAAAGAACAAAATATAAACATCCACAAAACAAACACAATCAGAGCCTGTAGTCTAAGTTAGTCAGTCCGGCAGGAAAGAGCTTAATATCAGGACGACATCCAGAACAAGGTCAATATAAATAGAAAACACGCCTTTTGAAAGAAACGCTACGTACAGGTTGTCATCATTTTCTTTGAAATGATTCTCCAATTAAGCAAAATAGCCGGTACCATTCTTTTATTTGAAAATAAAAAAATTGTATCGGTTATTTAATTTGATCCGAGAATCTTGTCAAAGAAATTGATGACAACCTGTACGTGGCGTTTCTTTCAAAAGGCGTGTTTTCTATTTATATTGACCTGTACGTGGCAACCCTTAAGGCATACGGTGCGCTAGTTGAGGTTTATGGATCACATGTTGGTAGACAGAAAATCAAATATTTACCTGAAAATCACCCGTCCCAAGTAACGGGGTTTCCAGTTCTAAAAAAAGAGGGTGTACCCAGTGAATATATAGGAATGAGAGAACATGTATGATATGGTACAAAGTGGTTGTCTTATCTTATACTATTATTATAAGTATCGTAACTTGGGCGCGCATTTCCGTTAATGAAATGACTTAATTAGCTTTATTAAGTAGATCTCAAACAATAATACTTCATCACCAAGTGTGAAGTCATATGACCAAACTAGTACAATTCGCTTGTGTTAACGATGCACAATTCAAACTACCTCTCTAACAAACGTGCATTCGAGTTGTATGTGTTTTTATGAATCGATAATGAGCTGGAAAAACAGCCGTCTAGATAGGCCATTACATAAAAAGAGATTACACTCCTCAGCAATATCATAACTATTCAAATGAGGGGGGCTAATCACGATTTTTATGTGTAGATACGCCCTGTAAAAAAATAGCGGACCATGATTTTATCGTCAGCGGTTGGACAAGGCGAATCTGAAAATCTCAACGAGAATTTACAAAGGCACTTCAATTCAAATATAATAAATAAACACAAACCTGCATTTATTCATTGAATATAGCATATGCTAACACTTCCTACAAAATTTAATGCATTTTTGAGTTTCAAAATAGCTTCTCCTTAAAATCCATCAATCTCATTCCGGAAATATTCGAAGTAGTGATCACGTCAAAACATAAACATGACGTCACAATGTACGTGGCATTCCCGTTTTTAGTACGAGTATGTTCCCCTAACCAAACTAATTTCAAGACAGAATAGGGCCTACTAAAAAGGTTCATGACGTTAATGCCGTTCAAATATACCCGTCTCGGTTTATCTTCGTTTTCAACATTGAATTAAATGTAATTGAAATACAGTCCCTGTGTTGCACTATGTTTAGATGCTCATTTATTCTTAACCGCATTACTCACCTCAATCTTATTCTCTCTTAAGGGGAAGCGGGACTACTATTTTATTTTGCTACATTTATATGACATATTTTGTTTATGTGATAAAAAGAATCTTTCATTCGTGTCTTTCTATATTAAACTTATCAAACTTGTTGGATAAAAGTAATAAAATACTCGACAGAGCCTCGTAATTTATTACTTTTATCCAACTCGTTTACTAAATTCAATATGAAAAGTCACTCATGTGTAAGATCCTCTATATATAAGTCTCACAATAAGTCTAGTCGTACAAAAGCCTGTCGAATTTGACATCAATCATTTTGAAGAACGATTGTTGTAAAAATGCTGAATTACGTAAGAGTCGTTATTACGATACATCATATACACATATTACAGTTGTAATAAATGGCATCAACTCAAGAACGTCGCCTCTATAAGTAATGTTCCGACGTTTCAGACAAAGAATGTCGTATCGGATAATAAATGCATTGGTAGCTTAAAATGACAAATAAAATATTCTTTATTATAACAAAAAGATCGAGACATTGCTGACGTTGTAACAAAACAATCAGTTTTTAAGCAGTTCTAAACGTGTTTCTAGATGAGAAATAAATTGAGATGTATCTGTTATATAGAACATAGACACAGTAGACGTTTGGTAATGTTTGGTTGCTCTCTTTATAGGGAATTCCGAATTAAGTACTTCACAAATATGTCATGGGTCTCACTTAATAAATTTGCAAATATTCTTTCTTCAAAAAACAAGAAGGTACTTGTTAATACGGCCACTTTTATTTTTCGTTCTATGAAATTGAGACAGGAAATATTGTTATTTACAATTATATTGATGCTGGTTTTGATATATTTAAATTGCTGTTTATATGTGTCTATGTTTACTTAGGCCATTTTTTTCTATGTAAATGGCTAAAGGTATTTATATGCCGATTTGCTTTAAATAAATGGTAAATGGTAATGGTAATGTTTGTTTGGGTGTACAAGTACATGTGTATCGCATATATGACAAAATATACGCGGTAAAAAAGAAGGTATCAATCAAAATGTCATGATTTTTAAGTTAAACGGTCGAAAAATTACCGGTTTAAAAAACGGCTATATTGACATCATTATTTTGTTATTTTGGATGTATCGCGCAATTTCAGGTATGATATAAGGAAGATATTCCACCATATCACAGCATTTTTATTATGTTCACGAATATTGAAATATCATAGAGACTATTGCACTATTAATGATTGTGTTTCCAAGTCTTCTAATTGTTTATGTTCAGTAAGGCTTAAGATCATCGTATTGGCATATCTTAATGAAATTATGTTATCCAGTTTTTTACTGCGGGGACTTTGACATTTTATGTTTTCGTAAGGTTGTGTTTGAGCATTTGTCGTGTATTTGTGATATGTGACGTTGTGTATGTTTTCTGTGCTCGGTTCGTAACGTTGAATGCTTCCGAGTCCGATTTTCTCATAGATGTCATATTGAATGTACATCAACTATAAGTAAATTGGCCGACAACATGATAATATGATAATATACTCTTGGGTTATAGACATTTAAATCCAATAACCTTTGTTAAATTGGTTGATTGAAAACAACAGCAAAAACGCTAAAGCTTAACTGTGTACCATCCTGAATTGAAAGTCTCCCTTTTTGCGATCAAATATAGAAAAAGAGTCGCACGAAAATCGAATTACTGAATATTACAGTCTCATAAATACCAATACTCTTCATCATTGTTTTAGTTAGTGTCGTGTATTCCAATCAGAAAATGTTGGGACTTCATGACATCATACAATGGACTTAAATCGCTAACACATCAATGGCACAGTTATTACGTTTCATTTCACTTGTAATTACAGAACGTCTGTGTAATCTTGATGATGAGTTCGATCCAAGGCCAAAATCAACAAATTGCCTCTGCATTTATGTTACAAACTCATTAACTAAATGAAAAAGAGAAATAAGACTTCGCTGTTTTGGAATAACTACATTTCACTGTCTCGGAATAATCACTGGTAGACACCGTACAGCGGAAATAGCCCCCTATCTTGGACGAAAACGAAAGTAAAAGTGGTAATCGATTTTGGAGGACGGTAAGTTTTTAACAATTATTCGGTAAAAACGTATGCGATTCACTTGAAGTGAACTGATTTAGGTAGTATAATGTTTATTTTAAAGCTCCAGTGTAGTCATTTGCTCTGTAATTTCGTTAACTCTTGACAAACAGCACCGAAATGTACCTCTTTTGGTGGACGGTGCAGAAAAACGTACATTTTCTTTTATCGCAGCTAAATTACTCATTTTCCAAGACCCTGTTAAGATTTAAACTTTAACCTGACATGTTCTTTACCTATGTTGAAACCCTCGTCAATAAGCATGCACTAACAAGCATGTAATTGGTGAAAAACAATATTTCGTTGTGTACTGGGTCTAGTTTTTTACTGTACAGAGTCTAGTTTTTATTCGCATAACAAGTGTTCGGGGTCTAGCCGGGAGTACGGGGTCTAGTTAATGTTATTAATTTGATTTTCTCGTTACATTTATGTATTTTTTGTTTGTTAATAGTGTTAATATAGATTAATTTTCAGGTTCAGTCTGTGTGGTTAATCATACATGCTTGTCCATGAACATAAAAATAACTTTGTGTCACCGATTCAATTTACATATTCATTTGAACGTTCTGGGGACAACCATCAGGATAGTTTATATAAAAATAGCCATAGTTTCGAGCATTTCAACGAAGGTACAGAAGATAAAGCGTATACATGTACCTGTAAACTACATTTGTATGATATTCATTATACTTTTCGTTCATGAAGAGCATGCTTTGGATATCATGCATGAAATATTGTCATATTTACATGCAGTCCAATTCTATAAAAAGGTCATATCTGTGCTAGAATGCGAGCCAGAGTAAGGCGACGGTTCTTCGATTGATCGTTACATCGGAGCATGTAGGCATTTGTTTGTCATTTTAAAATATTGAAACTTAGCATACTAACGAAGCATAGATGAAAGTCAAATATTAATTACTAATTATGAATGTAAACTACGTACCTTTTTATCATTATTAGTTCTTGGAATAAACCACATTAAGTAAATCGTATCAAGTATTGTAACTGAACACTGCATTAGTCTAGCGCGTGGATTTATAGATGTAAAACGACCTTCGAAATATGACCTTTGGACGAGTCCACAAGCCAGGGTTTAAACGATTTTTACCGTTTTTTCTATTAAAGTATGGTTTTATCTAAAACAAATTATGCTAATTTCTAGTTGCCAACATAGCCTTCTGGATAACCTGTCCTATTCACAGAAACATACTTTTTATATGGACTGTGTGTTCGAGTCCTCTGCTGTTCAATTTTGTTTTTATCGTACTTTTGTATTAGATTCTACAATCTACATGCATGTTTTTATACTTTATAAACGATACATTTAATTCATACATTTGACAAAAATAGCTTCGTTTTTATATTAATTTAAGTATGGATATTGTATTCATTGCTCATCTTACATCTGAACATTGCTAAGACGTTTATTGGGTTCATTTACAAATAACTTGAGTCATTGGATTCGCCGGAAACATCATTTTAAGAGTTCTCTGTAGAAACGTAAGAATTGGCAAACAGTTACTCAATGCGCGCGGTTTGGCTGACAGTTGACCGATACTTCGGTTCAAAAGTCTGCACATGGGAATGTTTTCAATGCATCAATGTATACATCAGAACAAATAAATGTTTGCGAAATGTAGATAATAGACATGCACGTGCATATTTATTTAACAAAATTAAAAACGAATGTCCATGTTGGTGGGATTCGATCCCAAGCTAAAACATTGAAAAAGGCTAATGAGCGGTAGCTTAGCCAAGTGCACCAAGGAGGACGATATAAATCACCAGTTCAAATATGCATTTCAATTCTGATTGGGAAAAAGACACCCGTTTACCTCGATTATTTCATTATTAGAAGTAAGTTACGCCCGACTGCTTGTGATTTATCTATAGCAGCGTCTTTAAAATGGGGGGAGGGGGGGGGGGGGGGGGTGACCAAACATTATACATGTACATATAGATAAAACATCATGTTTATGGAAGCGTATGTGGATTTCTGGTGTTTCTATATAATGAATAAGATTATGTGGTACATTTTCAAAATCAGTGGACCCATCTGGTGCATTCTGAGATACCTTATTTGGTATTAGTTGACCATTTTGATACAAAATCAAGCTAATTGAAGTTCTTGTTATTCATACTTGTTCATGCGAAATTTCCCGGTTTTCCGATTTAACCTTATTGGGAAGGTTAATGGATATGACAAACTAGAAAAACAGGAGTTATAGACGAGGACATGCGCTATAGCTTTTAAAATGCGAGATAACGTATTTTTATAGATACTTAGTGAGTGAAGCATGAAAAAACGCATTTTTTATACTTTTTTTCACCAAGAACAAAAGGCAAATGACCTATCATGAGACTATTCTGAATTATTAGGGGGCGAAATAGATATGCCCCATGTCCTGACTTGGTGGGGCGGGATGGTTTTATTTGGTCTAGCATAGGTGTAAAAACATTTTTTTAATCCTCTGCATTTAAAACTTTTTTATTCTATTGTATATCCATTAAGACAACTGCATGTGAATTTAAAACACTTTTATTGTCATTTAAGAGAGTAATTACTATTTTTATTTCCCTACATCCAGCGTAAAAAAGTACTGCAAAAACAAATGGAGGCAACTGCATGATAAATAAAATAAGTCTGCAACAGATGCATAATAAAAACAAGAGTGTGTTTAAATCTAATGATAATGATTATTTCTTCAATCAAAAGTGTAAAAATGATGTTTGGTCTGATTATGAAGAAGATAAAAATAAAATGTATCCCTACCCTCCTTGAAATTAAGGCATTTTTCATATTGCCAATAAGTACCCTATAGATAAATGGCAATAAAATATGATCTAAACAATTGGCACCATTTATTTAAAAAAAAATTAATAACTTCAATGTGTGTGCATTTTGAAAGGTTTTACCGAGCGCTTTTGAAAATATACATTTCAGAAATCCATAGCAACCCGATTTTCATTTATTTGCCACTTATAAATTCCTAAAAAATTAAAGAAAAAAATAAAAAAAAATCTCCAAATTACACTATAAAGTCATGTCACGAAGCCAAAATATTGTCTTATAACTAAAAATTAAAGAAAAAAAGAATAAAAATATTTTGGCTCTTGTGGGGGTTGAACCCACGACCTATAGAAAATCAAATAACATTTTCGTCCCCAATAATTTTTATAATATAAAGATATCACTGAACAATTTAAACAAAGCAATAGTTTTGGTAAATTCGATAAGTTCTTGTCAATATGATCAAAATTAGGAAACTAGACCCTGTACAGGACTGCTAGACCCAGTGCAGTAAAAAACTAGACTCTGTACAATAAATTTCTTCACAAGGCTAGACTCTGTACACAACGCAATGTTGTTTTTCTTCGATTACATGCTTGTTAGTCCATGTTTATTGACGAGGGTTTCAACATAGGTAAAGAACATGTCAGGTTAAAGTTTAAATCTTAACAGGGTCTTGGAAAATGTATAATTTAGCTGCGATAAAAGAAAAATGTACGTTTTTTGCACCGTCCACCAAAAGAGGTACATTTCTGTGCTGTTTGTCAAGAGTTAACGAAATTACAGAGCAAATGACTACATTGGAGCTTTGAAATAAACATTACACTACCTAAATCAGTGTACTTCAAGTGAATCGCATACGTATTTACCGAATAATGGTTAAAAACTTACCGTCCTCCGAAATCAACTACCACTTTTACTTTCGTTTTCGTCAAAAATAGGGGGCTATTTCCGCTGTACGGTGTCTACCAGTGATAATAGCCTACATAAAGGGTCCTTATTATACACATCATGATTGCCCGTCTAGAACAATAAATTCGTTTCTCTAGTCCTCTTAATACAAACATTTCCTTTCCAATAAAATGTAGTCGATCATTACATTGTGAAATGTACTGCTACCTTCTATCTAGTTACCTTTGAGGTTAAATATTCAATATCAACCGCCAAAACAGAAACTAGCCAGAATTTGTATACGTAATACTGTAAGTTTTGGTCCTTCAGTTATTTGAGTAGTACGGTGGTATGCTTGGTAAATAACGACTCTAGAATCTAAATTACTAGTTTCTTATTTCCTTATCTAGAAGAATATTTATCTAGCTATTATTAGTTACATGGTCATCTAGTGACCTGGTACGGGATGATACATGGTCAGTAAATATCGTACCTGGCGAGGCGAAGCCGAGTCATGGTACGATATTAACTGACCATGTATCATCCCGTACCAGGTCACTAGATGACCATGCAACGAATTTACCCCGTCGATGACCATTCAAAACGGATTATAACCACCATAAAAGACCACATCAAGAAAATTACCACTAAATTCAAGGAATTGGTCTTTGTACCGACCAGCTTCCCCGCAGATCAGGAGAATTTTTCTGCGAACCAATAGCTTAGGGACAATATTTAGTTGTCGGGGGAAATACCGGACATTTTACCATCAGCTTACCCGCAGGTCGTGGAAGGCCGGGGGTTTCGACTCAAAATCCCGACCATTCCCCAGGGTGGGGTGATTCGGATGAAACTTGACTGATACAAAAGTCTTTTAAATACACAGTAATAAAATAATCTGATATTAAAACATTGCTTTGACAAGCTACATTGAGACATAGGATTGTTGACATAGTGATCCCATGAGCAACTGGTTGTGGAACAAATTGTACTCGAGTAGCCTACTTACGCTCAAGAAGCTGGTATGATCTGAGTGTTGATATCATTGTAATGTCTATTAAAGCCCAATTTCCTCGGAGATCGAGTACTGTCGTGGATAAATCGGCTATTTAAATGAAAATTTCACCTTTATTTTCGACGATTCTTAAAACATCTTCAATGTCCAATAGGCGCATGGAAAATATATCGCAAACGCTTGCAATTAATGGGCTAGTGACACGGAAAAGCTAGTGACACGGTCATGTAAGTTTGCTAACGTTCGATGCTTGAGATGTTATTACGAAACAGCCCTTATCATCAAACTTTATTTGATTCATTAAAATTCGTTTTCATCATAGTCCGTGCCTTTAAAAACGCCGTTTATTGACCAAAACTGCTAAAAAAAGAATCCAATGCGACGAAAACAATGGCGGCCGATAGCTAGTCGAACTAGGCATTGATCACGTGGGCACCCAGTATTGAATTTACTGACATGGTATTGATCAAGTCGGCACCCGATATTGAATTTACTGACATGGTATTGATCACGTGGGCACCCGATATTGATTTTTACTGACCCGGTATGGGATCATATTGTGTCACCACGTGATGGCAATGGACCAATCACATTCCTTGATTTAGCTACTAATTTGTCAGAGGCGGGGTAATGTATGATATCACTTCAGAGAACACTTGTATTCAATATCAATTACTTTCTATTAATCTTCTGCTAAAGTCTACATTAATGGTCGATGTCTTGTCGTGATTGCCCGTTATCAAGTGTTTCTACTTGTTTCCCATGATGCAAGCAAAATTTCGTCATCGTATGTAAAGCAGCAATTTGACCGAATATGTAACTATTTATCAAGCATTTATCAATACGTTCTGTACTGTTACTATTATTCTTGTTTTCAACTCCAGTCCGCCGATTTTGTTGGTTGCTTGATACATTGATCAGATCGTATGTTCATTATTAACTGTTTTAAAGCAACTAGAAAACATATCTGTAACATTTATCCGACAAATGTTAATTTGTCATTTAAATTTAATTATGTACGCAATAAACTCATGCTATGTGGATTCAACTCTATGCCTAAGCCAAATATACTGAAAGAAAATCTGTAAAGCATTTTTCAATACGTTCTGTCCTGTTACCGTTACTCAAACCCACCGATTTTTGTCGGTTGCTTAATACACTGGTCGGGTTGCCTGTAAATTCTTTGCTGATTTAAAATCAACTAGAAGAAATATACGTATGTAACATCAATCCGATTTAGCGTTAGTTTCGTCTGCCTGACCGTCTTATTAACTTTTATGTGAGCTTTTTGAAAATAGCATGCTAATTTGTCATTTAAATTTTAGTGTATACGGAATGAAATCAAGGGAGGTAACTATTGGACACACACAATGCGCATTTGTTTATCAGTTATGTCCCCCATTGAACATTTAAAAGAACAAGATGTTTTTAACGAATAATCCGAGCTATTCTATGCATGCTTAAGCTTGCGTCGGCGTAATATTAGTTACGATATTGCATGTAAATTTTGTATATCTCAATAACCACTGAAGATATTCACTTCACACATGTCTTTCAGTTCATTATTTCAGGTCAATGACAATGTCCCATAACTATGGCAGGTATTGTTTACTGAATTATCCCCCTTTGGACAAAAAAATCCAGGTTAAGATATTGCATGCAAATTTTGTATTTAAAGTCTATCTTCACAACCTCTGAAGATAATCATGTGAAACTATACCCAATGTCTTTCAGTTCATTATTGTAGGTCAAAGACCATGTCCAATAATTCAGGCAGGTATTTTTGACGGAATTATCCCCCTTTTGGACTAAGAATATTAATGTTAAGATTGTGCGTGTAAGCTTGTATCTCTGTAACCAATGAAGAGAATGGTTTGACACTTCACACACTTGTTCACTGTGGATATATAATATCATAGAGACATGTACCATACTGTGATTTGTGTTTTGCAGAATTATGCCCCTCTTTGGACTTAGATAACTGCTCAATGCCCATAATTCTAACATGGATTTTGACAGCACTTTGACCTAGTATGTATGACTAGACGTAGGTTTTTATTTCTTGTTAAATACAAATAGCTCGTAAGTCGAGCGCGCTGTCCCTCCGACAGCTCTTGTTGAATATCAAGCCACTTTTGATAGTGTTTTACGTTTCGCGAAAGCAATTTGTATGCGTCATTCATTGAGCCTACTAAACACCCCATTGTTTAGTCTTTTCACCCTTGAACTAGTGATTGTGTCAGCTGAACAATGTTATGATTTGATAAAGTTGGGACGTTCTGTGTTAAATTTGATTGACAAGTACATGCAGTATAATAAGATAAGATAAGATATTGTTTATTTTCCAATTTTGGGCCCACATATGGGCATACAATTTTGTGATATACATGGCCTAAAGTTTGAAATATACATTAACAAATAACAAATAACGATTCTTACACTACTAAACAACACTAATAACTACAACTAAGAACATATAGAACAGTAAACAAATAAATGTTAAAATCCAAAGCAACAGGAGGTATATCAATATTATTCTAATTTAAATTAAATTTTACAATCTACCGTATGTGTGTAATACTATTTCTTTTCTGAAAGCAATCAGATATATAGTTTGATAGATATGTTATAACGTCTTTATTTTCATTAGACATAAGCCAAATAAATTTATTTTTATTACTTAGGGCGACAAAATTGATCATTTTTGTATCGATACGTTTATACAATGACTGTCTCTCTGTTTTATAAAATTCACAGGATGTAATAAAATGGATCTCATCCTCAACTTCATTTAAGCTACAAAATTCACATATTCTTTCATTTGCCTCTAATTTCTTTTTGTCATGTTTAAGATATCTCCCAGTTTCAATTCTGAGTTTGTGTGTACTGATTCGAAGCTTTGTATAACATTTTCTGATATCTCTATTTTGGATAACATCTAGATAAGTTTCCTTTACTATATTAGTTTTAATCAAGGCATATGTTCTTAATTTACCTGTTTCATTTTAACAACTAGTTAACATTTTATCCGTGAATTGCTTTTTATACATGGCTATGGGCTTAGATTTAACAATACTATATAAACTCTTCTTATATTCATCCACAGAGCTAATTTCGAGATGTTTAAAAAGAAATTTAATGCTGGCAAACCAACAAGGTTTCTTTGATTCATGCAACATATTGTTCTCCATAAATGCACTCTTTAATAATGTATCTGAATTTAAGGTTATCAATCTACTAAAGTATTTAACAGTGGTAGTAATTACGTTAATAAGTACAGGGAATCTACCTAATTCTCCATAAATGGCATCATTGGTAGCTTTCTTATTAACTCCAAGTACATACTTTAAAAAATTCAAATGTAGTTTTTCACATATGAGATCCATACCAAATACATTATAATTTGGTTGTTTTGTTTTAACAGAATTAGTATTAATAGTTCCCCATATTTCGCAAGCATATAATGACACTGGTTTAACTGCATGGTCAAACAAATGTAACAAAGTTCTAACACTTGGCAATACTTCTCCAAAACTTTTGGTTAATTTAAATTTTGCTTTTAAAGCCCTTTTATAAAGATCATTTTGACAATGTGTAAAAGTACCAGAGGATGAAAATAATATGCCTAGGTATCTGTAGCTTTTAACATGTTCTATTTTATTTCCTTGATACAAATACTTGTAAGATGATAATCTCCCAGATTTACAAAAGGTTATGATTTTAGTTTTTTTAAGATTTACTATTAATGCATTTCGTTCGCCATACTCCGCTAAGTTATTAAGACAGTTTTGCAGACCACTTTCATTGGATGATAGTAAAACAAGATCATCTGCATACAATAAGCAGTTAAACCTATAATTACCTAGTTCTAATTTATCATCATCTTTAGAAAAAAGGTCTGGAAGATCGTTTAAAAATAGCTTAAATAGATTAGGACTTAAGTTATCACCCTGCCTTACCCCTAGTTTTGGCACAAAGGGTTCTGTTAGCATATTTCCTAGTTTAATATGAATATTATTATTACTGTTCATGTCTTTGATAATTCGGTAGAAAGGACCTGATATCCCTATATCACATAATTTATTAAACAGTATTGGATGCATAACAGTATCAAAAGCTTGAGCAAAATCTATAAAACAAGCAAATACTTTCTTATTATTAGAAAAATACTTTTCTGTCAACGTTCTTAATACAAACATATGGTCTGAGGTCCTTGCCTTTGGTTGAAATCCAATTTGTGCCTTATTTATCACATTATATATAAGTTATCATCAGACGCTGAGTCAAGTAAACAATCGCATGATTGTGTCACTATTCAGTACGTTGTGATAAATATATAGGTTATCAAACGTACATGTTTGATTATTACTGTATATTAAGGTAAACGTTTATTTTAGTACAAAGTTCATTTTCAAGATCGCTACTGGTGGGAGTAAATTTAAAATGTCGGATCAACATTTTGATTATATTTGTACCTCTTGTGCCGAACAAAAGTTAACTAAAGAGGCTATAAAATATTGTATAGTTTGTCAGCAATATTGTCGCCATGACTGTGTTAGGGCTCATAAAGGATTGCCGATGTTAAAAGGACATACGTTATTGGATACTGCATCAGGACCTTCGCATGGACAACATAGTAGTTCTTTACCAGCGTTCCCGACTGAACAATGCAGTATACATAAAGGGAAGATACTTGACGTGTACTGTGGCAAACATAATGTTGTTGTTTGTAACCTTTGCGTTGCCATGGAGCACAAGTAAGTAAAACCCGAACGATTATTTTAAATTCCCCCGACACACAAACTCCTTCAAATCAATAATAATCAATAAAAACTTGGCTAAGGACCCTCCTTTCTGTTACTGTATTATTATTGTACATGTTCTGATGCAATTTCGCTGTCCAGCTAAAGGCTGCCATGTATCATTCAATATTACATGTATATTGTGTCATTTAGATGTGTGTTGTCCCTTGCTCTAGTCTTGTCACTTGGTTCTTGCCCCCGTGTAGTTTGACTGGCTGAGGTGGCAAACGCTCGGGTGGGAATTCGGGTCTGTGTAAATTGTTGTCTTCAAGTTTTATCCTGTTATAGTTGTTTCTGTTGAGCAGTGTCCATGCCCCCCCCCCCCTTAACTGCACTGTGCTGTGTCGGTGTTTATATCCACCTGTCATTGGAAGTTGCTTCTACCCTCAGTTTCGTAATTTTGTTAAAAGCAATTTATTCAATAATAATGTGTTGGTTTTATATTAGGGCTCCAAAACCGTTTAGTGTGGATTCTTCAATCCATATATTTCTATTGAAAGTCTTGATTTCTCAAAAGTCGTCATTTTGACCCTTGTCTATTTTATAGGTAGCCGGTATATTTATTTCGAATCCATTATTTTTCTTCTATTTTATTCGTCTGTGCACTATTCGCGCCAGTTCACATTCTTCAGTTAAATGTTTGTGTAGGGATATATAAGTAGTTTTTGTCGATAGTTTTTTTTCTACGTCCAGCGGGGCTTATTGGCAGGCTTTTAGGCCTTCGTCTACCTATAAATTTCATCTGCGCTCTTTTTAATGCCCACCGCACACCATACGTTTTATCCCGCGGAGTTGCTGGATGCGATACTTTTAAAATTAGCTCACTGTACCGTTTGGTTACTGTGGTAAATGTTTTTGGCATATAAATTTTCAAATTACTTGTAGCTAGATATACTATTCCCTCTTTTACTGTTGAGGTTTGCCCCTTTTGCTGGGAGAACAACTTTTTAAATTAGGTCACTATTCGGTTATGCATTGTTTGGTCGCTGGGGTCACCTCGTTAGCATATTCTGGAGCAATATGCATCTAGACATATGTACATGTAATGTTATTTTCCGCCCCATTCCTACCTTGTCCATTATTTTAAACTTGGTCAAGTCGTAGTGGTGCCTCTTTAGGTCGCATAATCGTTATATTGCTGTCCTTTGTGTTTTAAACTAGGTAACGAGGTGGTTGTTCCTCAACAGGTCGCCGTTTGGCATGGGTTTGTGCGGTTGGGTCGCCGTACAGCGGGACGTTGGGGAACTTGGTGTTCAGTCGGTCTCATGCAATTACCACTATTCTATAATTTCTTTGTGAAATTGGACCAACCTGTATTTTCTTCGGCGGCGACTTGGTCGTTTGTTTGTTTCTTTGGCTTATGTGTGGGCATTGCTCAGTGTAGTTGTGTTGTGGTGTTTCTGATTTCTGTGCTCGGCTGGTTAGGTTGAGTGCTATTTTCCCTTGTCGGATTTCCTCATACCTATTAAATGGTAAATTAAAATCATAAGGTTCAGTGAGTTAAATTAAAAAACCTTCGCCAAGCAACCTTCGACACACAAGCAGGTGCATCGATCTGTTCTCCGGCATAATGTCACTTCTGAACAAACAAACCTACTATAATTGCAAAGGAAACAAACAATCCCAGACGCATACATAAGGGGCTTAATGTTCCGTCTTTTTGTGACCAAAATGCCTTTCAAGCTTTGCAAAGAAACTTAATATTTTACATCTAGCGTAGCAATCAATGTATTGTTTTAACACTTAATAAACAAAATATAGTCTTGGTTTTCAAAAACATTGTTGTGTTTCTGTTCTGCAAATAATATTATATTGACTAGTAAATGGGAAAATAACATCTACTCACTTAGTTTTGGTGGGTACAGTAGTACACGTATATACACATGAACATTCACGTTTATCAATGGTGTATTTGGTTTGATGTTATCAGTTAATAATGCATAAAAAGTGATGATATCTAGAACAAATCTTCGTTTAGGATCGTAACATCATATAGTTAAGATAGCCGTAAATGGGAAACTTTTCATACTTAATGAGGATGATATTAATGTTGAATAAATGATCCATAACGGGGTTTGAACACACATGCAATGCTCGTGAATTTATAGTCAATATTATTTCGTAATTTCAGGTATTGTAAAGATCTTCAGTCTGTCACCGATGATATTGACAAGTTATACAAGAAATCAGACACTGATCGGACTAAGAGCGACCTGACTGACGTGTTACACTTGACGGAGGAAAGACGTAAGAGGACCCTCATCGTACTTCAGCAGCTCCAAGACTCCAAGACTAGCGCGACACAAGCCGTTAAAGATTACAGATCGGAGATAGATAAGTATCTGGATAATCTAGAAGATGCATCGATAAAAGACATCGAGCGAGAATATCGTAAGATGGAATCTGACCTACTAGAAGAAAGGAAGATGTACGAAACATTGATTGAAGAATTCAAGAAACTTGAAGATGAAATATCCCAACCCGACGTAAATAAAGCCCAGCGATTTGTCCGCACAAAACTTGCCCGACGAAAAATAATGTCGACAAACAAGACAGAGAAGACGCGAACATCGAGCATCGAGCTGATTTTTACTCCGGTTGAAGAATTGAGAAAACTAGTAGAAGGGTTGACGTCGCTTGGGAAATCTACTGTCAACAGCCGAATAATTAAATGTGACCTGTATGAAACGAAACTCATAAAAACTGTGGACATAGAACTTAAAAACGACACGTGTGGTTGTGATATATCTGGGTCATGCATTGTGAATAACTCAGTGTTGTTCACTGATTTCTGGAATAATAAGTTGAAACGAGTGGACATGACAAGTTTGTCTGTGGTAGATTCCTGTCTAGTACCTGAATATCCTGCCGGTGTATGTAAAGTAGGATCCCACGAAGTAGCAGTAGCGTGCAGCACCATGGTCCAGTTTGTGTCCATCCATGACAACATGACTTTGTCACGACAACTGAAAATGAAACACTGTTGTTTCGGTATTGCGTACAACAATAACAAGCTGTATATAACTGATGGACATAATTCGTTATACATGTACGACATGGCCGGTAACTTACTGAAAACAGTAACAAATGACAAACATGGACAACCTCTATTCCAGCGTAATATTCACATTGTGTTCAGTGACAATGGACATACAATGTTTGTAAGTGATGATAAAGTAGGACTTGTTTGTTTAGACAAACATTGCAAACATGTTAAGACAATACAGGACATCGATGCGAGAGCTGGCGGGGTGTGTGTTGATGGTCATGATAATATCATTGTTGCAAATTTTAGTTCAAGCATGATTGCACAGTTCAGGCAACTTGGAGAGAAACGCGGCGTGATTGTTGGTGATAACGTGTGTTTGAGATGTCCTCGCTCGGTATGCGTCCACCACACACGGAACAGAATGGTCGTAACATACTACGGAAAAAACAAAGTGCAAGTGTACCAGTTAAGTTAAAATATTAAAACAAGTGTTTGAGGTCATATACCTTCCTGTATAGAATTTTAGCCATTTATGTTACTCGTACAGCTGATACAGTGTAACGGCATTCAGATGCTTTACTAAATTATTATCTTCAGACCAATATCAGATAAATTTTATTAATTAATTTACGAAATTATTATCTTCAGACCAATATCAGATGTATTTTATTAATTAATTTACTAAACTATTATCTTCAGACCAATAACAGATGTATTTTATTAATTAATTTACTAAATTATTATCTTCAGACCAATATCAGATGTATTTTATTAATTAATTTACTAAATTATTATCTTCAGACCAATATCAGATGTATTTTATTAATTAATTTACTTAACTATTATCTTCAGACCAATATCAGATGTATTTTATTAATTAATTTACTAAACTATTATCTTCAGACTAATATCAGATGTATTCTATTAATTAATTTAATGTAAGATATACAGTGTAACGGCATTCAGACGCTTTATTAAATTATTATCGTCAGACCAATATCAGATGTATTCTATTAATTAATTAAATGTAAGATTTACAGTACATGTAGATAATATAATTTGTAATTTATTCAAACGGGCATACAGTAGAACTTCGATGCCTTGAACAGTACTTGCCTCGAACACCCCAGATGTCTAGAACTCGTTCTCAGCTCCCGGCAAAATCCCTTCTTTATTCATATTGAAAAAAAACCATAGATAACTAGAACAGTACCAGGGTAGAACACTCGAACTGGTTTGCTGTTCCCTTGCTATGATTTACCAGTAGATGAGTCGAACAATGCAAGTGTTTGCTCCTTTCATTGATTGTCGAAAGAAGAAATAAATAAGAATGCAATTAAATATGAAATGCAAACACACATGATGTACGACAATAATACACGATATATACCGACAAGCATTCGAACTTATACATATACAGTGCATACTCGTATATCCTCGTACACCCTTCATGTCTCGAACAGGTAGATGCATCGAATTTTTTTCCCGGTCCCAAGGTAGTTCGAGGCATCGAAGTTCTACTGTAATTTGTTCACGACTGCTTAAAATTCATGTGATTTGTTAGCGTTTGTTTATGTTATCGTTATCGTTATAGATAATAAAGTTTGATTATACAGAGTACAAATGTTTTCCTATCATCAATTTGAGGTCTCTATCTTATATCATATATAGATACTGAGACCGTGACCGAGTGGTTAGGGCTTCCGCTTTCGGTGCGCGAGGTCGAAGGTTCGAATCTCGGCAGAACCTGGGAGAGAACTGATGCGGCCGGATTGCGAGCCACCAGCAAATAAAGAACTGTTACCTTAAGTCCATCTCTGCCAGGCGCCTGGCAATACGAGAATGGATTCGGAGTTACTGTGCGCATGAAAGATAGGTGTCTCATAAGTCGAAATGGCTGACTCTTTCAATAGGGGTGACACTATAATAAAGAAACAAATTAGGTTTTGACTTTAGCTAAAGAAAGGAAAACAGTCCAAACGTTATGATACATATACATCTTCCACAACAGACCAGAAGATAATTTTGCACTTATAATGCATCGTATATGTGTGCATGTATCGTACTAAACCACCAACGCAGCGCAAAACAACACACACTAAAACAATGCACAAGAATAGAACAGAACAGTGGTCGTAATTTGAAACGATTTTCGTGACAAAGGCATATTTATGGAAATCTGAGATATTTCCTACAAAAATCATCTTGGTTGTATAGTTAAAACTCATTATTTGAAGAGATATAATACTCACAAAGAAAGACATCATGGGCTATAGGTTATTCTGCACATATGCAGCTCATTTATTTAACTTCAATATTTAAGTTTGCCTTAGATGCTTCGTAAATACCAGCTCCGAACATATGTTTAAGACATATCAGTGGCATAGAATGAGAATGTCGTACGTACTAAATCAATAGTTTGAGGAAACAAAAAAAACGGTATGACATTTTCTCTTTACCTTTTTTTCTTTACTCGTTTACAATTTCGACTGACAGAATGCAATTTACACAAATTATGTAAGCAATTCTGACACCAAATTCTTGGTATAATTTGCATTACTATACGTGGGGAACGGTGGCCTAGAGGTAGGGCGCACGCTTCGGGATCGAGAGGTCCCGGGTTCGACCCCCTCTGGACCACTGGTTAATTTCATTGAGCAAGACCCACACGCTCCACTCCATCATGGTGTAAAATGGTACCTGTGTCTGTTCCTGGGCGCCGCAGATCAATGTTGGCTGCCACACCGACAGGAGAGAAATAGTCTCCACAGGGAGACACGAGTGTAGGTTTCCATAGGTAGTCCAATGACCAGACGAAGTTATAATGTCAAAGTGTGCTTGAGCGGCCAAAACAGCTGAAAAGAACATTGTTAACTTAACTTCACCCAGTATCAGGATTATGTTACAAGATATGACAGAAATACTGTTCAACAGTAGGACTTAAAACAACTATATTTAATGTCAAAGCTGACAATTTGACATTATTATTTCAGGGTACATGTAATTAAAGTGCTACCGATGGTATTTTGAATATATTGTATTTTACAAAGGCATCAACCTAACACAACCTTCAAACATGGGATCACATTGTCCGATGTTCAAAAACAAAATCTAATTTAAAACGTAAATTGCTTATTTCAAAGTACCTACGACCGTTTGTTAGAATTTCCACGCTCCAACGTCGCCTCGGAAATATCTTGTAATAACAACACATACAAGACGTGGTACGGCGTTCTGGAAGGTCAATTTGCGTGTGCATGTAGGTTATCTAAAATATTATTAAATTACAAATAAAACACAGATATACGCGTAGTTGTATACCAAAAATGACAACTCTAGTATACATATTGTACGCGTTTGTGTACCATTTATGTTCCAGTGTATGGCTAGATCACTCACATCGCATAATGTTTATAATACGATTTTACCAGAACGAGTCCACCAACAGTCGAATCCCTTATACTCAGGGTTGTAAGAACCAAAAAATGGTCATTTTGTTCACAAGGTGTATAAAGCACCAAACTTTCACAAAATAACAATTAATATATTGGCTTCCAGAAAAGTGAAAGAGACAACCTGTTCGGCCCCTTATTTCGCATTTATGAGGCCCCAAATAGGGTCCATCAAGTTAAGTTGATTTTCACACTAAAAATATGAACATTATAAAAAGATCACCAAAATTTGAATTGGAATGTCCAAATCAAGTACATATCTGATATATTATATTATAAATTTCACTATTATACATGTTTTATTGCAAATATGAGGCCCGAAAGGGGTGTTTGTGAAAAATTTCATAGAAATAAAAACATATATTGTATACTTAGTTTCAGTATTATGAATTGTTGTACAAGACAACAATAAAATGCAGCCCAGTTGACCCAGTGATGCTTATGATATAATTTAATCCATTTAAAATACAATTTATTTATTGATTGAGGCCCTTTAAAGGACATTTTCGATCATAAAAAAGTGGATGAATTTAAGATGTTCACGATTCAATCTGTAAGACACATTAATGTCTGTAAAATGTGCTACAAATGATTTGTAAAAGTGATTTATATTTTGTTGTATGTGACAATTTACCATATTGATACTTAAAAATAGTTCCAATATAAAAAATGAGGCCCCATTATGGGTACAAACTAAACACAATACTTGATATAAGACAAATTAGAAAATAAATCAGTTCATTGATTTAATACCCAAATACAAGGCATATTTTATACCAATGATCATTAATAATAAAAAAAATATTATTAATACAGTAAATATCTAATACTTGATTACGTGTAGTGAATTGAGGCCATATTGAGGGTAAAATCTATTTTGAAAAATGGATTAAATTCATATGTAGAGAAACGATATTAAAATATTTATATTTACTTATATATTTAATCATAGTATATGTACCATACTCGTATACTGTGTTGAATGTTAACATACGAGCTATACCATCTTTTAAATAGTTACTGTGGATATGAGGCCCAACACGTGGTTTAAACTTCATTTAAGCCCATTAGCGGATAAACAGCAAATAATTCAGCAAAGTCAATTTTTGTTTTCATTTTTGCTTACAATATCTATAATAATCGATTTTTAACATGTCGCATGCATGTTTACACCAAATATTCATTGCACAAATCGATGAGATAAAACATAATATAGAATTGTACAGCGAGTGTGAATGTGTATCAATATTAGTTCAATATTTTTCATTTTGTAGTTATATTTTCTAATAGATGTTTGTTTCGCGCATACTTTAAAATATCATATAGCACTAGCATTGCGCTTCCAAATGATTGTAGTGGTGTTTGAGAGTATATGTAGATGAAGTTGTTTACTGGAGGTCGGTACACCAAAAGGAGTGGTTGTAATTTTAGGGCCCAGCATGACCCTACTTTACAGATATTCCATGGAGCCATGGATTCGCAATATGGCCATGGCCATCAATTACTGAAGTAGTGCCATGTACCCCCGGTACCACAAAATACAATTAGTTTCTACATTGGCAGTGCACTTACTAATGTATTATTTGACCATGTTGGTCATACCATGGACCCAGACTCTCTGTACATGAGGCCCTAACAGTTACTCATAGAGTGAGGACTGATTTAACAAGGCAAGTTTATTCAACCCATTGAGCCTGATGTAGATGTGCCAAATTATATGGGAAGTAGGTGGCTAATAAAGCTTGAAGACTGTGCCAAAGAGTGACAGGTCCCCATTGAATAAAGAGTAAGGCCATACCAAATCATTTCATCGTTTCAGCGTCAGTTCTAAGTTTGAAAACCTATCTAGCTATCCTGAGATAAAAAACAAAACACGACTTCTTTGCTCATTATTACATGGCTAAAAATATAGCTTTCAAACATTGTCAATCATAATAACTTAAAGAAATAACTAAAAATGTGTTGATGTGAAACCTACTGCTGTGTAGGGGTTGGCGACATGTTGTTATGATAGGTATGAAAGCCATATCTCAATGGATTTTGAAGATATAAGAGGTTACAATTTTATCAACTTTTATTTTTCTAAGATGCTCAAACCTATCCGTCCTCGGACGCTGAACAAAGAAATGGTTTGGTATAGCCTTACTGTGACAATTGATGTTAGGTTCCCGGCGTAGACAAGAAAATTTGTGACCATGATTTTTATATACCCAATAGAACCTGAAATATATGTGTCGATGAGTGAGAGGTAACACATAGAGCCAGAGTATGAAATAAATGTGCCAAACATTTGAGGTACCTCAAGAGGCATGGATCTGCCTAGTACAATTAAACGTTAATATATTAGCTTTGAAGGGCCATGTTTAAACGGACATTTTATTTTTTTCCCTGATCATTAGCCTAAGGAAACATGCGTTCGAGTCTCCATGTTGAGACTAATTATCTACTGATTGGTGTGTATCAATCTTTGAGGCCCACTGTCCTAAGGTATAAATTCACACACAGGTATTCGTTTAAAATGGTTGAATAAGAGGATGGTGAGTACTTCAAAGGACCACGTACACTAGAAGCTTATACTGTCTGCTTTGCTCTCTAACAGGTCAGAGACGTCGAGCTGACAAGTAAGTAACCCATAGGACCCAAAAGTACGGTACTATGCCATGGCATACCCATATTGTCTCGAGTTCTTGTACCAATGTATTAAATCAGTGATTGTATTTTATTGGGCCAGGCAAAGCTGTACATAGCTTGTAACATTTAATCGCGTCATAGGACTGACCTCAGTTTACCACATCAGATCTGAACTGCATGTCATGAGTTACTTTTAAGATCTATAATTGACGTCATGGTTATTACGGGTACACAACATGTTTTGGTATGGCCGTACTTTGTGGTGTTAACTGTATCTTAGTACAGTAAATGACTTTGCTCGGCAGTATTTAGCACCTCAAATGACCAGGGTCGATACCAGCTTCAATGAATACAGAATTTTAACAGTAATTGGAATTCAAAAAAGACTTATCTGAAATAATGTATCAGATATTAATTGTGTACATCAGTCTATAATAATGGCTTAGTTTGATGCTTTAACAACCCATAGTTCAGCCGTTAAACCAAACTTTGACATTTTAATACTTTCCCTTGTCATTGAATTTACATGTACCTAATGAAACCTGCATTCGAGTCTCTCTTGTGCTATTTCCATCAGCCAACATCTACCTGCGGTGCCTAGGAATCAACTTATAACTTATGTCAAGTTCTGATTATTAATTAAAATACACATTTTTTTAACCACAACGGGGCCTCAAATTAACATTTTACAATTATTGGTCATAGGACAACTGATATGCCTACATTCTAATGCACTGTGTATATGGGATTACTTCAAGGGAGAGAAAATAATACTATTCAACCGTTCGATTTTTGAAAGATAATTACTTCATTTTGGGATTTTCTTATATAAATTTACCTTATTATGGCCTCGTTTTCATCAAATGAAATAGTTAAGTATGTAATGCAGATTGTTTATACACTGTACTTACCAATGTAACTCAATCTTTATCGTTTATTATCAACATTTGATGCATTTTTATAGAATATATGGCAGTGTGGTGTGATGGTGAGTCTATTGGGTGGTTAACACCACACGCAGGGCCTCACTGTCATATTTTATTATTGATTAAGATTGTAAATTATGATAATAACTAAGTCAAAATAATGCACATAACAGTTTTAGATTTTGTGCGTAACATGAGAAAATAATAATGTGTATATTATATTTAGATGAATTTGTGAAATCAAGTACACATTTGGGGCCTCATTTGCGCAAATCACGGGGCCTCACATACATGTTATATTGGTTTTAATATAGGTGGTCGACTTGAAGTGCAACTATACTATGTTTGATGATTTATATACATTGTATGAACATTCATTCTCTTATGTTATTTTTCCAGAATTCGGGCCTCATTTTTGTTAAAACCACCAATGGGGCCTCTATTCCAAGTTTATTATTACTAAAAGCAGCCGATTTTAAACACTCACAATCATCACACTATATAATATTGCTTAATATGTTTTTGCTTCACAATCAGGCAAATAATCATGTATTTATAGTGATGGGTAGGTGGAGATTCTCATACCCCTTCGGGGCCTCATTTGTGCAGGAGACAGCGCCTCTCATGATTGTCTCTTTGGATTTTTTTCATCAGACTGACTTATAGAGCAACTGTGCCAAATTTGGTGCTTTATACACCATGTGAACATTCATGGCTCTTACAACCCTGAGTATTACTCATGTACCAGAAACCCCAGTTCACTATTAGTTCCTAGTCATATATTTCTAACAGGCCAAAACGATCTTATACAGTGGTAGTTTAGTTGTTAGTAGGCTGAATAAATGGCGCACATAAATTGGTTTCGCGAATACCGAACACTATCAACAGTGGCTTGATATACAACTAGAGCTGTCGGAGGGACAGCGCGCTCGACCAACGAGTTATTGATAGTGAAACAAGAAATTAAAACATATGTCAGGGTCATACAAACTGGACCAACGTTCAGTCAAATCTATGCTAGAATTATGGGCCTTGAACAGTTATCTAAGTCCAAAAGGGGCATAAATCAGCAAAAAACACAAACCACAG
This sequence comes from Spisula subtruncata, assembly GCA_963678985.1. Lineage (NCBI taxonomy): Eukaryota > Metazoa > Mollusca > Bivalvia > Venerida > Mactridae > Spisula > Spisula subtruncata. The sequence continues at coordinate 1,319,640 of OY787667.1, forward strand.
TTATGGGACCTGGCTCTATGCTCTTAGATATTCACAGTAAACAAGTGTGTGAAGTTTCAAACCAGTTCCTCCATTGGTTACATAGAAGCCAGCCAAAAAAAACTGACCGAGTTATGGGACATGGTCTGTGACCTAAGTTGATATAGAAAGGAATAATGTACATGTAATCATTTTCAAATAAAACGGTTTATTCTTTCAATATATTAGTAGCCTACTAGGACTTTGTGTCTATTATCAGGCTTAAGCAGACAGAATTCTTACCAAACTGGAAAGACAATGAACTAAGAGAAGAAAATAAAACAAATAAAACAAACAATTTTGACTTGTGGGTAAGTTATTACAACATGAAGTCATACATTGTCTGATCGGTAGTTAACTTATTATAGTATGAACAATAACACTGGAAATACAAACAATAAATCATAATTTGATAATTTCTCCAGTGTAATAGCGTCATATTCACCACCATATTTCACTTGTTTCTAACACTTACTAGACTATACGCTTGTCAACATTTGAATTAAAGCGTTTGAAACAACTGTCTTATTAAATTGAACTGTTGTCAGTACAGTGTTCTTTTTGCCTAACGTTATTGCCACCCAGTCATGCAGCGAGTGGAGCAATTAAGTAAAATTTGCAAAACTCTTTTCATCATGCTACTGTAGTTTATATAATTCGCATTGTCTATCCCAAACCATACGAAAGTGTATCCTCCGAGCGGTAAAATCATCATTTGAATGACCGATTGGAAACATTCCTTTAATTACATGTCACTTCCTGTAGAATGATGTCTGAGCAGTCAATGTCATTTTTACTGTCGTTTTATACATTTGTATAATTCGTATATTGAATAACTCGTATATTGGTATAATTATACAGGTTCCGGAAGTTGGTCCGACATTTTATCACTTCCCATTGATCTAGAGTCATCTTCAGATGTACCTGTTTTTATTCGGGTTTAACACCATGTTTCCAACACTATTAAGTCATATACGTTGGTCGATTCATGACCTGTCGTGTCCGGGAATCAACCCTTATGTAGGTAGGTCATATAGTTAGTTGTCTGTAAAGTCGTCTCAACTATACATACACCCCGTGACCATAGTACCGCCTCCACCACATCACCATAGTCACCATAAGCATCATCAACGTTACTACCAACTCCCACTGTAACATTGTTTCTTAGTCATGAAGAACGTCTCTTTATATCACGTTCATTTATTATCCGTCGTCTACGCACTTTTACCATATCCAAAGTTTTTATTGATCATTGTATTATCACAGACAATATTTCCAAGTTGTAGTTATATTTCAAAACATTTTCAATTTTATAAATAATGTGTCTCGTACAGGGTAAATAAACACCAGGGCTGTTTTCAAGATTTTAATAAGAGTTATTAACAAAGCCGTTTACCTATTCTAAAAACAAACTCGAAAATTAGAAAAAACACCAATAACTCGCGAAAGTGTTTATTTGTGAAAATTATTTGCAGTAAGAACTGTATAAGTTTACATAACCATATAAAGTCTCATGGAGGAGTAGTAAATATATATTTCACGACTCTTTCAGAATATAACGCATGGTTATTATAAGGATGCGCTGGAAGAAAACTGATTATTTGCATAAAACATATATAATGTTCACAGAAAGTAAAAACAAGTACATATATAAAAGGGTGGAAATTTGCAGAAATATTATAAGACAGTCTTGTGACTCCTTTATTAAACGCAGTACATATATATGTTTTATAAATCTTATATTAGGTTTCTATTATTGCAAAATAAACCAACATTTGTCATTCGTGAACGGGCAACCGCAGTAATTTCAAAACTGAGAAATATCTTTCTTGAGCGTGGGACTGCAATTATTCAATTATTCAGTAGCATTAATCGTGTTGCAAATACATGTTCAATACATGGATAACATAATTGCAAAAATGGAAATACACTCGTGACCATTTTAGAATAAGTTAATTCAATAATGCATGCACATTGTTTTACAAAATGCAAATTTCAATTCCAAATTATAGTTCAACAGGTTCATTGGACTGCACCCCATCACTCTCACAAAACGCGCTTCCACTAACCCATTGACTAGACAAAGGGTGTTTTATAGGTTTGAGGTCGGTCACAGGTAAGGGGACTCTCGCGGACGTATGAGTACCGTGTGGCTGCCTTACGAGACTACGAGCTACAAGTGAGCTCAGCACGACTGTCTGTACGTACGGATACTGTGTGTTACATCCTCTGTAGACCGTACTGGTCTGTTAGACTGTACTCATTATGTGGTAGCACTGTATGTGTGTATTACATCCTCTGGAGACCGTACTAGTCTGTGAGACTGTACTCATTGTGTGGTAGCACTGTATGCGTGTGTTACAACCTCTGGAGACCGTACTGGTCTGTTAGACTGTACTCAATGTGTGGTAGCACTGTATGCGTGTGTTACATCCTCTGGAGACCGTACTGGTCTGTTAGACTGTACTCATTGTGTGGTAGCACTGTATGCGTGTGTTACATCCTCTAGAGACCGTACTGGTCTGTTAGACTGTACTCAATGTGTGGTAGCACTGTATGCGTGTGTTACATCCTCTAGAGACCGTACTGGTCTGTGAGACTGTACTCATTGTGTGGTAGCACTGTATGCGTGTGTTACATCCTCTAGAGACCGTACTGGTCTGTTAGACTGTACTCATTGTGTGGTAGCACTGTATGCGTGTGTTACATCCTCTGGAGACCGTACTGGTCTGTTAGACTGTACTCATTGTGTGGTAGCACTGTATGCGTGTGTTACATCCTCTGGAGACCGTACTGGTCTGTTAGACTGTACTCATTGTGTGGTAGCACTGTATGCGTGTGTTACATCCTCTTGAGACCGTACTGATCTGTTGGACTGTACTCATTGTGTGGTAGCACTGTATGCCAAACATGTACAGAGGATTTAAGATGGCATGCGACAACGACGAGATGTTTTCTTTTTCATTCGATCTATATAAATACGGCGTACTGTATGGTAAATTAACTATGAAATGAAAGTGCTAAAAATGACGATTCAACTGAGTTTGTCCGTTTGTGGTACTGGCCTGTTAGAAATGTAACTAGGAACTAACAGTGTACTTGGGCTTCTGGTATATGAGTAGGTATTCGACAATTGGTGGACTAGTTAAATCGTATGATGAACGATGTACGATGTGTGTGATCTAGCCATACGCTGGGAGATAAATGATGCACACACGTGTAAAATATGTAATCTAGAGTTGTCTTTCTTGGTTAACAATAAATACGGAATTTAATAGTTTGGGATAATCCCATGATGCTTGACATTTCGGAACACCGTACCACCTCTTCAAAGCGGTGTTGTTACAAGAAAGCGCACTGTTTACATTTTCGGGACGATGTTGAATGAAAATTCTGACAAACGATCGTATGTACTTTGACGTTTGCGATTTAGGCTTTTAAAAGAGTAGATTGTGTTTTTAAGATCGGACAATGTGATCCCATGTTAGAAGGTTGTACACTGTACAAGATTGATGCAATATTCAAAATACGATAAGCAGCACTTTAATTACCAATGCCAATAATACCATGAATTTGATGTTTGCATTACACCTAATAAAGATAGTTCCGACATAATTTATGTAAAATTGCATTTTTGAGAGAAAAACTATTTGTATTATGCATAGGTACACATATAATCAAAATGTTCATCTGACATTTTAAGTTTACTCCCACCAGTAGCCATCTTGAAAAATGAACTGGATACAGAAATAAATGTATATTTTAATACCCAGAAATGAACATGTACGTTTGATAACCTATATGTTTACCACAACGTACTGAATAGTGACACAGTCATGCGATTGTTTACTTGTCTCCACATCTGAAGATAACTTATATATACTACATGTACTAGTCGATCTCATTAAGGGACAAGTCTTTTATTTCAATAGGGGACCAGATACCTTTGGGGTCATAGTGTTTCTTAATTGTATAGAAGGGGTAAAAATATTCCAATTATTGTATACGGGTCATAATGTTTTGTTCAATGTTAGGGCCAATGTTCCAATGTCACATAATCATTGAAAAGGGATCATTTAAAGTGTTCTTCCTCACATTGCTTGCAGATTATTATGGTTATTAACCTGCGGCCTTGAGCCGCAGGTTATATTTGTATGCAACAAGAAAAATTTCCATGTAGGGGCACGTGACCTGTTCTGGATGGTTTACCATTTCAAAAAAAAAATCCAAAAAAATCAGCAGTTTTTTAGAAAGTTGTGAACCAGACTAAGGAGGGGCACGTGACCTGTTCTGGATGGTTTACCATTTCAAAAAAAAATAAGCATTTTTTTAGAAATTCGTGAACCCGACTAACACCATTATTTTATTTTTTTTCTATTTATTTCTATTTGTATATTTTAAAATAAAGAAATGTACGTAAATAACCATACTTATTTCTTTTACCCCTTTAAGAAATTAAAAATAAGAAAAAAATGTGTTTCGATATGTGTTTTGACGTGCACCTGTAGTCTGAATAACCTCCCCTAGGTCACTGCGTTAAGTAGGTCAGGCAGACGCGGCTGCATGAAACACCCAAATATAACCAAATCTTACCCAAATAGTAACGTTTTTACCCAAATACTTATATTTAACTAACAATATTGGGTTGATTAACTATATTACGCATTTTTATGACCAGTGATGACTAAATAAACATAAACTAGCAAGCTTTTCGGCAAGACTCGGCCCAGTATCATTTCGAACCGGCGTTGCCATAATATTTGCACGTCGTGAGAATCGCTTTATTTTACATTGTGACGCTCTGCATGCACGCATACCAAATGTACACAAGTCTGAACGTTTTTTTACGCAAATACTTGTATTTAATAAACTATTTGTCGTAAATAAACTATATTACACATTTGAATTACTAATAATGAAAATAACACCATTTTTAGGTAAATTATACTAAATAAATATACCCAAACATACATAAGCCCACTAAATCAGAGAGGTTTGTAAAATTCCGCATTTTCGGCGGGGACTTTAATTGTTTCTTTGACTTACGTGAAGGCATTGCCCATTGTACATGTGTTGTGATGTTACTGATGCGAGTCTTTGCTCAGCTGGTAAAGTTGCTAAAATTATAAAAAAATGTCTCTCACAAAACTGGTCTGTAAACAATTGGCCGCAGGAACTATTTAACTTGTAAATATACTATTAGGCATAATCTATTTGACGTGTATGTACTATGTGCATGCTTGGGGTATTTTTGATAAATGTGACATGGACAATGACAAAATAAATCAATGATGCTCGTAGTAGATATATTGCAATATTACGTTTGATATAATAAAGTATATCAACCATCTATGTTACTTGTAACACTCCTGGCAAGGCACGAGCAGACATTCATCCAATCACACAAAACAAGCATTATGCACTTGGCGGCACTTCTAACGCTGCTACTTGATTATTTTTGATATTTCGAAAACCGTTTGAGATAACTTTATCAAATTTTCACCAGTTTTAGTTCGATGCATGTGCCTATTGCTGTACTTGTTAATTCAGAAATAAATGTGTATAAAAATTCGTGGTAAAAGCGTAATTTACGCCACCTGAATTACAAAGTCACAAAATTAAACAGCGTATTTATTAGGGGTCAATTGAGTATTTTCAATAGTTTATTTCTTTACAGCTTCAAGTGTTATGTAATAAGTGCACACAATAAAAATATTCATAAAATTCATCTACGTTACAGCTTCCTAGGTAACGAATTAGCCGTTGGTAAGCTTAGACCGCCACAAAACAAGCTCAGAATCTGAATATTAAACCGATGCGTTTAAAATAAACATTTAACCTCAAATAAGGCTACTTAAATTGTAAAATTCACATTTCTTCTGAACATGAATGTTAATAGTACGCCGTAGAGTTGAATTTATTCAGTTTGATATTATAATTGGTCACCATAAATTTAAATTTGAAGTTGAGCTCAACCCGCGTTACTCACAGGAATTGTATTTTCTCAACAGACCGGCTATGGGTACGAAAAACACTATATTTTGCAGCAAAACCAACAATTTTCGTTTTCTAGCATTTTGGTAAATATTGTCAATAACTATTAAAAACAATGAGCGAATATAATGTTGATATGCACAACCACTATACGAAAAAGGGACATGTACATGCATACATAACAATCAGATGACTGTTATTGCGTGATGAAAATGCGAGTTTCAATATAAGTATTCAGTCAGTTGAAGACGTGTCATGCAATAGTCTAATGTCGGATCGAGCGGAAAATTCCCCTGAGCTTGTGTCAATTATAGCTGTATTCGTGTGCCAAATTTCATACAAATCCATTTAGGAGTTTTTAAAGAAAACAGAAAAATATCAACGGTAGCGTTAGAAGTGCCGCTAAGTGTAGCAAAACACAAATTACTATTACAGTGTGTATAGTGATTGATCAGTAATATTTTCAGAAAACACAAAATGTATTATTACAACTTAAAGTATTCGTACATACGTACTATTTCGTCAGCGTTATTGGAAATTTCTAAAATTATCGACCCTGTCTTGTTTTTAAACTTAATTGTGTAACAGAAAGAAATCGAGTTTTTTTCAAAATTGTTAAATCTGGCAGCCAAACGTCTTCAATGGCGATCGTGCTTACTATTTTATGATAGATAGATAATTGTTTATTTCATTTAGATTTGTGCTTTTTGCACATCATCACTACATAGTTATACAATTTAAATTTACACATGGTACATACATACAAACAAACACCTTAATAATCGCTAGAGTAAACATACATTCATGCATACAAACATACATACATGTAAACATACATACGTACAAACATACATACAGAAACACAAAAAAAACATACTTTTAAATTATTTCAATAAACATGCATATACAGTCATACTAAGAAACAAAGAAAATAAGTTCGGTGTACTAACACTATCTTAGAATCAAGTAATTTTGAGTTTTTGTCTGATTTCTAAATTCGTGTATTTCCCTTATTTCAGTCACATAATAAACGTGTTAACGTGTCATATAATTTTTAACATGAGTGAGTCTTTATTCTACAAACATTTTAATTCATATTTAAAGCAAACAATGTACATGTAATCATATTCAAATTAAATGGTTTATTCTTTTAACATATCAGTAGTCTACTAGGACTATGTGTCAATGATTATGGTTAAGCAGAATGGAAATTCTTACCAAACTGGAAAGACAGTGAGGTAAGAGAAGAAAATAAAACACATGAAACCAAACACATTTGACAGTAACATCTGTTCTGTGGGTGAATTATTACAACATGAAGTCATACATTGTCTGATTGGTAGTTAAACTATTATAATATGACCAATAACACAGAAATACAAACAATAAATCATAATTTGATAATTTCTTCAGTGTATTAGCGTCATATTCACCACCATATTTTATTACCCCACATGCTGTGACAATCGCAGCGGGACGCGTCATAAAACAATTAACAATATGCCAATATTAGATATGTGTATTAATGTTTTGCTAAAAAAATACCTGTTTTAAAAAACCGTAAAAAGGGAGTAGATCTAATTATCACATTTCTTATATCTAAACACCAATCTAACGGGAAGATATTTAACTGTTAACTTAGTTTGCACAAAACATATCCCCCGAGAAACGTAAGAACTACGGACAAGAAAGTAAACAAGTTTGGTATCAAATCCGTCCATTTCCTTCTTTGTTCAATGTGAGTGATAGTCGTGTTAAAAACCTTTAAAAAGGGGGTTGATCCCATAAAGATACAACTATGAAATTTAATGCATTATTTTGTAGACATATCAAACTACAAAATATGTTTGCACATAAGAAATACCTTAAATAGTTATTATCATATGGACAATTATACGTGGAGTCCCCATGCCTTCCAATGGTAAAAAAATTGTTACATGTGCGAAGACAAATGGGACAAAAAGTTGGATATGATTAAACAGAAATCGCCACTTATTTACTTATAATCAGGAACAATGTAATTCTAACCATTTTCTAACGGTTAGAATTACATTATTCCAGATACAATACTAGTACTTGATTTCAGTATTCAGTGTGTGGGGGAACCCCTGGTGGTGGTTGCAAATATAATCATAAAAATTAAAAATAATGAAGTATGCGTTAACTGATATCTGGACAAGTTATCCCGCTGATAGTGACCTGAAATTGGACATTCTATGTATATAACTTGAACAGCCCCCAGGCATGACCACCTACATACATATAATCAGTAGCCATCGCATGACCAACAAAACACTCAGCAGGATCGCCCACGTACTGGTGAATGTACGTGTGATAAAATATAAATGTCAGTCAGTCAGTTGTTACATAATACGTAAAATAGATCATGATTAGAAAAAAAGTTTGACTTATTAATTGAATGTAATAGTTAAATCTAGTTTTATAAAAAGAAGTTTTAGTAAAAGCACATGTTAAATCATGATATAATAGATCTTAAGTGATTTCTAAATATATGCAAGAATCTGAAACATAATTAAGTGTGAGTATATATATGTCTCGAATTAGTGTGGTTACAAGGGACTTCTCTAGTATCACAATGTCTAATTGGCAAGCAATGATCAGAAAATTGAAATATTTAAATGCGCACATTTCCTTTTTAAAAGTTTCATATTTATATACATTAATTTCGAATTTATTTTGTCAATAAATGTTGAGAGGTAGAAATGAATGATGATCTGATTAATAAATTGAATTGAATAAGTAATATTATACTTTATTTACTTTAAAGTCTGGTTTTAAAGTTTAAAGAGCAGGAAATCACACCATTTGAATTCATACATTGAAAAAAAAACCACCAAAATACGAAAGATATAAGAAACCTAGGAGTAAGTTTAACTAAACAAATTGTCACATTATAGTTATCTAATATAGGATCGCAATTCTTAATATATAATAACATTCCGGTCCATGTTATTAAGTATCTTCAACGAGTTGTATGTCCTTTGGTGTCATTTTCACGTGTTTGTTCGTTATGATGTGCACAACATCAAACGTAAATAATTTACTATCATTGTATTTGGAAAACATTTCTCAATTCTTAATCAAGGGTCTGATACTGCAAGGTATGTTTGGTCATACTCGGCCCACTTCCTTTTTTTTTAATTTTATTGATTTAGTGTATTCTTTTATCCAAAGACATGCAATTTAGGTATTTGATTTATCTCAACTTTTCAACGAAACAACACAAAACAACATTTTTAAACCAAAAGTAATATTTTTCTGCATCGTGAGCCTCCAGAGATTTTCGAGGTGACCCCGGGAAAAGTTTCACAGAGTACAATACATTGTATATAATAACATAGCTATCAGCACATTCCGCAACTTTTTGCTTCAAATAAGAAAATATAACGGAAGCGTCTGTCAAGATAGACATTGCTCTTCCCAATCATGGTTGATAGTTCGACGTATTTCCGTGACCCTTACACTTATAATCAGACCTAACCCTTATGGGCTTGTAACATCCACTGGATCTGTCTGTGTCTTATAAGCATATAATGCTCGCTTGAAGTATCCATTATTGGTGGGGATGTGGCTGGCTTGTACTATGTCTGACTCTTGTGTGTGTGGCTAGGCACTGCCGCTGTAGATGTGTGGCTTTTGTTTGTGCTCTACTATTTCCTATCATTTAAATATAGTATAGGTAAAGGGAAACAATAAAAATTATGTTTGAAATGAGTCGAATGCAGTACTAGTTATCTCCTTATATAGAAACCGACAGACGACCGAGTGTGACAGCTCTGTATATTGGCGTACATCTCTATCTTTGTATAGATTTGCAGGCATACACTATTCCTTCCAGGTCGCGATATAATTAAGTATACGTAGTCATTATATTCATCGTACAACTTGATTGTATGATAAAAATACGACTCTGATTTTCGCATTGTATCTACTTGCTTAACTTGGTGACTGGACTATTAAAACTCTGACTGTATTAACGTTATGCTCGTAGCACGTGTTTTAAAATACGTGAGTATAGCAATATTCAACTTAGGAATGTAATGTGCAAATACTTTCATTAGTTTGATTTTTGGTAGATGACTTGAAAATCTTTGCTATTACTTTGGTGTACATACCTTACCATTTGTTTTATGTGTTTATATGTTTTAGGGCTTTAATAAAAGCCCATTTTCAACTCAGCTACCTGTTTGTTATTGTTTTACCAGCTTCGCAAACTCTAGGAATACCTTTACCCCTGCAGACTATAATGTGCCTTTATCATAGTGTAAAACATACTTGGATGTAGTACTTAATAGAAAACAAACCCAAAAGAAGTATACACTATCAGAGGGATACCTTCACTCGTTCAATTAAAATTAATGATAATCATAAATATAATTATATCTCACATGTACATGTATAACTGACTGACCTACCTATTTCACTCAAGGCTATGACAAAATGTCATTATGTAATAACTCGACCAGAATTTATTCAGTTCCTTATTTTAAAACAAGAATCTCCCATTCGTTGATGCAAAAGCTTCAGATTTGAATTTAATTTTGAGCCCAAGTTTAAGATTTTCGTAAGTGCTTTGATAAAGCAGAAACCTGATGATTATCATTCATATATGGGTTAAGAACATCTTTGAACACATGCTAAACTGTATGATTCCGTTCGATCTAATCCCCTTACATTAACGAACATAATGTATTACACCAAGGCATGAGTAGGTAGTTTGCGATCCAGTAAAAACTTCCAGTTCGTCTATGTCAAACCCACACAGCCTCTCCAGTTTTCAACAGGTCGAGATCCGGAAAATCAACAGGGGAGCCAATTATTGTGCACACACCACGCGCATTTGTTTATCAGTTATGTCCACCATTGAACATTCAAAAGAACAAGATGTTTTCAGCTTGACTATTCAACGAATAATCCGAGCTATTCTATGCATGCTTGCGTCGGCGTAATATTAGTTACGATTTTGCATGCAAATTTTGTATATCTCAATAACCACTGAAGATATTCACTTCACACATGTATTTTAGTTCATTATTTCAGGTCAATGACAATGTCCCATAACTATGGCAGGTATTGTTTAATGAATTATCCCCCTTTGGACTAAAAAATCCGGGTGAAGGTTTTGCATGGACATTTTTGTATTTAAAGTCTATCTTCACAACCACTGAAGATAATCAAGTGAAACTTTACACAATGTTAACGCTAAGATTTTGCGTCTAAGCTTGTTTCTCTGTAACCAATGAAGAGAATGGTTTGACACTTCACACACTTGTTCACTGTGGATATATAATATCATAGAGACATGTACCATACTGTGATTTGTGTTTTGCAGAATTATGCCCCTCTTTGGACTTAGATAACTGCTCAAGGCCCATAATTCTAACATGGATTTTGACAGCAATTTGACCTAGTATGTATGACTAGACGTAGGTTTTTATTTCTTGTTAAATCACTACAAATAACTCGTAAGTCGAGCGCGCTGTCCCTCCGACAGCTCTTGTTGAATATCAAGCCACTTTTGATAGTGTTCCGTTTCGCGAAATCAATTTGTATGCGTCATTCATTGAGCCTACTAAACACCCCATTGTTTAGTCTCTTCACCCTTGAACTAGTGATTGTGTCAGCTGAACAATGTTATGATAAGATAAAGTTGGGACGTTCGTAAACACTAAATGTTAGGATCTGCGTTAAATTTGATTGACAAGTACATGCAGTATAATATAAGTTATCATCAGACGCTGAGTGAAGTAAACAATCGCATGATTGTGTCACTATTCAGTACATTGTGATAAATATATAGGTTATCAAACGTACATGTTTGATTATTACTGTATATTAAGGTAAACGTTTATTTTATTACCCAGTTCATCTTCAAGATGCCTACTGGTGGGAGTAAATTTAAAGTGTCGGATCAACATTTTGATTATATTTGTACCTCTTGTGCCGAACAAAAGTTAACTAAAGAGGCTATAAAATATTGTATAGTTTGTCAGCAATATTGTTGCCATGACTGTGTTAGGGCTCATAAAGGATTGCCGATGTTAAAAGGACATACGTTATTGGATACTGCATCAGGACCTTCGCATGGACAGCATAGTAGTTCTTTACCAGCGTTCCTGACTGAACAATGCAGTATACATAAAGGGAAGATACTTGACGTGTACTGTGGCAAGCATAATGTTGTTGTTTGTTACGTTTGCGTTGCCATGGAGCACAAGTAAGTAAAACCCGAACGATTATTTTAAATTCCACCGACACACCTACTCCTTTAAATAAAAAATAATCAATAAAAACTTGGCTAAGGACCCTCCTTTCTGTTACTGTATTATTATTGTACATGTTCTGATGCAATTTCGCTGTCCAGCAAAAGGCTGCCATGTATCATTCAATATTACATGTACATTGTGTCATTTAGATGTGTGTTGTCCCTTGCTCTAGTCTTGTCACTTGGTTCTTGCCCCCGTGTAGTTTGACTGGCTGAGGTGGCAAATGCTCGGGTGGGAATTCGGGTCGGTGTAAATTGTTGTCTTCTTATATAACTCCATGGCTCACTGTACCGTTTGGTTACTGTGGTAAATGTTTTTGGCATATAAATTTTCAAATTACATGTAGCTAGATATACTATTCTCTCTTTTATTGTTGAGGTTTGCCCCTTTTGCTGGGAGAACTACTTTTTAAATTAGGTCACTATGCGGTTATGCATTGTTTGGTCGCTGGGGTCACCTCGTTAGCATATACTGGAGCAATTTGCATTTAGAAATTTGTAATGTTATTTACCGCCCCATTCCTACCTTGTCCATTATTTGAAACTTGGTCAAGTCATAGTGGTGCCTCTTTAGGTCGCATAATCGTTATATTGCTGTCCTTTGTGTTTTAAACTAGGTAACGAGGTGGTTGTTCCTCAACAGGTCGCCGTTTGGCATGGGTTTGTACGGTTGGGTCGCCGTGCAGCGGGACGTTGGGGAACTTGGTGTTCAGTCGGTCTCATGCAATTACCACTATTCTATAATGTCTTTGTGAAATTGGATCACCCTGTATTTTCTTCGGCGGCGACTTGGTCGTTTGTTTGTTTCTTTGGCTTATGTGTGGGCATTGCTCAGTGTAGTTGTGTTGTGGTGTTTCTGATTTCTGTGCTCGGCTGGTTAGGTTGAGTGCTATTTTCCCTTGTCGGATTTCCTCATACCTATTAAATGGTAAATTAAAATCATAAGGTTCAGTGGATTAAATTGAAAACCTTCGCCAAGCAACCTTCGGCACACAAGCAGGTGCATCGATCTGTTCTCCGGCATAATGTCACTTCTGAACGAACAAACCTACTATAATTGCAAAGGAAACAAACAATCCCAGACGCATACATAAGGGGCTTAGTGTTCCGTCTTTTTGTGACCAAAATGCCTTTCAAGCTATGCAAAGAAACTTAATATTTTACATCTAGCGTAGCAATCAATGTATTGTTTTAACACTTAATAAACAAAATATAGTCTTGGTTTTCAAAAACATTGTTGTGTTTCTGTTCTGCAAATAATATTATATGGACTAGTGAATGGGAAAATAACATCTGCTCACTTAGTTTTGGTGGGTACAGTAGTACACGTATATACACATGAACATTCACGTTTATCCATGGTGTATTTGGTTTGATGTTATCAGTTAATAATGCATAAAAAGTGATCATATCTAGAAAAAATCTTCGTTTAGGATCGTAACATCATATAGTTAAGATAGCCGTAAATGGGAAACTTTTCATACTTAATGAGGATGGTATTAATGTTGAATAAATGATCCATAACGGGGTTTGAACACACATTCAATGCTCGTGAATTTATAGTCAATATTATATTTCGTAATTTCAGGTATTGTAAAGATCTTCAGTCTGTCACCGATGATATTGACAAGTTATACAAGAAATCAGACACTGATCGGACTAAGAGCGACCTGACTGACGTGTTACACATGACGGAGGAAAGACGTGAGAGGACACTCACGTTACTTCAGCAGCTCCGAGACTCCAAGGCAAGCGCGACACAAGCCGTTAAAGATTACAGATCGGAGATAGATAAGTATCTGGATGAGCTAGAAGATGCATCGATAAAAGACATCGAACGAGAATATCGTAAGATGGAATCTGACCTACTGAAAGAACGGAAGATGTCCGACACATTGATTGAAGAATTGAAGAAACTTGAAGATGAAATATCCCAACCCGACGTAAATAAAGCCCAGCGATTTGTCTGCACAAAACTTGCCCGACTGAAAATAATAACGACAAAAAAGTCCGAGAAGCCACAAACAATAGACGTCGAACTGACTTTTACTCCACTTGAAGAATTGAGAAAACTAGTAGAAGGATTGACATCGTTAGGAAAATCCACTGTCAATTTTCGAACAACAAAATGTGATTTGTATAAAACCAAACTCATTAAAACAATGAACATAAAACTTAAAAACGACGAAAATGAGTGTGCTATACTTGGTTCATGCATTGTGAATGACACAGTGTTGTTCACTGATTACTGGAATAATAAGTTGAAACGAGTAGACATGGCGAGTTTGTCTGTCGTAGATTCCTGTCTAGTACCTGACCGTCCCGCCGGTGTTTGCAGAGTAGGACCCCATGAAGTAGCAGTAGCATGCTGCAGCAGTTCGGTCCAGTTCGTGTCTATCCATGACAAGATGACTTTGTCACGACAACTTAAAATGAAACACCACTGTTACGGTATCGCGTACAACAATGACAAGCTGTATATAACTGATAAAAGTAAATCGTTGTACATGTACGACATGGCTGGTCACTTACTGAAAACAGTAACAAATGACAAACATGGACAACCTCTATTCCAATATAGTAGACATGTTGTCGTCAGTGACATTGGAGATAGATTGTTCGTTAGTGATGACGAAGTAGGACTTGTTTGTTTAGACAAACATTGCGAACATGTTAAGACAATACACGACATCGATGCGAGAGCTGACGGGGTGTGTGTTGATGGTCATGATAATATCATTGTTGCAAATTTTAGTTCAAGCATGATTGCACAGTTCAGCCAACTTGGAGAGAAACGCGGCGTGATTGTTGGTGATAACGTGTGTTTGAGATGTCCCCGCTCGGTATGCGTCCACCACACACTGAACAGAATGGTTGTTACATACTACGGAAAAAACAAAGTGCAAGTGTACCAGTTAAGTTAAAATATTAAAACGTGTGTTTGAGGTCATATACCTTCATGTATAGAATTTTAGCCGTTTATGTTACTCGTAGATATGATACAGTGTACCGTCATTCAGACGCTTTACTAAATTATTATCTTCAGACCAATATCAGATGTATTCTATTAATTAATTAAATATAAGATATACATGGAGATACTATAAATTGTAATTAATTCATACCGGCATACAGTAGAACTGTGATGCCTTGAACAGTACTTCCCTCAAACACCCCAGATGCCTAAAGCTCGTTATCAGGTCCCGGCAAATTCCCTTCTTTAGTCATATTGAAAACCCATAGATGACTCAAACCGTACCAGGGTCAACACTCCAACTTGTTTGCTGGTCCCTCGCTATGATTTACCAGTAGATAAGTCGTACAATGCAAGTTTTTGCACCTTTCATTGATTGTTGAAAGAAAAAATAAATAGGAATGCATTTAATATGAAATGCAAACACACATGATGTATGACAACTATACACAATTTATACCGACAAGCGTTCGAGCTTATACATATACAATGCATACTCGTATATGCTCCTACACCCTCGATGTCTCGATCAGGAAGATGCCTGGAAAGAAAATTCCCGTTCCCAAGGTAGTTCGAGGCACGCAGTTCTACTGAACTATATTCATGACTGCTTAAAAGTCCTGTGATTTGTTAGCGTTTGTTTATGTTATCGTTATCGTTATAGTTAATAAAGTTTGATTAGACAGAGTACAAATGTTTTCCTATGATTAGACAGAGTACAAATGTTTTCCTATCATCAATTTGAGGTCTCTATCTTATATCATATATGGATACTGTGACCATGACCGAGTAGTTAGGGCTTCCACTTTCGGTGTGGGAGGTCGAAGGTTCGAATCTCGGCGGAACCTAGGAGAGAACTGATGCGGCCGGATTGCGAGCCACCAGCAAGTTAAAGAATTGTTACCGTAAGTCCATTTCTGCCAGGCGCCTGGCAATACGAGAAAGGATTCGGAGGTACTGTGCGCATGAACAATAGGTGTCTTATAAGTCGAAATGGCTGATTCTTTCAATAGGGGTGACACTATAATAAAGAAACAAATTACGTTTTTACTTTAGCTAAAGAAGGGAAAACAGTCCAAACGTTACGATACATATACATCTTCCACAACATACCAGAAGATAATTTTGCACTTATAATACATCGTATATGTGTGCATGTACCGTACTAAACCACCAATGCACGCAAAACAACACAAAATAAAACAATGTTCCAGAATAGAACAGAACAGTGATCGTATTCCGAAACCATTTTCATGACAAAGAGATATTTATGGAAATCTTAGATATTTCCTAAAAAACATCAACTTGGTTGTATAGTTATATAGAGTGACATTTTCTCTTTACCTTTATTGCATTTACTCTTTTACAATTTCGACTGAAAGAATGCAATTTACACAAATTATGTCAGCACTTCTGACACCACATTCTTGGTATAATTTGCATTGCTATACGTGTGGAGCGGTGGCCTAGAGGTAGGGCGCGCGCTTCGGGATCGAGAGGTCCCGGGTTCGACCCCCTCTGGAACACTGGTTAATTTCACTGAGCAAGACCCACACGCTCCACTCCACCAAGGTGTAAAATGGTACCTGTGAGAGCAGTGTATATCCTGGGCGCCGCAGATCAATGTTGGCTGCCACACCCACAGGAGAGAAATAGTCTACCCAGGGAGACACGAGTGTAGGTTTCCATATGCAGCCCAATGACGAGGGAAGTTATAATGTCAAAGGGTGCTTGAACTGCCTAACAGCTGAAGAAAAGCCATTGAACATTAATAACTCAACTTAACTACACCCAGTATCAGGATAATGTAACATAATATGACAGAAATATTGTTCAACAGTAGGACTTAATACAACTACATTTCTATAGTTGAACTGTTGTCAGTACAGTGTTCTTTTTGCCTAAAGTTATTGTCATCCAGGCATGCAGCGTGGGGAGCAATTAAGTAAGATTTGCAACACACCTTTGAATGTGATATTGTAGTTTATATAATTCTATCCCAAACCATACGAAAGAACACAGTGTATCTTCCAAGCGTTGAAATCATCATTTGAATGACCGATTGGAAACATTCCTACAATTGCATGTCACTTCCTGCAGAACGATGTCTGAGCATTCAATGTCATTTTTACTGTCGTTTTATACATTTGAATAATTCGTATATTGTATAACTCGTATATTGGTAGGTTCCGGAAGTTGGTCAAAGATTTTATCACTTCCCCTTGATCTAGAGTCATCTTTAGGTGTGTCTGTTTTTATTCGGGTTTAACACCATGTTTCCAACATTATTAAGTCATATACGTTGGTGGATTCATGACCTGCCGTGTCCGGGAATCAACCCTTATGTAGGTAGGTCATATAGTTAGTTGTATGGAAAGTCGTCTGAACTATACATAGACCCCGTGACCATGGTACCGCCAACACCACATCGCCATGGTCACCATAAGCATCATTAATGTTACTACCAACTCCCACTGTAACATTGTTTCTTAGTCAAGAAGAACGTCTCTTTATATCACGTTCATTTATTTTTAGTCGTCTACGCACTTTTACCAAATCCAAAGTTTTTATTGATCATTGTATTATCACAGACAAGGTTTCCAAGTTGTAGTTATATTTCAAGACTTTTTTTTCAATTTTATAAATAATGTGTCTCGTACAGGGTAAATAAACACCAGCGCTGTTTTCAAGATTTTAATAAGAGTTATAACAAAGCCGTTGAGCTATTCTAAAAAACAAACTCGAAAATTACAAAAACACCAATAACTAGCGAAAGTGTTAATTTGTGAAAATTATTTGCAGTAAGAACTGTATAAGTTTACATCACCATATACAGTATCATGGAGGAGTCGTAACTATATATTTCAAGACATCTACATCAGGTAGAATATTGCACATGATATTAATAAGGATGCGCTGGAAGAAAACTGATTATTTGCATGAAACATATATAATGTTCCCAGAAAGTAAAACGAGTACAGGCACAAACGGGTGGAATTTGCAGAAACATTATGAGACAGTCTTGTGACTTCTTTATTAAGCACATTTTATATATAAATGTTTTATAAATCTATTTTTTTTTGTATTTGGTTTCTATTATGGCAGAATAAACCAACATTTGTCATTCGCGAACAAGCCAGCGCAGCAATTTTAAAACTGAAAAATATTTTTTAAGCGTGGAACTACAATTATTCAATAGCATTCGTCGTGTTGCAAATACATGTTCAATATATGCATACCATAATTGCAAAATTGGAAATACACTCGTGACCATTTTAAAATTAGTTAATTCTATACGGCATACACATTGTTTTACAAAATACTTATTTCAATTTCAAATTATTGTTTAGCAGATACATGGGGTCGCATCCAATCACTTTCACAAGACGCACTTCCACTAAGCCATTGAATAGACAAAGGGTTTTATAGGTTTGAGGTCGGTCACAGGTAAGGGGACTCTCACGGACGTATGAGCACCGTTTGGCTGCCTTACGAGACTACGAGCTACAAGTGAGCTCAGCACGACTGTCTGTACGTACGGATACTGTGTGTTACATCCTCTGTAGACCGTACTGGTCTGTTAGACTGTACTCATTGTGTGGTAGCACTGCATGCGTGTGTTACATCCTCTGTAGACCGTACTGGTCTGTTAGACTGTACTCATTGTGTGGTAGCACTGTATGCGTGTGTTACATCCTCTGTAGACCGTACTGGTCTGTTAGACTGTACTCATTGTGTGGTAGCACTGTATGCATGTGTTACATCCTTTGTAGACCGTACTAGTCTGTTAGACTGTACTCATTGTGTGGTAGCACTGTATGCGTGTGTTACAACCTCTGGAGACCGTACTGGTCTGTTAGACTGTACTCATTGTGTGGTAGCACTGTATGTGTGTGTTACATCCTCTGTAAGCCGTACTGGTCTGTTAGACTGTACTCATTGTGTGGTAGCACTGTATGCGTTTGTTACATCCTCTGTAGACCGTACTGGTCTGTTAGACTGTACCCATTGTGTGGTAGCACTGTATGCGTGTGTTACAACCTCTGGAGACCGTACTGGTCTGTTAGACTGTACTCATTGTGTGGTAGCACTGTATGCGTGTGTTACAACCTCTGAAGACCGTACTGGTCTGTTAGACTGTACTCATTGTGTGGTAGCACTGTATGCCAAACATGTGCAGAGGATTCAAGATGGCAAGCGACAACGACGAGATGTTTTCTTTTTCATTCGATCTATGTAAATACGGCGTACTGTATGGTAAATTAATTATGAAATGAAAGTGCTAAAATTGACGATTCAACTGCGTTTGTCCGTTTGTGGTACTGACCTGTTAGAAATGTGACTAGGAACTAATAGTGTACTTGGGCTTCTGGTATATGGGTGGGCATTCGACGATTGGTGGACTAGTTAAATCGTATGATGAACGATGTACGATGTGTGTGATCTAGCCATATGCTGGGACATAAATGATACACAACGTGTAAAATATGTAATCTAGAGTTGTCTTTTTTGGTTAACAATAAATACGGAATTTAATAGTTTGGGATAATCCCATGATGCTTGACATTTCGGAACACCGTACCACCTCTTCAAAGCGGTGTTGTTACAAGAAAGCGCACTGTTTACATTTTCGGGACGATGTTGAATGAAAATTCTGACAAACGATCGTATGTACTTTGACGTTTGCGATTTAGGCTTTTAAAAGAGTAGATTGTGTTTTTAAGATCGGACAATGTGATCCCATGTTAGAAGGTTGTACATTGTACAAGATTGATGCAATATTCAAAATACGATATGCAGCACTTTAATTACCAATGCCAATAATACCATGAATTTGATGTTTGCATTACACCTAATAAAGATAGTTCCGACATAATTTATGTAAAATTGCATTTTTGAGAGAAAAACTATTTGTATTATGCATAGGTACACATATAATCAAAATGTTCATCTGACATTTTAAGTTTACTCCCACCAGTAGCCATCTTGAAAAATGAACTGGATACAGAAATAAATGTATATTTTAATACCCAGAAATGAACATGTACGTTTGATAACCTACACTCAATAAATGTTATAAGTACACCAACACAGTACATAGCGTTACAGTGCAAATAGTCGGTCGGTCGACATGCCGAATGGTTTTTCAACAATAACTCCAAAACGATTGGACCTAGGATTCTAAAATTCAAGGTGAAGATTTTTCATCCTCGACAGACGGCCCGACTCAATTTCAAGTTAATTTGGATCAAAGGTCAAACTCACCATGACCTTTGAACACGCAACAATCACTGGTCCACACCATAAGAAATATAGGACCTTATATCGTAAAACTTTACAGAGAGGTTGCTAAACATCAGATGTAGGCTCCTATTAATTTGGAGGTCGATAGGTCAAAGGTCAAGGTCGTGGGGACCTTAGCTACACTAGGCTAATTACTGTCTAAAGACGTGTATGTTTCACAAACGTCTCTTGTACGGTCTGTTATCGTAATTATTCCGGTTTTGTGTTTTCCTGGTGTGGGTATTGATGGACAATGAGTATGCAACATTTTTAGAGTTTTTGCGAAAATCATTTGCTTTGCATGTGCATTTTGCATTATTTGAAAATTCACGGTTCGCTGCTCGCAGCGTGTGAATTATAATCATCGAATTATCGGATATTGCTGCTATACTACTCACATGAAGACATGCAAAAAATGAACATAATATCATGCATAATAAAAAAGATATTCGCGTTACATGTTGGTGTACTTATAACATTTAACAAGTGTATATGTTTATCACAATGTACTGAATAGTGACACAGTCATGCAATTGTTTACTCGCCTCCACATCTGAAGATAACTTATATATACTACATGTACTAGTTGATCTCATTAAGGGACGAGTCTTTCATTTATTGTAGAGGGGTCACAATGATTTGTTCAATGTTAAGGCCAATGTTTCAATGTCACATAATCATTGAAAAGGGATAATCTAAAGTGTTCTTCCCGACATCGCTTGCAGATTATTTTGGTTATTAATATAGTATTTGGCATAATCTATTTGACGTGTATGTACTATGTGCATGTTTGGGGTATATTTGATAAATGTGACATGGACAATGACAAAATAAATCAATGATACACGTAGTAGATATATTGCAATTTTAAGTTTGATACAATTAAGTATATCAACCTTCTATGTTACTTGTAACACACACAACATTGCTGGCATGGCGCGAGCAGACATTTATCATCGAATCACACAAAACAAGCATTATACATGTAGCAAAACACAGAATACGCTTATAATGATTTTACACAACATGTATTATTACAAGTAAAAGTGTTCGTAAATAAGTTCTATTTCGTCAGCGTTATTGTGAAATTTCGTCAATTATCGAGCCCTTGTCTTGTTTTTAAACTAAATTGTGTAACAGAATGAAATCGATTTATTTTACAAAATAATTAGATCTGGCAGCCAAACGTCTTCAATGGTGATCGTGCTTACTATTATATGCACTAACACTATCTTAGAATCAAGTTATTTGGAGTTATTGTCTGATCTCTAAATTCTAGTGTTTCTCTTATTTCAGTCACATGATCAACGTGTAAACGTGTCATATAATTTTTAACATGAGTGAGTCTTTATTCTACAAACATGTTAAATTCATATTTAAGGAAAACAATGTACATGTAATCATTTTTAAATTAAACGATTTACTCTTTCAACATATCAGTAGTCTACTAGGACTATGTGTCAATGATTATGGTTAAGCAGAATGGAAATTCTTACCAAACTGGAAATACAGTGAAGTAAGAGAAGAAAATAAAACAAATAAAACCAAACACATTTGACAGTTACATCTGTGCTGTGGGTGAATTATTACAACATGAAGTCATACATTGTCTGATCGGTAGTTAAACTATTATAATATGACCAATAATACAGAAATACAAACAATAAATCATAATTTGATAATTTCTTCAGTGTATTAGCGTCATATTCACCACCATATTTTATTACCCCACATGCTGTGACAATCGCAGCGGGACGCGTCATAAAACAATTAACTATATGCCAATATTAGTTATGTGTATTAATTTTTTGCTAGAAAAAATAATACTTGTTTTAAAAAACCTTAAAAAGGGAGTAAATCTAATTATCACATTTCTTATTTCAAAACACCAATCTGATGCGAAGATATTAAACTGTTAACTAAGAATGCACAAAATATATCACCCGATAAACGAAAGAACTATGAACAAGAAAGTAACCAACTTTGATATCAAATCCGACCATTTCCTTCTTTGTTCAATGTAAGTGATAGTTATGTTAAAAACATTTAAAAAGGGGGTTGGTCCCATAAATATGCAACTATGAAATTTAGTGCATTATTTTGTAGACATATCAAACTACAAAATATGTTTGCACATAAGAAATATCTCAAATAGTTATTATCATATGGACAATTATACGTGGAGTCCCCATGCCTTCCAATGGTAAAAACTTGTCACATGTGCGAAGACAAATGCGACAAAAAGTTGGATATGATTCAACAGAAATCGCCACTTATATACTTATAATCAGGAACAATGTAATTCTAACCTGATACAATACTAGTACGTGATTTCAGTATTCAGTGTGGGGGGAATCCCTGGTGGTGGTTGCAAGTATAATCATTAAAAATTAAAAATAATGAAGTATGAGTTAACTGATATCTGGACAAGTTATCCCGCTGATAGTGACCAGAAATTGGACATTCTATGTATATAAATTGAACAGCCCCCAGGCATGACCACCTACATACATGTAATCTAGAGTCATGACATGACCAACAAAACACTCAGCAGGATCGCCCACGTACTGGTGAATGTACGTGTGATAAAATATAAATGTCAGTCAGTGGTTACATAATATGTTAAATAGAACATGATTAGAAAAAAATGTTGACTTATTAGTTGAATTTAATAGTTAAATCTAGTTCTATAAAAAGCAGTTTTAGTAAAAGCACATGTTAAATCATGATATAATAGATCTTAAGTGATTTCTAAATATATGCAAGAATCTGAAACATAATTAAGTGTGAGGATTTATTTGTCTCGAATTAGTTTGGTTACAAAGGACTTCTCTAGTATCACAATGTCTAATTGGCAAGCAATGATCAGAAAATTGAAATATTTAAATGCGCACATTTCAATGAAACTTGTTTAAAAATTTAATTAAGGGCAGGAAGCTATATTCAGTATAAACGGTCCATGTTTAGGGGCACAATTATCAGAATATTCCTACGAATTAAAATTGCAAGAAATTGCACACACTGCTCCTTTTTAAAAGTTTCATATTTATATACATTAATTAAGAATTTATTTTGTCAATAAATTTTGAGGGGTAGAATGAATGATGATCTGATTAATAAATTGAATTGAATAAGTAATATTATACTTTATTTACTTTAAAATCTGGTTTTAAAGTTTTAAGAGCAGAAAATCTCACCATTTGAATTCATGCATTGAAAAAGTCACAAAAATACGAAAAATATAAGAAACATAGGAGTAAGTTTATCTAAACAAATTGTCACATTAAAGTAATCTAATATAGGATCACAATTCTTAATATATAATAACATTCCGTTCCTTGTTATTCAGAATCTTCAACGAGTTGTATGTCCTTTGGTGTCATTTTCACGTGTTTGTTCGTTATGATGTGCACAACATCGAACGTAAATAATTTACTATCATTGTTTTGGGAAACATTTCTCAATTTTTAAACAAGGGTTTGATCCTGCAAGTTATGTTTGGTTGAGGGTCGTATTATTGATCTCATACTCGGCCCATTTCCTTTTTTAAATTTTTTATTGATTTTGTGTAATCATTTATCCAAAGACATGCAATTTAGGTCTTTGATTTATCTCAACTTTTCAAAGAAACAACACAAAACAACATTATTTAAACCAAAAGTAATATTTGTCTGCATCGTGAGCCTCCTGAGATTTCGAGGTGACCCCGATAAAGTTTCACCGAGTACAATACATTGTATACCGAGCGACAAAAGTTTCGCAAACGAATTAAAAATTCATTTTTTTAAAATTATTAGCTCGAAAGAACTGTTAACTGACATTGTCTATTTGTGTACCCATAGCGCTCATGTTGAACCTATTTATTTTGGCCTCCGTTACGCTTGAATGATCACGCCATCACAAATGGTAAAACGTCTATTCAAGCGCGCAAAATAAGGGCTTTTCATTTACGACTAAATTTAGCTTTGCTAATCTTACTACATGCTATATCTTCCAGCATATAGGACAGTAACAAATGACCTCCACAGGAGTCTGTCTTTGCCTTCAACTTCTTCACTGTCCCCAATGACGACTGTTCCATACTTATATTGAAAGGGAGCGGTGGCCTAGAGGTAGAATGTGGGCTTGTGGATAGATAGGTCCTGGGTTCTTTCCCAACCTGGACTCTAATTAATTTCTCTCAGTAAGAATAACCCACACGCTCCCATCGACCAAGGTGTAAATACTCACAGGGAGAGTCCAACATTGGGTTCCTTAGGTACTAGTATCTAAATAGCCAGGGGAAGTTGAAATGTCAAAGGGTGGTTTAACGACCGAGCTGTTAAAAACAGTCTTCTCCAAACTTGGTAAGCTTTTTACGTTAACTTTTCAGCTCAGCTACGCGTGTGCGCCTTCATGATGACCTTGACCTTCCACGTTTCCTCTTGTCTTTCAATGTATGGCTATTTTAGTTTAATATGGACTACTTAGACAAAATGTATATTGAATCTAAAATAAACGATTGCCACGGATCGTTTAAAATGATCAAATTTACAATTGTTTCAAAAAGTACATAAGTTATTGCATAGACGCATAGAAACAGTCAGGGAACATGTTGCCTTAAACAGGTACACATAAATACATTTATTTACAAGAACATCAAACACAATAAAGAAGAAACTAAGCCAGCTGATACTGTTTTAACAAAGCCTTCACACTTGTCGCAAAACCTACACACACACACACACACACACACAAATATTTTGATTTCTTAATAATTCTTTAACTGCTAGTGGGGAGCGGTGGCCTAGAGGTAGTGCGCGCGCTTCGGGATCGAGAGGTCCCGGGTTCGATCGTCCTCTGGACCACTGGTTAATTTCTCTGAGCAAGACCCACATGCTCCACTCCACCATGATGTAAAATGGTACCTGTGAGGGCAGTGTCTATTTCTGGGCGCCGCAGATCGATGTTGGCTGCCACACCACAGGAGAGAAATAGTGAGTGTAGGTTTCCATAGGTAGCCCAATGGCCAGGGGAAGTTGAAATGACCAAGGGTGCTTGAGTGGTCTAACAGCTGAAAATGGCCCTAGAAAACTGGTTACTTAACTTAACTTTACACATTCTGGTGAAGCGATATGTAACATCAATAATATTTACATTGTAATCTATTAAGTTCATGAATTCAAATAAAAATCTACCATTTATAAATGCCAACGCTTTTATATTTGAATTTAAATTTGAGCCCAAGTTTGAGATTTGTGTAAGTGCTTTGATAAAGCAGAACCCAATGATTATCGTCAATATAAGGGTTAAGAAGATTTTGAACACATGCTTAACTGTATGATTCCGTTCTATCAAATTCCCTTACATGAAATGTACATAATTTATTACATCTAGGCATGAGTAGGTAGTTTGCAATCCAGTAACAACTTCCAGTTCGTCAAACCCAACACAGCCTCTCCAGTTTTCAACAGGTCGAGATCCGGAAAATGTAAACCAAGGGAGCTAACTATTGTGCACACATAATGCGCATTTGTTTATCAGTTATGTCCCTCATTGAACATTTAAAAGAACAAGTACGTACATGATGTTTTTAGCTTGACTATTCAACGAATAATCCGAGCTATTTTACGCATGCTGGCGTCGGCGTAGGCGTCGGCGTACTATTAGTTACGATATTGCATGTAAATTTTGTATATCTCAATAACCACTGAAGATATTCACTTCACACATGTCTTTCAGTTCATTATTTCAGGTCAATGACAATGTCCCATAACTATGGCAGGTATTGTTTACTGAATTATCCCCCTTTGGACAAAAAAATCCAGGTTAAGATATTGCATGCAAATTTTGTATTTAAAGTCTATCTTCACAACCTCTGAAGATAATCATGTGAAACTATACCCAATGTCTTTCAGTTCATTATTGTAGGTCAAAGACCATGTCCAATAATTCGGGCAGGTATTTTTGACGGAATTATCCCCCTTTTGGACTAAGAATATTAATGTTAAGATTTTGCGTGTAAGCTTGTATCTCTGTAACCAATGAAGAGAATGGTTTGACACTTCACACACTATCACCAGTGGCTTGATATACAACATGAACTGTCGGAGGGACAGCGCGCTGGACTAACGAGTCATTGATAGTGAAACAAGATATCAAAACATACCTCAAGGTCATACAAACTGGACCAAAGTTCTGCAAAAACACAAATCACAGTTCTAACACCTATATATCTCTGTGATATAAGATATTCACAGTAAACTAGTGTGTGAAGTTTTAAACCATTACACATTAACCAGCCTACAAGTTAAATCTAGTCCAAAAGGGGTCAAATTCAGTCAAAATACCTTCCCGGGTTATGGGACATGGTGTGTGACATAAGTTGATATTTAAAGAAACAATATACATGTAGTCATGTTCAAATACAGTAAAACTTCGATAAGACGAGCACCGATATAAAGGGTACCCTGCTTATTTCGAGCAAATTTCAAAGTCCCAGCAAATTTACCAAATATATGTTGTATACTTATATCACACGTTGACAGAATAAATCAAATATAAGTGTAGTAGATATATTGCAATATTACAATACAGTATATCAGCCTTCTATGCTACTTGTAAAACTCCTGACATGGCGCGAACAGAGATTCATCGAATCACACAAAACAAGCATTATACATGTAGCAAAACACAGAATGCGCTTATAATGATTGATCAGTAATATTTTTAGAAAACACAACATGTATTATTACAAGTAAAAGTATTCTTAAATACATGTACGTTCTATTTCGTCAGCGTTATTGGGAAATTTCGCAAATTATCGACCCCTGTCTTGTTTTTAAACTAAATTGTGTAACAGAAAGAAATCGATTTTTTGACAAAATTGTTAGATCTTGCAGCCAAACGTCATCAATGGCGAACGTGCTTACATTATAATGTACTAACACTATCTTAGAATCAAGTAATTTTCAATTTTTGACTGATTTCTAAATTTGTGTATTTCTCTTATTTCAGTCACATAATAAACGTGTAAACGTGTCATATAATTTTTAACACGAGTGAGTCTTTATTATACAAACATTTTAAATTCATATTTAAAGAAAACAATGTACAGGCAATAATTTTCAAATTAAACGATTTATTCTTTCAACATATAAGTAGTATACTAGCACTATGCGTCAATTATCAGGCTTATGCAGACAGAATTCTTACCAAACATGGAAGGACAATGAACTAAGAGAAGAAAATAAAACAAATAAAACCAACAATGTTGACAGCTATGCAGTTACATCTGTGCTGTGGGTGAATTATCACAAAATGAAGTCATACATTGGCTGCACGGTAACTATAATAATATGATCAATAACACTGAATATTAAACAATAAGTCATAATTGGATAATTTCTCCAGTGTATTAGTGTCATATTCACCACCATATTTCACTTGTTTCTAACAGTTACTAGACTATACTACGGAAGCCCTGGAGGGACATTTATAATTTAACAATTATTAAACAATTATTACCTATTACTTGCCCCTTATTACCTAATACTTATAACCTATTATTTATAAGTTATTGACACGCGCCATATTTTGCGGCAAACAGACACGATGAGTCAAAAGGATATTGAAGACGTACATGAGTTACAGAAGGTATTAAAATCTGTTTATTTGTATCTATATTATATATTAAATCATACTATTGTTGTAAGTAATCGATGTAAAATCGAATTTATAAATTCTGGCTCGAAATTGGGGAGAACGAAAAATCTTTTTTAGGGAGTCCGTTGGCTTGCTCAACTGGATTTGTTTTTAATTCTACGACATCGTAAGTGCGTTTTGCAACTATTTTGTACCAACGTTAACAATGCATTACCATTCACATGTTTAAGCAAATGCGTCCAATGCAGTGCATGGGGTCCAATGCATGCTTCAAAGAAACTTTTAATTTTAGAACTTCATTGATGGGTTCTGGAGCGCTTTCAGACTATGTAGGATGCAATAGTTAATTAACAAAATTGTCTTCTAGTCACATGTGCTATTAGTCTGTAAAGTTCATGGGCCTAGATATAGGTTTCTTAACCTGGTTAGCACAACCGGGTGGTCCTTATCAAGCTTTAGGCCAAAGAACAATGTGTTAATATTTGGCAGGGTTCAGTTTAGTTATGCTTCATTCTTTGTGTAACTTTGTCAGATGTTGCATCTCAACTAGTAAACCCTTCAAACCATGACTGTTAATGTGAATAATTTGGCAGTTCATGAGGGATAAAGGGGTCTGGTGCTTGGCCTTCCCAGGAAAGATAGTTAGGGAATCTGCTCATCTGTCTTAAGTAACATATCATTTGAAATTGCCATTTAAACCAATCAACCACAAACAATCAGTTTTAAGTAATAATTTTTAAATAATAAGTTTTAAGTAATACATTTTAAATTATAAGTATTAAGTAATACATTTTAAAATATAAGTTTTAAGTAATAACTTTTAAATAATAAGTTTTAAGTTATAAATTTTAAATATTAGATAAATAATAATAACAAATAAGTACAGTCTTATATATTTTAAATAAATTATTCTGGGTTTTTTTTCAGAGCGTGGGTTCATATGAAAGACGTGGTCGTGGATGGAGAGGAAATCAGAATACAAGGTGCAAATACGCTAGCGGCCTTTCAGGAGAAGTATTGAGGAATGGAGGAGAAAAAATAATGAAAATTGTTGCGAATGAACGTATTGAAGAAGGACAAACGTTATACTTTAAGAAGGTTATTTAGAGCATTGACCATATGACTTGCGTTTACGACATATTGTGTTAAAGTCTTAATGTGTCCACGTATGGTGTTTTTGTTTTAATAATTAAATAAAATAGTTAGCAGTCTATTGCTTTATTGTATTTTGTCTCGAAGATACATTAGTTATACAGGTCAAGAATCTTCAAATGGCTGTCTCATATTTGACCCTAATGGAGTGGCAGAGGAATACCTGACTCACCTGTCACCAGGTGATAAGAAGTCTTAAGTGTTCGTGCTGTCAAGGATATTCTCCTACGTAGCTTGATTTTTATATAACATCATGGGCATTCTAATGTAAATCGCTCAAATAATGGCACCAGATCATATTGACACCACCGCAGGGAATGGCAAGTTCCACATACTTATATTCGGACTAGTAAGCATTGAGGCGGGTGAATATGATTACGGAGTCATAATTTGGGCAATTCATAAAGAAGTCCATTAAAATTTTGATATATGGATAATATGAAAGCCTATTAATAGTATTATAGAAGTTATGGCTGGGGTTTGCTCCATCACGCTTGAATTTGTTTACTCGCAGTGGCTTTGCCAAAATAACGGTTGTAAAAAACTTAACATGTGTGCTTTTAGTGCCACAGTCTGCTCAGAAAATACAAGGAACACGCTTCAATGTTTTTATTGATTCAATATGGTAATTAACAAAATAACAATACATTTAGGATTGGTCATTAAACCTTTAACAACTTGTACCATTATACGACTATGTCCGGTTATTTCCAATCTCTATTTCTGCATGAATGCATAAAACAAATTGTTTCTTTCGTCATATCCACCAATGTGCCAAATATCATTTTAACCCTTTGTATAGTTTCTTGTATATATGGCAGTCCAAGAGCCTTTCATTCAGCGACGGCACATACTAAAGTGTTCAAAAACAGATACATTTTTTACTGAGTTGTATTTTTCTCTCTATCAAGTATCTGATGTTTTCTTGCGACGTAACAGTAAATATCCACAAATATGTAAAGGATTTACTTCAAATGCCGCATTCTCAACAACATTATGTTCACAAAACATTAGAAGAACAATTTCACCAAACTTAAACCCAGCGTTAACGTATTCCATCACCAAGTTAAAGTTCAGGATCATGTATTTAATTCTCTGATGGTAGATATCGAGGCACCACATCTCCTGTGTGACTTATTCACCACACCAACACTTTCGTGAAAAATACAGTTCTTCCACTCCAATACCTTTTCAACTTTCCTATAATTAATAATAATAATTTTACAAAATCACATATAAAGCCTGTCATCATCACTGTGGTGTTAATACTTTTGAACAATAGATATCTAACAATAATATATGAGTTAATCGTTTGGTAATTGGCATTACTATCAGGATACTCATTTTAATCGTCCGCTTATTTAGATGGCCCATGGTCAAGTATTTAAACATCTCATCATATATTGTTATGATATATTGTAGGTCATGATATCTAGTATTCACCGTGCCGACGTCGGAGCATATCAACATCGGGCTTTCGATGTCGGGTGTCGTACCGTCATTTGGTTTTGGTTGCCGACGTCGCGACATAGCATATCCAACGATAGTCACATGTTGGGCCAATGCCAAGTTCCCAGTTAGCTAGTTGACGGTTGCGAACTTACAGCTTCGCCTAACCCGCGAACTTACAGCTCTGCCTAACTCAAACACCTTGGAAATGGACCATGAAATTAAATCTTAATTAAAGTTGAATGACAACAAACATAACTTACCCCCAGTGACTTATTTTGCTTTGCAATGGATATGAGCAGAACGCCTTTCACATGATTGTACTTGTGTTACGTTGTGTATATCCGTTTGACTAATCGACACGAGTCGTATATTTTATTTCCCGCCAGATACAGTAGTGTTCAGTAATAAATAATAAACTATAGATAATAAGTTTTAAATGATAAATAATAATTGTTCATAATTGTTAAATAATAAATATCCCTCCAGGGCTTCCGTAGGAACTATATCTAGAGTATTATAGATTCAGAAATTAATCACTTTAGATCGAATACATTATGAAATTCAATTAATAAGTCAAACTTTATTTTCTAAAGAAATTATGTAATTCCTGACTGGCACCTTCAGTCTATACACAACGAGTTGTGTGATTTTCATGCCATTATTACGAGTTTAAAATAAATAATGATATAGATAACACAGCGACCCATGAAAGTGAAAGTCACAATTTCAAAAGCAATTATAAGAGCCCACTACATTGACGCATGGATGTGGTATCTCCTCCTAAAGAATAACATTAATTACGTAATATGATAGAATTATGTTCGACGTGATGTTTCTAACCATCCAAGCAAAGCTTAACTTGAATTATAAATGTTATGTGGCTTTGGCTGTCTGGCTAATACCATACGACCGAGTGCGGTCCAGATACATGCGCATTATGTAAACCTATGAAGGATTCGAGCCTGATAATATTGGTTATGAGCATTAGACTTGCGGGATATTTTCTGTGGTGCTTATATTGCACTTCAAATCATCAATATGAAGGAGCTTGGAGACAAAAAGTTGGGACATTCGGCTCTAAACGGGAGAAAACTCGTTAAAATGTGTACTTAAAGGATAATTGTCCCGAGATCAGTTAGTCCATAATTAATTCATTATATATATTACTAGCAACCCCATCCGGGAATAGGATTCCTCCACACACTCACTGAATACGTCACAGTCCTGTAAAAGCAAGTGTGATTGTATACGTGGCTATTTCTGTTAAATTGAATCGGATCGATAACATGCACCAGTCCACGTGCAAATGTATGATGATTTACATGTTAAAAATCTAACCCCCTTGTTCAAGTCCAATGTATAACTTGCACTTTTAAAGTCTTTCACTTTCAACTTACAGAGATACAATGGATCTACTGGAGTATATAATTTATATTTTTTTATACAACGCATATTCATTTTTAATATACCTTTTTAATGAAAGTTACCAATGGACACAGGACGGACCAATATCATATATTCTAAATATGTATGAACTTAAAAGGTCGTAAGTGGCACTTACGAACTTCTAATAATGTATACGTTATCAATCTAGTCTTTTTTCTTGATATTTGAGTTGGGTTCTTAATTCAAAAACACGTGAAAGTATTGGAATATTTGTATTTTTGTCACTTTATTTGTAAATTGTGCATTACAAAGTAGATATTCTATGTACAGCCGTTAAAGACCATACTGCATAACTTCTACTTTCACTTTCAACTTAGAGAGTTCACGAGTGTATTTTTTATGGCAGTGGCTAGGATTACGGTACCGTAATCCTAGACCCACAGGCTAGGATTACGGAAGTTCCGTAATCCTAGCGAGTCCTAGCTAGGACTGTCTAGAATTACGGAAGTTTTTACATCGAGTGCAATTAAGCGTGCAGGTCGCCTTATATTGGATGTTGACATTTATATTTGATAAATTTATACAAGTATTGGTATTTTGACCATCGAGTAATCAGTTTTGGTGATGGTAAAGATATAGAGTATGTTAAACGGCGGGAAATATCTAAATGCAAATACATTTGATACTTTATTAATTATAAAGCATTTAATTTTATCTAAATTTATAAAGTTATTAAAATACGAAAAATATATTGAGATAACAGATAATAGCAGGGTTGAACAAGAATACTTCAACATTTATCACGAATGCCGCTCGTGTGATCAGAGCAGACACGAATGTATATACACGAAGGTATATACGTTCGTGGAGCAAAAAACCCTTGCATGACCTTTGAATTTTATTTTAAAATCGCATACAGGATCGATTGGTTACATAATTCTAATTTTATAAGATTTCTAATGACATGCAAAGCGTTATCAGGTACAAATTAAAATAAATAATTAAGAAACTAAATATGACCATATTTGGAATTCGTATCACTACGCGCTGTCACAACGTAGATCCAGTAGTAGGCTATGAAAATTGTGAATGAACACACGATTTAGCTACTTGATGTTTATTTCGATGACCGAATGACGAACAAACATATCAGACATACTACCAAAATTAGCAACACAATTTGTTTCGATCTTGACAATCAATTTAAATGGAACTACATTTGTGTATTCAACCACGTACATTAATTAATTTATAAACATTCGGACTGCCTCTATTTTCTTCCCCTGCAAAGAAAAAATATTAGCGAAGTAAAATATTCTGATATTTCTATTAATTTGTCAATAAATATACCAATATTTGTATAATTTAACGCTTTATTGAACTCGGTATAAAAACTTCCGTAATTCTAGACAGTCCTAGCTAGGACTCACTAGGATTACGGAACTTCCGTAATCCTAGCCTGTGGGTCTAGGATTACGGTACCGTAATTCTAGCCACTGCCATTTTTTATCCTCGTTTGACCTCTCCTTTATGACGTCATGGCGCATGCGCAAGACCTCCTTTTAAAAACTTAGTCGCCGCACTGAAAATTTGCTGAGATAGGCTATCATTGCTCGACATTCATTGTTCTGACATGACGGATACAGAAATGGAACAGACACCATCTGCCGCCGAGGTAACTATCTTGACATAACCTCGTTTTTTGCCGACATTTGTAGCAATTCATTGTCGATTTAGTTAGGCTTAGTTCGGAAATTTAATCCAGCTTTTTGTCTCGAAATTTTCTAAGTCCAAGATGGCCGCGAAAATGGCTATGTCCCACGCCGCCGGTAAAATTTTCGTCGATTTTGAACAAGTTTTTCTTGTCTCTAGGGATATGATTTTTTGTGAAAATTCGTATATGTACTGTTTACTACTGTATTTTTCTTTGTTTGTTTTCAGGGGGCTGGCGACAGCTTGGATTCAGCAGAATCGGGTACGAAACTTGGCCTTATTTCATGTTATTGTGACACTTAGTCAGTTTTGAAGTGCTTTAAAAAATTTTGAATGAAGTAAAAAGTCGAGTTAAAATCGTGAATTTTTATTGTAAATGTTTTGTAATGAAAGCTGAAAATGAATGAAACAATTTTATAAAAAAATAAGTTCCAAATTATCAATTTATTGACGAAAATATATTGTACTAATGTAGTCAATAGAATGTCTTTATGAGCAAGTCTTCATTATTTATTTTATTGAAGCCAAATGGGGTTATTTGAACGGTAAGAATTGTGACTTGTTTTGTAATGTAACCGTTGAGTCCGTTGTAGTCAAACAATCTCGACTTTGAGATAAAAGTCAGAAATTTTAAAAATCTAGCAGATAGCCCTCGTCTAAATCCGGTGGTAGATCTACTAAATAGTGCACCTGTCAGTTGCAATTACGAGTGTATGACCCCAACCCCATGGATGGGCGACAGATAGCAGGAGAAACAACCATGCATTGCCGTGAAAATGTGGGTGCTTTTTTCTCTGAACCAATACTCCGGGGACAATATTTAGTTATCAGGGCACTGTTTTACTTACAATGCGTAAATGTCACGTATATTTACGCATAGATATCTACCTTACGCAAACTCGTAAGTGTGTTTTAGTAAACGATCGCAAGTACTCGCATACATTTACGCAAAAAATATTGAAGATTGAACGTAATTCGGGACACAATATAACAAATATATAACGGGTACCAGAATGAATAAATATGCGTCATGATTTGATGATTAATCACGCCTAAAACAACAAGTGATGGTCTAAAATAACATGCGACGGTCAAAAATCATCAGTGCGTGTTAAAAACTCTTCACTTACGTTCATATTTGCCATTTAGGGTTGCCCAGCCTTGGCTTAGAAATAAGCTAAAACTTACGACAGACTGTGAACTAAAATATCTTTGTAAAACGCATTTACGCAAATATTATCGACGTACGCAATATTTTAGGAAAAATATTAGGTTTACGCTAGCGTAAATGCTTTGATAAAACAGTGCCCAGGGGCCAGGGAAATCCTGCAGATTTTACAGTAAGCTGTTCCCTGTAGGGCAGGGGTTTTCAGGGCTTGACACTAACTATTTTTGGTCACTGGTCCCCCAGCAAAGAAATGCAAAATTTGTAAATAAAAACTGCCCCTGGTCCTTTTTGATTTTCACTGGCCTCGGACCAGTGTAACTGTTAGTGTCAAGCCCTGGTTTTGACAACACAATTTAAATAAAAATCCCCACCCAACCCCGTGGATGCAAAGTTCGGACTGGTGCATTAAACAAAATGGGGAACAAAATTTCAAAACTTTTAGACGATCTTGCTGACCAGGACTTAAGTTGGCCAAAACCCACTGAGGCAAATTCTTTCTAGGGTCTATTTTAGGCATTTTATCTTAAAAAACCATGCTCATTTAGGTATTTTTTTCAAATTTTCAGCAATCGGCATGATTTTAGATGCCGTATGGGTCTGCTGAAAGTTGCTGTCTTCTAGGAACTTCGTTACAATTTCTGATTTATCACTTCTGGTCACTATATGAACATTATAACTGACAGAGTCTGCAAGAGGTAGCCAATTGGCCCGATGGCCCCCCCCCCCCAAATGGCCTAAAAAAATCAAATTTTCCCAAACCATTCAAAATTATGAATTGACAAATAAATATCATCATTTCATTAGATCTGGTTGCAGACCTTTTCTGCCCTTTTTGGGAAAAAGGCCCCAGCCAAATTTGGGAGTTTTGCGTCGCTAAATATTCTTAATTGGGATGCAATTTAATCGAATAAATTGCAAAAATTAGGATTTATTTGGTCCATGATAATAAATTGATTGAATAGGGGTATTGAAAATAGAATGAGCTTTATTTTCCAATTTATTGACGCCACAATTTCATTTGTGTATTTGTTAATAGTTCATTGGTTTAACTTAAAGAAGCACTTTACTTGGCTTTCATGATTTTGATTTCATTATTTTGGGAATTTTTTTTCAATTGGGATTTTTTTAAGCAATTGGGAACCAATTTTGAGGCAGAATAAAGGCCTTGGACAATACCAAGAAAAAGGTCTGGGTTGTAAACACTTTTAAACCCCGACTATAAAATTAAGTATTTTAACAAGCAAATCATTAAAGACCATCTTGATATATGTCTCATATGAAATATATTTTTCAGGCATGAATGGTGATATTCTTAATCACATAGACCAGAACAAACAGAACGGTTTTCCTGAAAGTAGTGGAGAGAATCGCTCAAAGGAAAGTTCTACCAGTAAACACAAGGAACATAGTAGCAGCAGCAGTAGAGATAAAGACAAGGATCGACATAAACACAGTTCAAGCTCCGACAAACACAAGTCTAGCTCATCCAGCAGTTCAAAGCACAAGAGCTCAAGTAGTGGTAGCAGCTCTAAACATCATTCCTCGTCGTCCTCGTCCAGTAAACATGGCCATTCCAGCAGTAGTAGCTCACATAAACACAGCAGCAGCGGCAGCAGCTCTAAACACAAGGATGGTCACTCATCCAGTAGTTCTAGTAAGGACAAAGATCATCACAGATCTAGCGGACATAGTAGCAGCAGCAAGGATAAAGATCGCCATAGTTCCTCTGATAAACATAAAAGCAGCTCCGGTAGCAGCAGCAAGCATTCATCATCGTCTGATAAACATCGGGACAAAGATCGTGAACGTGATAAGAAACATAGCTCAAGTGGAAGTAGCAGTACCTCAAAGTCTACGTCCGAGGTGAACAGTAAGAAAGAAAATGTAGACTTGGATAAAGACAAGGAACGTCGTGAAAGAAAAGAAAAGGAGCGACAAGAACGTAAAGATCGCGAGAGAAAAGAAAGGAAGGAACGTGAAAGACAAGAAAGAAAAGAACGAGAGAGAGCAGAGAAAGAGGCAGAGGCCCAGCAGGAAGAAGAGGCAGTGGAAGAAGAAGAAACTGAGGTTAAAGAAGAACCAATGTCTCCAGTGAAAGCTAGTCCACCTAAAGCTGTAAAGATGGAACAAGAAAGTGATGATGATGAAGATGATGTTCCTTTGGTAAGAAAAATGTATTTTAAAAGTTATAAGGCAAAAATGTTGCTAGTTTCAGCTTCCAGCTTTGAAATAAAATAGGGTGGATAGGTAGGAGATAAGGAATGTTAAATACTTGCAGACAGTTGGAAACTTAATGTTTTGATTTAAGCAGTCTAAGACACTGGATATTTACATTTTAAAAGGATACTTTGTGTTACGTAATTCCGTGTATAAAAATATAATTGGCTTAAACATAAGTTAATGCTACATAGAAATGATTCGCAACATACATAATTTAGTCCTTAACTGTAAAGTACCATTGATTTTGGATGTTTTCACATGATCATTTATTGATAACTTTTAATTTATTTGTTCTGATAGGGAGTACGTATGAAGCAAGAAAAGGTGGTTGAGAAACCAATCAAGCGTGAACTTGAAGAATCAGATGAAGATGATGATGACACGCCCCTTTCTGCAAGGTTTGTTTGTATGCACTTCTGGCGCTTTCACTAGCCTCTAAAAGTGAAGAGTCAAAATGACTCCTGAGTCTCAATTTTCAAGAGTCATCAAATTATTTCAGAAAATTTGTACTATTAGAATAGTAGATTTGACTCTACAGTCTAAATAACCAATAGCCACTTTCTTTAAATTCAAGAGTCAAAATGCAGTTTCAAGAGTCAAATGAAAGTCCTGACTTCTCTTCCCCTCGGTGATTTCAATCGTTAGCTTAGTTCCCATGAACTTTTAAAGCATGCATAATAAATTTGTAGCTTAGTTTCTAAAACTGGTCATCCTTGGTTATTATGGTCAAAGACATAATTTCACATGCTGATTATACAACAAGTTATACCAATAAAACTGTAGAACTGTAAGTAACCAGTAGCATCTTAAGCTTTTATCATATGAATTACAATCATGATTTCAAGGTGTGTGATGATGATGGATTAATATAACCCGGATATATATACAGCTGTCTCTATTTACATATGCATAATAATTAACCTTCTTGTAGAGCGACTCAAGTTAAGAAAGTGAAGAAAGAAAAGAAGGAATCACCGCCCTCTGGTAGAAAACGCAAGGCACCTGTTGAACCAGATTCAGAGGATGAAAAACCATTGGTATTCACTTGTTTTAATTTAAAATAATTACGCTTCATTCAAATCAGAGAAGTGGGAAATTTGGTACTTGTACTAGTCAGTGAGTACTGAGTAGTCTAAACCGTGTCCGAGTGATGATTGACCTTTGAATGTCATGTTCCATGATTTCTGTACAAGTAGAGTCAACTTGTTAAGAATAATAATTGATTTAAAGAACTTTTATCTATTGAAGATGCCATATTAATATTATAAATTTTTCATGCAGATGTGTATTCAGTAATATTAATTGAAACCCTGGAAAAAGTCAAATGACATGATATTATAAATTATGATGATTTAATTATAAAATTATAGAAGAAAAAGAAGAAGGGTAAGGCAGCAGTTAAAGCAGAAACCAAGACAACAACAACACCAAAGAAGCGAGGAAAAGCCGAGGATAAACAGGAGGTATGGAAATGGTGGGAAGAAGAAAAACTTGATACAGACGAGAAATGGCGTACCCTCGAACATAAAGGACCAGTATTTGCTCCTGACTATGAACGTATGCCAAGCAATGTTAAATTCTTTTATGATGGTAAGTGCTTTATGGTCTTTTTACTTTTTTGGTAGGAAGACCTATATTATATCTGGTACTGTGCTAGCTTGCATTCCGGTAGAAGGATTAGCTGCACTAGAAAGAATTATCTTTTCTGCATAGAATAAATAGTTATTCAAGTAAATATACAACGAATATCCGGTTCCATTTTTCCATAATAATAAAACAATGTTTAAAGCCTTGTAAAGGTGTAGGGTGTGTGCTTAAGAACAACTTGGACATTATGCCTCAGTAGAACCCCTGTTGTGTCGAAGGTTTGTTTGAAAACCAATTTTCTTACTACAGTACAGGGATAAAAATATCCTGTGGACCGGTGAAATTTCAGTCAAAATCGACCCTTAAGATACCATTTTAAAATCAATACGAAATAAAAACATGTTTAATATTTGTAAACAAGGGAGGTAAATGTCTTACTATTTGATGTCTATGATGCAGCACAAAATCTAGCAGTGATTATACTGACGTGGCTATTTCATTATAACCAACAATTTATTTGTTGGCATTTAGGGTGTCACACTTCTTGAGCATGTGCTTGGCTTTCAACTTATAAATGTTGCAAATCCATTCAACTAATTTCAGGAAAAACAATGACACTATCAGATGAAGCCGAGGAGGTTGCCACGTTCTATGCCAAAATGTTGGAGCACGATTACACTACAAAAACTGTTTTCAACACTAATTTCTTTAAAGATTGGAGGAAGGTATAAAACCGTATACAATTTTCCTTCTGAGTTCTGGCCCTGATTGATTGAAGCATGTCAATCTAAGCTAAGTCTCTGCTAAAATATTGTAATATGTAGCTTTCAAGTTAATGTTTCAAGATAAATATTGTGATTGAGTTAATTACAGTAAAGCTACGAGCTCAAATTTGTAATAGAAAAAGAATGTGCGGTGTAATATTGAATAGCTCCAGGGATGAAAATCTTCCGCCGATCAGCAGATTTCCACTGTTTTAGGCTTGATGAAATTAACAATCTTATGCATGTAGGCCACCGTAAACATTCCGAAAAAGTCATCAGCCTTGTTAGTATTTCTCCGTTCACATCCCTGAGATTCCAAGTTGTTTAACGCAACAGCTTATACAGCTCATTAAATTTATAATATTTTTTCCAATTTTTCTTCAGCAAATGACACCTAAAGAACGTGAGATTATTACTGATTTGAAGAAATGTAATTTCCGTGAAATGTGTGAACATTTTAAAGAAGAATCAGAGAAAAGAAAGAACAGGAGCAAAGAGGAAAAACTGGTATGTGAAACTGTTATATGAGTTACTGTAAAAATTTTATTTTGATGGGACGAAAATTTCATGGTGTTTGTAAAAAAGACCATTTTGAAGGGACTATAATTTCGTGGATTGTGCATTTCCGGAAATAAATACAAGGGTCAAATTTAATATACAATGGGATTAAATTTCCTGGTTGTGGTGAACCAAGAAATCCACAAACGAAAATTGATCATTTTACAGTAATTACAAAATGGAACATAAATTGTCCATGTAAATTGACACTATTCAAGAGCAGAGATCAATCCACCAAGTCAATTCTTCAAAGGATTTCAAGTGAATTCATTAGATCATGCTATACTTTAATTTTGCTGTTTGCAAGGCTAATCAGGGCTTGACACTAACTATTTTTGGTCGCTGGTCCCCCAGCAAACTTGTATTTTTAAATATAAAAACAAAATGTGCATTTTAGCAGTCACATGATCAAAGTCAATATGATGATGTCGCAATATAATTTGTGATGTCATTTGTCTTGTTCTACGCTCTTTCACTCTTGGTTGAAACAGATTTAATTTCATTATTGGCATTGATCATTATGACGTATATTTGCTAAAATAAATTTAAGACCAGGAATACGTTTTAATATAAATCTGTTACAATTTTTGTTTACAGAAACTGAAAGAAGACAATGCACGTATGCAGGAAGAGTATGGATTCTGTATCATGGATGATCATAAGGAGAAAATTGGTAACTTCCGTATTGAACCTCCGGGTCTATTCCGTGGTCGTGGTGACCATCCAAAACAAGGCATGTTGAAACGACGAGTACAACCTGAAGATGTTATTATTAATTGCAGCAAGTAAGTATACTTGGTTACCACGTTTGACTGTACTTCAGGCGGTAAAGGACAAGCATTTCTCTAAAGTAATCCCTAAAATCTCCTTTATCCAAGTTTGGGGTTATTCCCTGGTTTCTTCCTGAACATGTCATTTTCTGCTGGCATCTTTGTTGAGAAATGATAATCATGTTGTTTAATTAGTTTGACTACTTTTTGTGAAAACTTCCTTTAAAGTTTTTAATTGACTCCAATTTTGAAGGATAATTTATTATTTTTGTTCACCTAAAACTGGTATTGTGTTGTATTGTAATGTCTGCTCTCTGAGACTCATATGTAAAAATAGAATACAAGCAGTTTATATGAATGATGCATGTTATTTCAGGGATTCCAAAGTACCTGACCCTCCCAAAGGTCATAAATGGAAGCGTGTAC
Source organism: Spisula subtruncata (assembly GCA_963678985.1). NCBI lineage: Eukaryota > Metazoa > Mollusca > Bivalvia > Venerida > Mactridae > Spisula > Spisula subtruncata. Next base: position 1,361,035 of record OY787667.1, read on the forward strand.
AGCATGACAATAAGGTAAGGGATGCTGACCTGTCACCTGAACAAACACCAGTTTATGTGAACTTCAGTATTATTAGTGTAAAAAAATGGGCCATTACTTGAATTTTTCTACATATGCAATTTTTTACGGCTCTAATATTTCAAATCCTGCAATAAGGGGCTAGACCTCGTTACTAATGTGAAATGGCGATTTGACCAATCATCAAATTTTTAGATGAATATAAAAAGTTGTGTACAGTAGAACCCCGCTAATAAGACCAACATTCGTTCTTTTTAAAAGTGGTCTTAATAGCGGGGTGGTCTCATTAGCGGGGGAGACCACTCAGAGTATTTATCAGTGGAATATGTCTGTCTTTAAATCATATTATAATAAAGTATATATAAGTGTATTGTATTTCTTAGTCTTAATTTTGTTTTGAATATTTTGAGGTTTAAATAATAAAGATATAAAGTTTAAAAACTGTATGATTAAGCATGACATGTGTGAATAAATGATTTACAACTTGAATGAATGCCAATTAAAATCAACATGTTACACTAAAAGTATGTTGTGTTCTTTGAAAGAGTCAATATGAATAATGATCGAAATTAGTGCTATCCGAATACTACTCAACTTGAATTCATGAATTCTTCTATAACGGGTAAATGACTTTTATACTCGTAGCCTATTTCATGTGAACATAATTAAAAAGTTTATTGATCAAATAACCTAGAATTAACCCTCAAACAAGTTTCATTCATTTTCTTCACTCATCATTTTGTTCCAATCTCGTGAGGAGTCGTAAATAATTAGACCATGCCAATGGCCGACATGTTCCTTCAAAGTTCTGTAATACGGCAATTAAAAGATTATTACAACATCTTCAGGCATTAATTATCCCTCTAATTGGATTAACATTGGCCTAATGTACTGACAAAGGCGGTGATAATACAATGATGTCATTTTGGGGTAATATACAGAGGTGTTGACAGTTTGTCTCGGCGACCATTATGTAAACAATGGCAGGTGTTTTCAGAGGTGTGATTACGACTGGTCGTTATTTCGGGGTTGAAATCTGCACAAATTGACCATTTGGTTGGCAAAAAGTGGTCGCATTACGGAATAGCGGGGTGGTCTTAATTTCGGGACTAACGACCATTAGACAAAGAAGGAAAAATCCGTTCTTTCAAAAAATGCCCGTATTAGCGGGGTGGTCGTAATTTCGGGGTGGTCGTAAGGTGGGGTTCTACTGTATAAGACAAGGGAGGTCACTGCACATTCCTGTTTTCCTATGGTTTTACCTGAATGTTTTGTTTCACCAGCTAAAAAGATATATGAGTTGTTGTACCAAGGTGATAGCTTGTTTAACTTTCTACGTACCACTACTTCGTAATTGCTTTTATACAGGGGGTTCAAATAATATTATGGCACATGTTAATCCCTGTGTGAGTACAACTCTCTGCAATTTGCTTACTTAGTAACTAGCTTACTAGACTATACACTCGTTTGTATATGCCAATAAAATATGACAAAGTAACAAAAACATCTTATATTATTTACAGGTGACATGGTTAGCAAGTTGGAATGAGAATATTCAGGGACAAATAAAGTATGTGATGTTAAACGCTTCGTCAAGATTGAAAGGTGAGAAAGATTGGCAGAAATACGAGACCGCTCGTCGTCTTCATAAATGTGTGGACAAACTTCGTGCTAATTATCAGGAAGATTGGAAATCTAAAGAAATGAGGATCAGACAAAGATCTGTGGCCATGTACTTCATTGATAAGGTATGGAAATGTTTTTACACTGCTTTCATTCTGTGCGAAGTTTTCCTGAAAAGTTATGGTCCACTGGTACATACATTTCATTTGCCAGGTAACTGGTCTTTTATTCAAGGCCATGACATTAACCATTGGCTTAGAAAAACATGATTGGAAAAATTTAACTCCTCAATGATGAAATTTTATTCGGTGCTGCACAATACAATAAAATATGCTTTATTTTGAGTGGACAAGATTGAGATTAACAGTTTAATTACCAACAACATGCTGAAGAGCTTTTGAACCAGCTACAATACAATAAATTAGATTAAATCATAAATTTTGTAAGTATAGCTGAAGTAAATGTTTAACGCTTGTTTTCTTTGACAGCTTGCATTGAGAGCAGGTAACGAGAAGGAGGAAGGGGAGACAGCTGATACAGTGGGTTGTTGTTCTCTTCGTGTCGAACATATCACTTTACATCTAGAGAAAGACGGTAAACAAAACGTCGTAGAGTTTGATTTCCTCGGTAAGGATTCTATACGATACACAAATGCTGTACCTGTTGAGAAGAGAGTATTTAAGAATCTACAGATGTTTATGGACAATAAACAGCCAGGCGATGATTTGTTTGACCGACTCAATGTAAGTATAAAGAAAAGATTAAGGAAGTTATAAATGAAAGTAGAAAGAAATTAATGAGTAATATTTGAACTTAAGTTCCTTTTTTGACAATAGTTTGTATTATCATGGCAGAGTTTCCTTTTCATCTGGAACTATGACAGATTAGAATCATTAGATGGGTGTCAACATTTTATTTGTAGCGTACATCTTGATAAATATTTTCAATTTGGTCATCTTGAGCCAATAGACATTACGTCAGCTGTCTATCAATACCCTTTAAAAATCAATTTTAATAGTGAATTATAAGCATATAGTCCAATGGATTAACTTGAAAATCTTCACTAAGCAAGTGGATTGATCTCTTATTAAGTTACAGCAGTCTTCACGAAAAACTTTTCAAAGTACTAGCCAGTCGGGCTACCAACATGGCAGAACTTACTAGCCCGAGAAGATATTTACTAGTCAGACCATTAAATTATTAAAATTATTTTAAATTAGCACTAGACTTTCGGACTAGTCACCTGGAGACAATTACTAGCCCGACCCAGTTTTTACTAGCCTCGGGCTAGTGGCCAAATTCGAAGACTGTTACAGGTGTTGTTTTAAAACCTTAAAACTTTCCATGTTTCATGTTTATATTATAGACTACCATTCTGAACAAACATTTACATGACTTAATGGACGGACTTACAGCCAAGGTGTTCCGTACTTACAATGCCTCTAGAACTTTACAAGAACAGCTAGATATTATGACTAATGGTAAGTTACTGTTTACAGAGATGTTAAAAGTATATTTGTAACCCTGCAATAATAGGTATTCGGTTCCAAGGGAGTGAAGTTTCTTTCCATGAACATATGACAACATTGTTGATATCCCTCCTCAGGTGGAGAAGTTGCTAGCTCTTTGTGGATGATAATATTATATATAAAACAGAAAAAATATTGCTTTTTAACAGTGTTGAAGCTGTAATTTGCCCGATGACAGTGGTTTTATTCAGGTATTAACTAGCTAAGCACTTTTTTGTCTTTCTCTAAAGGGATTCCCTCTTTTCAAGGTTTAAAACTGATATTTGTCGCTTGACAAAGAACAAGATGATTGTGTATAACTCTAACACAGTATTGGGTCCTGTGCCACCTAAAGTAAATCAGGTAAATCAGGTATAACAACATAAGGATATTGGTAAAGGGATTATCTTTTCAATATGCACCGTAATTTTAATTTACTTGGTGAATAAAGGTGAGCAGGTAAAATAAACTTCTGCTCTCCCTAAATCGATGTAATGGTCAGTGATTTTTGTTTATATTGACATTGCAGAATATCGCATTAGAGTTATAATAGTTTAAGTATTATGTAAATTCTTCTTCACTTCTTATTAGTTTTGACATCTTACAGTATAGTGTAGTTTATAAAAGTAACCAAAGTGTAAATTCATTAAGTGAATTACTAGATCTTCATTTAATGACTCAAAACACAAAGTTTTAGATTGTATGTTAATATCATAATGGTATATATTTGACAGAGGAAGATCCTGTACCAGCTAAGATGTTATCATATAACAGAGCTAATCGTGCTGTTGCTATTCTATGTAACCATCAACGTGCAGCACCTAAAAACTTCAGTAAACAAATGGAAAATATTATGGCCAAGGTAAATCTTTAAACTTTCATGAAACACAGTTTGTTACCATAGTGACATGGTGGTCAAGTTGATAACACTCTTACTATGGATTGAGGGAGGTTTTTGGTTGGATTCTCAGCTAGGGATATGGTTATTTCTTAAAAGCTTTTTGTTTCCCATTTAACTAAAGATGAACAGGTTGGTAAACAAGTGGTAGCTTCACACGTATCAGTGCTGTTCAATGGGCATATAAAGTATAAGAGGAGTGCATTTGAAAAGAGCGATTGTAATGCACCCATTTTCTGTGTTTCACACAGCTACCTAACAAAATACAATTTTAAAACGAACCTGCTTTGATTGTGTAGTCACTTCGGTGTCATACATATACAATTTTGTCAGAAATTTGTTAGTTTGTAAGTTATAATTTAACCAACAAATATCAATGTTTGGACTAAAAGACCTTTTTCAAAATGGTAGAATATATTTTGCAACCAAATGATACAAATTTGAGTTATGTGAGCATTATGTACTTGGTGTGGAATTTGTATGTATCTTGTTGTATTGTAGATAAAAGATAAGAGAGGACATGTAAAGGAGTCAAAGAAACAATTAAAAGATGCTAAAGCAGCATTCAAGTCCGAGAAAACACAGAAAAATAAGATGTAAGTAATAACATTATACCAATGTACTTGAGTCATTCTTAAGTGATGAGGCGTTTTCCTGAATTTCAAGGTGTTGAGTGTCCTTTTATGGTGCTTTTCAGTAACTTTTACGAAAGTGAATTGACAATTTTAACTTTTACACTTGCAGTTTGCTACACCTGACAACCATAATTTGTGTGCAGTCAGTTTGTTATTTGTAAGTGTTTGATCATTAGTAAAAAATTAATTACTATAGCTTGACCAGATTAAGTAGGCACTCCGGACATATTCCGTGCATATTTCGGACAAAGCCGGTGCAAAAATAAACAATATTTTCGATAAGTACCGACTACGCTTACAGAAAATAATACACGCTTCCGAAGTTTAATGAGTGCCTACTAAATCTGGTCAAGCTATAACTACAAGTATGATATAAAATAGAACAGGGATGACAACACATGACAGAAGTTGAGATCGCATAAGTATCACATTCCCCACTTATTATAGCAGACATATTCCGTGTCTATTCTAGAAATGAGAAATTAGGGGGGATTTTCCCCCCGTCCTCTTGAAAAAAAGGGGGGATTTTCAAAAACAAGGGGGTCAAAACCAAATACACATTTACTACATTTGTAGAGGGTCCCGGCTGTTTATCAATATTTAATCAGTTGGATGAGGGGTCCGGACTACTTGCAGTTGAATTTGCAAGCAAACAGCGATTTAAATTAACTTTTCAATTTTGATAAAAATTTGGATTTTAATATGTGATTTTCGCGCGTATCAGCTGAAAATGTGCGCGATCTTCATAAAATATGCGTGGTGAATCCTGCAATCGCGCGTTCTAGAATAGACACTGCATATTATAGTTTATAAATATGTTGTATTTAAATTATATTAATGTAACATTTCCTTGTATCATCTAGGATTTACGAGAAGAAGAAGAAAGCGTATGAACGAATGGAGGAACAGTTAACCAAGCTGGAGGTACAAGCTACAGATAAAGATGAAAACAAGGAGATTGCTCTCGGAACCTCAAAGTTAAACTATTTGGATCCTAGAATTTCTGTCGCATGGTGAGTTCAAGTGTTATAGTTCACTTTGCATTTAGTTTTTAACCAGATTTATCAATGAAATAAAATCTGGTTATAAGATAAGCGTTTTGGTGGTGGCTGGGCAGTCGGGGTGTCAACAATTTTGGTTCCGACTGATAATTTGGAATGAAATATGATGAAACTTGCTGTGTGAGTAGCTTATATGAAAAGTGCTTGGAATTGAAAGTGGGGCTGGTGGGGGTCAAGGTCACTGCATTCCACTTTCAACCAAAATATAAAATTCACTGATCAATGCAATCTATTTAAACTTTCTACCTTTCATCTTTCAGGTGCAAAAAGTGGGAAGTACCGCTAGAAAAAGTCTACAATAAAACACAGAGAGACAAATTCCGATGGGCAATAGACATGGCTGATGCTGACTACAGATTTTAACCAAGGCTTATGATTAGGAATCATTCATTAGTTGTAAATTATTTCATCCATGGAACTGTGCTAGTTTTTATCAGGCCTTCGTTTTATGTTTTAATTATGTTCAGGTGGCATTGTTTTTTTATGTTGTGTGTATAAAACTGACTTTGTTTTTTCATTGAAATTGAATCATGTACCAATTCTTGTTTCTTTTAACTCATTGAATTGAATAACTGTTTTCATCATTGTGAGTTTGAACCCCACCCACCCACTGAGTGTTGTCATTGATTTTGTTGTTAACATAAAATATTGTATTCAAGGGATATTTGTATTATTCAATGATGATCAGAATGGCTTTAAAACTGTTGTTGGTGTCTATCACCGCTATCTCTTATTCCAGGGTTTTCTTTTGTTGTCAAAAACTCACTAAAGCCAAATTTGACCCCTAACCCACAGACTTTCATTCCTGGACGCAAGATGTGCTCCAATCTGTACAATACTGGTGTGTGATATGTTGTCCGAAATGAAGCCTTCATTTACATATTTGTTTCTTCCACTGACCATTTCGAAGGCTTGGTGCAAAACTATTGTAACTGCATCAATTTATAGAGACAGGTACCCAAGTTTTGTACTGAGCCCTTGATTTACTCTCCCATCTTATAAACAGATTATCATTATACAAAATGTACATGAAGTCTGGAAGTGTTAATTGATGTGTATTTTATTTCCATAAAATTGTAAATTAATTTGTATACAAGTATATAATAAGAATTTTTGGTCAAACTTAAGATTTAAATGCTTTACAAATTCTTCTTCCTGATGAATTAAGAACCATTTACTTGTAAATACTAAATAACATATCACATCAACAATTTCTCAATCATTTAAGCTGGTATACCAGTAATTAAAAATTGAGGCAATTTTGTGAATTCATGTTTCCAATAAGCCTGCCATGTGATGTTTTATTTACCTGCCCCAGGAGTTAGTTCAGGTTACATTATTTCTTTCACACCCTTGTTTCTTGCCAACCTGGCATTTTGAAAAATAATACGTTTATGTTTAAAATTAGTTCCAGAAACATATCTGGCAATGAATTAATAATGGCAGCAGTAAATGGTCATAGGGAAATTCAAACTGGTCTCAATGTTGTTTGCAGTGGGTTTTTGTTTTGTTTTACTTGTTAAATTTGGATCTCACTTTTTTTAGGACATCTTGTAAACTTTTGTTGTACTTTGATATTATGATTATATTCTTTTCTAGCAATTTCCAATGTGTGCAGTATTATGTTCAATGATATGATAATCAGATGTTTGTGGGGAAGATAAGACTTATACTAGTTCTTTAATTTGGAAATCTGAAATCCGTCCTTTAGATGCTAATTAAATGTATCAGTATCCATGTAATCCTTTTAGCTAAAATGATTTGATCAACTAATAAAATTTCAAATTAAATTTGATATTTTTCTGAGCTGCCAATAATTATTCTAAGTTTTTAAATTATTAGAATTAAGTTACACACTTTATGAAGGTGAATTATTTCATATTTGCTATTTAATGTCTAGGGTTCAGTGCAAAACTATGATAACTACATCAATTTCTTTAAGTACATGCCATAGTTTTGCACTAAGCCCTCAAATGTACTTTGTACAATGTTGGGTAGTAAGTGTTACCTGCCTTTGTTCTCCCTGTTGCGTCTGAATGTTGGACCAAAAAGTATGTTGTTAATTTAGTCCAGCTTGTCGCCACTGTGTATAAACTGTACATAGTTTTTGTGACAGATGAGTCTCGAGTGTACTTGATTCAGCAGGGTGATTAAATATTGATTTTGAATACATTGTGTGTTGATAGTGATGTTAATTTATTGTATAACACTTCCATCATGATGTCAAACTGTATTTTAAGTTATTTTTTGTTTTTATATTTATGTCTTGTCAATTATTCTACTTACATTAAGTTAGAGCAGTGTCCAGTAGGTGAGTGATTCTGTAACCGGTGTATGATTCAGTACACTGCCTGACTGATTCACATGATTCAATGCACAGTTGATAACTGATTCAGTGCACCATATGTGTAGGATTCGGTACATATTATTCGAGCGATTCAGTACACAGTCTGCAGAGGTCCAACAGGTTCGGCTGCTTTAGGAAGAAGTATCTTTTCTGCACAAAAAATATTTGAAGATGGTTAGTTGAAGATAAAATTCAAAGAGTTGACAGAGTTATTATCATTTGAAGTTCCATTGTCTGGATTTTAACAATACATATTACAATATTACAATATTTGAAACCTAGTTAAGGTGTAGGAATTGGTGCTAATGGCACCTGAAACAGACTTGTGACCAGTTTTCAGGATTAGGCATTAAGCCTCAGAAGAACTCCTGCAGTGTGTGTGTGTGTGATTATATGTATTTGTGCAACACTAGGTTTCTATCACATACTGTGAGTCAAGGCTGTAACTTGAGGTTGGTAGTTTTGATTGCTTTCATTACCTTGAAAACAAACTTGTGTTTATATCTTAACCATATTTGCATTTTATTTTTTTAGATGTGTAAATTTGTGTTATAAACATTTTAGTATAATTTGTGAATATCACTGTTTTAATTCATATGTTATTATGTTTGAATTGTGAAATAGTGTGTCGTAATATGTTTATATGGTGCACATTGAAAACACGAGTTTACTTGAACTTTGATGAAGTCTAATATACAAGGGTATATGTAGTGTAAGTCAATACACCTGAGTAAATGGAAACTGGAAATAGGAATGAAAGTATTGTATATGATATATGCAAGTATAATATGAAAACTTTGATCAATTTGAATTTGTTTGTTTTATGTGTTACTGTTATGTTGTATGACAGTAAGTATGCCTACAAGAATCACTTGTTATTTTTATCATCTCGTAATGATATACGGCAAAATACACTTTATTTTCCTAGAATGTTACTTGATGCATGCGTATTGTATATCATATATGGAATAAAATGTGAACAATAATTTCAGTATTGCTTTAGATGACTGTAAAATAACAATGTATTTACCAGTAGGTACCATATAATGCATGAAATGTGTAAGAACAGATGTTTTGAGGGGCGTTTATAAAATCATCTATTTTAACATAATGACACAGTGTATATAGTAATGAAATCATTCATATCAGGGATTGCTGTTGCATTTTTTGTCGCCCAAGTTTGAATATTTTATCTTTATTTCATAGACAGGCTTAAAGTTCTGCTAAATCAGCAAAAATGTTCAAGACTGGTCTTTAATATTATCAACCTGTTAAAGAAGGGTTGGTGAACATGGTAGACAGCTTCTCGGTGTCGTAGGAGAGTTGTACTGTATCCTATGGCTAAAAACAGCTCCGTGTTCAAGGTGAAATCATGTGATGGAATGTTTATAACGGGTACGAAACATTACGAACATTGCATCACATGATTCTACCTTGAACGCTGCTCAGATATAATTTTCCTACAGAAATCGGGAGATATGACATCTAAGATGCATCGGAGTTTTGTATTTGTTATCGGAATGTCAGTTCTGTGATAGCTATGAAAACAGTTCAATTCTCTGGTGCCACTGAGAAACGGTATCAGCAGTATATTGGGGATTATTAATGTAGTAAAGGGTATAATTTGTACAGGAGCTTTTATTTATTACCAGGCCTGATTTTAATGATAATGTTGTTTTGTATCATTTTCATCGATCATGTTATCATCATTGTTGGAATTTGTGAATTATCATGAAGATTGTATTTTAATTGTGTGTACGACTAATCGTCGGCAATGAAATAAAAATTATCAATATTTCAATCTTTGACTTATTAGCTCGGCACAGTGCTCATGACTGTTGGATGTCCATTATCCCAAAACATAGAGCTGTAGCCATTCGGCAAACAAATATACCCCTGTCGGCAAAGGGCCATAATTCTGGCAAAAATTATCGCATTGCAAATTATTTATTTCACGAACATCTACATGTTGAGGTTGTGAAAGATGGAAGGAAATCCTGCAAAAACTGTAGGAGTTGTGTCCACAAGAATCCGTATACAAACAGACGGGGACAGAAAGACGTGCCGAGTACAATTAAAACATCATTGTACAGGGGCCTTATTCACCAACGTTGTAAATCTAAAAATCAGACTTAGACTTTTCATTGCCAAATGTTATATTCGCTCTCTTGATCTTATAAATGTATCAATTTTGATATAAATTGATATACACGTTCAGTGGGTAACAACAAATAATCAGATAAAATTTCATATGGTTAAATCTAATTGCAAAGAAATGGCAGTGATTATAGATATATTGCCAATTTTAAGTCTGAATTTTAGACCTACAACGTGGGTGAATAAGGCCCCTGGGGTATAACAATGCTCCTGTATAGTTGTTCTTGCAAAACAAATCTAGAAGAATTTAAATCCATGCATTACTCCAGTTACCATGGCAACCAGAAACCGAGGTCCAGTTTGAATAGTGGTTTACTGGATCAATGTGCACATGTTTTGGAAAGGTCGCCTAAACCACAAAATGGATTTAGACTTCACTGCAAAGATCTTGAAGATGTAAGATGGACCAAGCTGAACAGGGTACTAGTACATAAATGTATTTAAACAAATACCAATTTACACATCTATTTATAATTTATTGCACATAAAATTGTAGATATACAATGCATTCATAATCATTCACAAATATACATAAAAAACAATTATTGTTCCCAAAACAGACAATGTAGTCATGGCCCTATTATAAATCTCTTAAAATGTCTATTCTCGCTAAATATCTCTTCAAATGGTGTTGAATAGCAATAAGAGTGCCAACCAAAAAACTGCAATATTAAACACGTTTAAAGTTGAATTTTGAAAGTAGTACTGGTAGCAATCTAAATTTTGAGCAAAAATGTTTCTGCAGATTTGGGCAAGGCTTTGTACGGCTGGTGACCATGATGCCAGAACACAAAATTGAAAATGCACAAGTAGTCTACAGTTAATCAAAGATGACGCCTTTGTCATATTTCTTCATTCTTGCATCATAGAAATCACAGTATTGTTGAATGTTCTGAAATAAATATATGACATTTTGACTTTTGAATAAACAAGAGCTGTCTCCATAGGACGACACATGCCCCCGTGCATGCTTTGATAGTAACGTAACGTTAAGATATCAGCACCGTCACAGATGTGTCATAATATATTGGGCAAATGTGATATTGACATATTTTTCTTTGTGTAAAGGGCCATAACTCTTAAGCGTGTAGGTCAATTTGAAATCTTGTTATCTAACATGACCTAGATCTTATGGCCGTACACCTTTTCATGTTTCAAAAGGTTTGACGAAGATCCGATGACAAATGCTTGAGTTATTGAGCGGAAACGGGAAGAAACACCATTTTTCTATGTGTGAAGGCCCGCAACTCTGAAGTGTCTTGGTAAATTTGAACGGTTACCGAACCTGACCGATCTTGATCTAGACCTTATAGCTGTACACTTTTTCATGAGGTTTGGTGAAGATCAGATGATAAATGCTTGAGTTATTGAGCGGAAACCAAAAAAAAACGCCATTTTCCTACGTGTCAAGGGCCGTAACTCTAAAGTGGCTACGTCAATTTGACTGGTTATCAAACCTGACCTAGATCTCATAGCCTTTCACATTTTCATGAGGTTTGGTGAAGATCCAATGACAAATGCTTAAGTTATTGAGCGGAAACCAAAAAAAAACGCCATTTTTCTATGTGTCAAGGGCCGTAACTCTAAAGTGGCTACGTCAATTTGACTGGTTATCGAACTTGACCTAGATCTCGTAGCCTTACACATTTTCATGAGGTTTGGTGAAGATCCGATGACAAATGCTTGAGTTATTGAGCGGAAACCAAAAAAAACGCCATTTTTCTATGTGTCAAGGGCCGTAACTCTAAAGTGGCTACGTCAATTTGACTGGTTATCAAACCTGACCTAGATCTCGTAGCCTTTCACATTTTCATGAGGTTTGGTGAAGATCCAATGACAAATGCTTGAGTTATTGAGCGGAAACCAAAAAAAACGCCATTTTTCTATGTGTCAAGGGCCGTAACTCTGAAGCGGCTAGGTCAATTTGACTGTTTATCGAACTTGACCTAGATCTCATGGCCTTACACATTTTCATGAAGTTTGGTGAAGATCGGATAAACACTGCTTGAATTATTGAGCGGAAACGAATCCGGACGGACGGACGGACTGACGGACGGACTGACGGACGGTGCGATTTTAATATGCCCCCGAACCATCGGTTCCGGGGGCATAAAAATCTAGGTTTTTGTCTAAACCCTTCCATAGGTAGCCTGAAGACTTAAATTTTTGTAAAAGCTAAATTCATGTCTACTACACACAATGAAATTGTAATATGTATGATTTTTGAAAATTATTTTACGGTATCTTTGGACTTCAAAATATTTCAGTCATATCGAGATGAGCAGTCACATTATGGTCGACCAGTCCTGGGTGCTACCCTTGAAGGCAGAAATGTAAAGCAAAAGCTTTGGATCGAACCTAATACTCCCATTACTAATGCACTAGTCCATCAAGAAGGAAAAGAAGTTATATTGTACTAGCTTAAAGTACTGGAGCCCGTTACCTAAGCAAAGCACTACCGTGTGCCCTTATTCTGTTAATTATTCAATTTACTATAGAAGGCATGGGTTAGCTCCTGTGGAAAGTGCCATGTAGCGCTTTGCTTAGGCAACAAACACCTGATTGACCATTTCACTACAGCAATAGAACAATAGAACTATATAACAACGACTTACTTTGAGGTGACATTTTCCCCTGGTGTATAGAATGGGTTACATATCATATCAACATAAGCATTGTGAAGTTTCCTGAACATCTGTAAATGGAAAGTTATGTCAATTTTGAATAGAACTGTGCTTAATGTAGTAAACACTAAATGCAAGCCTACGATTAGCAATAAAACTACAGTTGTTTCAAAATTAAACGAGAATGGATAGTAAACATCGATTCGTCTGTCAGGTTAACTATGTGTATCTAGGTTTAACTACGTATACCCAAGTTAACGGTAAAACGCGCTGTTCTTTTGAATGAGATAAGTCCCTCATTAGTATTACTTGTTGAATGGACTATAGCAAAAAGTATAAATACTAAATAAATAGAATTATTCTGTTTTTTTGTCATATAGCCTGCATAGTTCAATAATATAATATAAGAATGTGGAATCTTTTTTTCCTCATACATGCAGTACTATTATGAATGAAAACAAACAATATTCTGAAAGTTCAAGGATGACTAACCCTGCCCCACAGTATACAAGACTGATGATAATGCACTTTTGTTTCAATGTTTCAACTCAATATAAGTTATATCATGCAGGCCCGGATCCAGAAATTTCTGAGTGGGGGGGCACGAGGTATGTACTGGATTCCGGGGGCGGGGGGGCGGCGGGGGGGTGGAAGGGGGGGGGCTGAGGGTAATTGCTTAATATGTGTGTGAAAATGCACAGGGAGGGGGATACATTTGTATATGTGGGGGAATCCATAGTTACCTTTTTATGTTATCAGCGTCAACACGTACATTGTGTATGTTCGTTCATATTAGTACGTGTTCAGATACAGTATTTTATATAGCAGCTTTCATCCTTTGACCATTGGAATATTATAACATAAGTAGGGGGGTCCGGGGGCATACTCCCCCTGGAAAATTTTCAAAACAATGGATGAATCTAGTGCATTCTAAGCCTATCTGGGAGCCCTGAAATACCCTTTTTTCTTAATTCCGCGAGCTAACCTTAATGGGTTAGTAATGATTATTTGAAAATCAAAAGGTAATATAATGAGCTAGGACAAAATTTCTCTTGTAATTGATTTCTGTCATGCAACATCTACGTATTAACACATACATGTACATTGTATATTAAAAATATTCTGCAAGCGAAGCGAGCACGAAAAATGCCCATCTTACAAATACTTTTTCATCTAGAACATAAGAAAAAGTACCCATATTATTTAGAGATATGTAGGACTAGTTTAGGCCGAACATTATACATTTGATATGAATTATTGAGGAGGCAAAACTATGTATGACTCCTTGTTCTGACATTGGGGACCTGACCCCTGCAGGTCACATGACTCCTACACCCATGAATTGTGACATTCAGAAGCATTTTTCGTATATTGTAAGTGCTCATTCGCTTAGTCAAAATAGCCAATTTCGTTCAGGTGAAATATATTTACAGTTCATAAGTATAAGTTTTGTAGGAGTGTAGGATAAAAGCCCCTACGGACAAAAGCCCCTACGCTCATTTTTATACATGAGGACATAAGCCCCTACGCATTTTTTTACACTAGGACATAAGCCCCTACATACTTTTTTACACTAGGACATAAGCCCCTATGCATGTTTGTTTGCAACATGAACAACTCAGTCATGCACCAGTGTCTACAAGTTCAATTTTTTAAGTTGTAATTAAACATCAAATGAGACACAACATAATAATAAATAATTATTGTATTTATAACAAGTTACTCTGATCAAATGAGTGTTTTGAGGCATGTTACAAACAGATAGTCACTACAATACATGATAATTGATCTTATTAAGCATTTTACAGACTAATTTTCTTTCAATTTACTAATTTTATACCTGAAATTAATGCATATTTGTAACAAATAAACAGTAGATACAATAGAACAGTTTGTACAATAATTGTTTCTTAATTAACCATTTAATATTAGAAGAAAACATAGAACAGTACAAACAAAACATGCGTAGGGGCTTATGTCCTAGTGTAAAAATATGCGTAGGGACTTATGTCCTAGAGTAAAAAAATGCGTAGGGGCTAATGTCCTCATGTATAAAAATGAGCGTAGGGGCTTATGGTCGTAGGGGCTTATGTCCGTCCCCCGTTTTGTAGACATACTGTCAGCTAATTAACCCACATAATACGATAGAACAATGATACCTATGCTGTTCTTATGTGCATGTACATATGCCTTTCAGACAGAATTATATCAATTCCGTTTTATAGAAACGTTGTTTTTATCGCCAGAGTCATAACATTCTTCAAAGGGCACAGAATAAAAACACATTTCAAACAATAGTAGTTGATGTACACCTATAAAGTCTGTGGCAGTCGCTTTCAACACATTATTCTTTAGGTTTTTTGGGGCCCCCGTGAATCAGTGTAAGTAACCACAAATGTGACATAAATATTTGGCAATAATGAACAATCTGGGCTCGTCGTAAGAAGTACCATTCGCAAACTTTGATTAATGTGGGGATAGGGCGTATTAATAAATTCATTTTCTGTAGACTAGTCGTAATATGTATTTAAAGTTATTTTCTTCCATTTCATTCAGGAACAAAATAAAGTGTGTCTGTTCAATATCTGTTTTATTATTTATTCAAAGTTTTTAAAAAAAATCTCAGCCAACTGGGGGGGCACGGGCCCTCGTGCCCACCGCCTGGATCCGTGCCTGTCATGCCAACACAGTAATCAGTTATTTATTATCAGAATAATTGAGGTTACTGATAGCAACTCATTTTAATTGCTGCAATGACTACATGCAAGTTCCAAACGTGACTAAATACTTACACTTCTTATTTCATTGTCCCGCAGCGTTGTATTAGATGATTCCACCACAATAACAAATTTAATTTTAGTATTAGTAACATATCCATATCTAAAGACAGTTAAGAAAAACAACAAAACAAAAATGCATGGTATTGTGTTATCTATGACAGTATCTAACCTACTAGTTAATGGTTTGTTTCTTTTATTGGGTCTTACTCAATACTGGCACATGTTTTGTTTAATTGTTCAGTCTATTTTGATATTGAATAAGAACAACTTAAAAAACAAGACTGCGTTCAATAAACGCTTATGCCCCCGTGGAAGCCACGTCCATAAAAAGCTAAGACAATCAGGGGCCATTATTCAGTTAAAATGTTTGATAGTGTTACATGGCTTTGAACTATAAGGGGCTTATGATGGTAAACGAGTAATGCCACATTTGAAAGCAGTGCCTTGATCGACTTCATGTGTGATCTGGTGATACAGATGTTATGGTTCTTTGTCACTGCACTTCTCCAAGTTGCCATCTATTCATATACCAAGTTTCAAGTCAATATCTTAAACACTTTTGGAGATACACTCCTGTCAAAATTTGATTCTGAAAATACTAAAGGGGAGATAATTCAAAATTTAAGACAGACAGAGTTATGGTTCTTGGTCATTGCACTTCTCCAAGTTGCCATCTATTTATATTCCAAGTTTCAAGTCAATATGTTAAATAGTTTTGAAGATATACTCAGAGCAAAATTTGACTATAAAAAAACACTAAAGGGGAGATAATTCAAAATTTAAGACAGACAGAGTTATGGTTCTTGGTCATTGCACTTCTCCAAGTTGCCATCTATTTATATTCCAAGTTTCAAGTCAATATGTTAAATAGTTTTGAAGATATACTCAGAGCAAAATTTGACTATAAAAAAACACTAAAGGGGAGATAATTCAAAATTTAAGACAGACAGAGTTATGGTTGTTGGTCAATGCACTTCTCCAAGTTGCCATCTATTTATATTTCAAGTTTCAAGTCAATACGTTAAATAGTTTTGAAGATACGCTCCAGACAAAATTTTATTGTAAAAATACTAAAGTGGAGATAAGTCTAAGTCCAAAATTAGGTCAAGGTGATTGTCAAAATGGAGTCAGGTGATACAGGCGTGTGGAGAGTGGTCATATACAACATCCATGCAAGTATGAAAGCTTTGTAGCAAGCCATTTCAATGCTAGAAGAAACGGTCAATTTGGGTTAACCAAGAATTTTACCTTTCAATAAGTCTAAGTCCAAAATTAGGTCAAGGTGAAGGTCAAAATAGAGTCAGGTGATACAGGCGCGTTGAGAGTGGTCATATACAACATCCATGCAAGTTTGAAAACTTTGTAGCAAGCCATTTTAATGCTAGAAGAAACGGTCAATTTGGGTTAACCTGGCCGGACGGACGGACGAACGGACGGACGGACGGACAGGTGAATTACTATATGCCTCCCGATCTATCGATACGGGGGCATAAAAAATCAATATTAAACTTGCAGGTCAGTTTATTTGCTGTTCATTTAAATTATATACACTGAAAAAGACATATGAGGAAATATTATCATACTAGATTGTTGCTTTTACTAGCTGACACAAACAGTTATCGGTGTAGAAAGCAAGGAGCTCTATATTATCATTAATTACTGCAAAATATTGAACTTTTATGGGATATAATTTTGTGGTTTTTGAGAAAAAGACTATTTCTTGGGAATTAACTTCAAGGATACATTATCCACTAATTAAAATAAATATTATAGAATTATTAATAATAAATATTTGTTGGGGATTATATTTCAAGGTTGAGCTCATGAAATTAAATCTCCACAAATATTCATTATTTCACATTATGAACTTATTTGTCTACTGCAGCAAACATAATTATGTAAAGTTAAACACAAGGATACACTTTGTAGTCTTCTGTTGGGTATAAAAGACCCAGATAAAGTTCTCTCAATTCATTGGCATTCTTTCCAGATGATGAAACCTTTTCCTCAATGACATCAAGTGAAGTATGAACGGTGTAATAAAACTTCAGTTCACTGTCCGCTGATGCTGCTTTGATATATAGAGGATAATTCTGAAATATAAAAGTGTAACTGTTACAACAGGGTGAGAAAAATGTACAACCAGACCCGGCTTGAACCCGGGACCCTTCACTGACAGGGTGAATGCTCTATCGACTGAGGTAGCCGGCTGCTTACACAAGTTATCAAATCATTTTCATCCGGCTACATACACCTCGAATTCCAGGAATACCACCTGGCTACAAAAGTATGTAAATGCGTTTAGAAGAGCAGATAAGGAAAATAAGGCAATTGCGCAAGCAATATTTCATCGGCCTCGGGCATTGAGTTTTTACCTTTCCATGACCCTGAACCGAACCGAAGGGTGATTTTGCCAAAGTAGTTGCTTTAGTGTCGGGTTTTCAATTGACCAGTGCATTGTAGACCTCTAGTGCATTGTAGACCTACATTAATTATAATGATATCCGAATTAAATTTAACATCCGAATTATTGTTATTTATCTAACTGATTCACAAAGCATCCAATGGATAGACAATCGTAATGTCATTTAGGTAGATGAAATCAATATCATTTTTAAACTTGAATTGACAATCTTATGAAACTGTAGGATGCTTATTTGGCAAAATATTGATAAAATACCTCCTTCGCGATGACAGCTACACAAACCGCCATTTTGGAAATTAATACCCAATCAAATTTCGACTTTTGGGAAAACCCTTTTCGACTTCAACAACCACGTGACTTCGCCGAGCTCGCGCCATTTTGGTGAAATGCGACATGAGCTGAAAGAAATAAAAGAAATAAGTTGAAAATGTCGAATATTCACATTGACAAAGACGCCTTTTGGCGGAGAATTAAATCTCTGTATTCGGCGTGGAATGTAAGTATTGTTTCTCTTATATCTGATAAAGATCTCTGCTTCAAGCCGATTTTATTCATTATGAAATCATAACAAAAAATGAAAAAACTTGCCCGGCGAAATTAATGAAATCTAATCAAAATCTACACTTACCAAGTTGTCATTGTTACCTGGTAAACTAATACACACTATTTCTTCTTCGTCCATGTCCTTGTTATTAGTGACAGCCTTTTTTACCATTGACAAGACATACTTGAAGATTGTAACAAGACTAATTCGGATAACCCAGTTTTCGGACACCGGTGGTAAATAATTCTTTTCAGTTGACCAATGATTGTGCAATAGTCAGGGACGTAGCTAGATCTTGTATGTCTATAATAAATGTCAGCAGGACTAGGACTGTCCTATAATCATGCACATTTATATATATATGTTCGTATAACTATAAAGATTTGTCAGACAATGTCTGGATCATTAACAGCATGGTCAGCATTTTTGTTCTTCTACGCACTGGACGGAAATCAAAGAACTGGATTCCATAGTCACTAACCCGAACGCTTATTAATTAAGCCGAGGATGGAGGTAGTGGTGGCACCAATGTTTATGACAGAGGCAACCAGGATTCTACAGGTCTAAGATGGAGACATAGTTCTGCATCAACCACGTGAAGATGGACTGCATGAAGTTGCTCAGGGTTGTCATTAGGATGCGACAGGAGGCCAATTTGACCGTCACAAATGATATTTGGGCTGCCTCAAATTTACCCCCAGCTGCCTTCCATCTTCAGTGCTCAGGAACCTTGGCCTCCTCAAATGTGCAAAAGCCTCCTACATGAAATCCAAGTGAAAACCCTGGTTGCCTATGTCAGTGTATGGGTGAAATAGTCTCTTAGGACTCCTTGTTATGATTGTCTAGCACAATTGAGTTGTAGGTTGGTCCATAGACTGCATGCATTGATGTCCTTTCTCAGGCGGTGATGAGGCGCAATCATACTGCCTTATGGAAGTTGTTACTTGAATGTGCTTCATTCATTGTGGTTCTTGGCTCTTGCCGAGGGTAACAACAAGTAATTGGTTCTCTCCAGAACTTGAACATGACACTCTGCCTGAAGTGATTGTAGCGAGTCCCCCTGCAGTTATGTTACAGTAGTCGATAGCACATTTTCAGGACAGTTCTAAGCATCTTCCACTTAAACTCACAGACTTCCAGCGTATAGGTTTTCTCGGAATAAGGTAGCAGGTCAGAGCTAGGGTATCATGTCACCCTGTGGATTCATTGTATCACACAACATTGTCTTCCTTAAAAGGTTGAACCAATTTGTCAAGGAAAGAAACTTGCCACCACACACTTAAATTAATATGACTGTCTCGGTAAAACAGACAAAAACATTTGGTCAAATTACATGCATGTTCTTATTTATCTTCATGTATATTTACAGAAAGCAGCTGAAAATGACTCACTTGGTAAGATGGATGCCCTGGTTGTTGCCATGGGACAAGATGAAGAAGTAGTCTACTCTAAAACAACCTCCATGCAGGTAATCTTCATTTTATGACCCAAATTCGATAAAAAGAATGATGCAATGTCTAATCTTATCTAAAATAAAACCATGTTAGTGCATTGGATTTGTAACCAAGCAATCAGGTTTTCGGGACTTTTAACTTGACCCAAGCATTTTGACTTAACTGTTTTAAAAGTTAAATTTTTTAAAAATCGCATATTAACTCTCACCCGTTTGGTGGGATTCGAACCCACGACCCCAATGGCGACAGCGCCTAGAACCCTTGTTAAAATACAGTACTGGAAAACTGATTTGGTGAATCTACTGTTCTTTTATAATTAAAAACTGTGTTCATTTAAACCTAAGTTTTTTTTATTTCAGACATGGCTATTTGGATACGAGCTTGCTGATACAGTTATGCTGCTATGTGAGAAGTATATATACGTTCTAGCAAGCAAGAAAAAGATTGATTTTATAAAACAAATAGAAGCTGGTAAAGAGAATGAGAACGGTTTACCTGGAGTCAAGCTGCTTGTTCGAGATAAGGTAATAATTAATATCACGTTTCCAAAAAAGAGAAATTCATATAAAAAGTAAAAAGGTGCCTTAGCTGGATCAAAGGGAGACCTTGGCTGATGTAAAATTAAAATTCAGCCGAGTGTTCCGTGCCAGGATCGGTCTTATCAGTCACCTACGTACCCACAAAGATACACACCCATGACACACACCCATGACACTGAGACGAGTTAGGGTCATCTTCGATCTCAAAGGACAAACAACAACAACAACCAACTGGAATACTATGAAACAGCTTGACTGGTATATATGGTCGTCAAGTACAGTTTATGACTTCTGTATGCACCTAATTGAACATTCATTGATTGGTCGATTTGGTTCTACCTTTAATTTTGTGTTAATTACTGATATGGCCACATTTTGGTTTCTTTTGAAATTCAATGTAATGGCTTTTTTGAGACTAGAAAATCAGTGGGGAGCGGTGGCCTAGAGGAAGGGTGCGCTTCAGGATCGAGAGGTCCCAGGTTCAACACCGTCTGGACCACAGTTTTATTTATCTGAGCAGGAATAACCACATACTCTACTCCACCAAGGTGTAAATTGGTACCTGTGAGGGCAGTGTCTAATCATAGGCACTGCAGATCGATGTAGGCTGCCGAACCCCACAGAAGAGAATTAGTCTTCCCAGTGACACAAACGTAGGTTTCCATACGTTGGTTTGAATAATATGACAGCAATTGCTTTGAAAATATTTCTTACATTACAGGGTGACAAGGACAAGGCCAATTTTACAAAACTGGTGGAAGCTGTAAAGAAAAGTAAAAAGGTACAAAGTTCTTACATGATTCTTGCAGCCACTTTTCCTTCTGCCAGAATTTAGCTTTTCGTAAATTTAATGTTATCAATTAAGAGGTCAATTGAAGCCTCTGGGGGCGAATAATGCTCAAAATCTATTCTTTGTGTTGTGTATGGAATAGCTTGTAAAGTTTGAAGTTTATGATGTGGACAATGCTTGTGCTAAATGAATAAATGTTTACTACTATTAAACTTAATTAGTTAATTATAACAATAATTGTGAAATATTATTCTTCGAACCAAGCGTAGCATATTGCTTGGTTAGCCACCTGGGTACCGTTTTATCAAAATACTAACAAAAATCTTAAACGAACGTCCACATTTAATTTCCTTATAATGCTTTTGCATCACAAATGGGAAAACATATATTGTTCGAAATCATTAACTGAATGCATTAACTTTTGATATTACATATCACTTTACCAGAATTCGAAGCAGTTGAAGAATTATAAAAAAATCCAATTTGAGCATAAGTTTAGGATCCTTTGGTAAAACAGTTCCGAGTACCATTTATAAAATGTATATATAACATATCACTTGTGTCTTGAAATGACATTGTCTGATTCCAGGGTAAAAATGAAATGACATTGTTTGATTCCAGGGTAAAAATGAAATGACATTGTCTGATTCCAGGGTAAAAATGAAATGACATTGTCTGATTCCAGGGTAAAAATGAAATGACATTGTCTGATTCCAGGGTAAAAATGAAATGACATTGTCTGATTCCAGGGTAAAACAGTTGGTGAGTTTCCGAAGGACAAATTTCCTGGTGACTTTATGGATGCCTGGAGATCAGCATTTAAAAGTAGCGGATTTGAAAAGGTTTGTGTAGGGATAGTAATATACGGAGTTGAGTTGCTTTACGTTAGAAGTACCGGGTATTTACAGTGCGATTATAACACAACAGTTACTGAGGTCCTGTATCGTAAGATGAAGCACCGTCTATAATCACAAGTGCTTGGCAATCATTCATCATAGTCTAAGAAGATTGATAGACTTAACTTTAACAGCTTTAACAGCTGATACAACCAACAAAACAAGCAATGCAGCTGAAAATGAATAATATATCGCTGGCTTAGAAGGAAAAGGTTGTATACTACTACTTACGACCTTATAAGACTGATACACAATTTAATATTTGCATCATAGGCGCTTTAAAATCGACATCATAAGGCGCTTCTTTGGAGCCTATTTTCATGAAAGTCCAAACTTGAAAAAAGCTTGTTTACCATAAGTAAAAAGTAATTTCCAGACAATTTTTTTTCTTGTTTTCTCAAAATATCGCTTTTTAGTTACAACCTTTTCATTGTTATTTGTAAGCCAGCGATATGACTGTTAAAAGTTTATACTAGTTATTTGTTTCCATATACTGGTATATCTGCTGTCGTGCAGCTGTTTGACATGCCACATGTCATGATGTGTTAGCCATTCTTTGAGAAAAAAAGGAAGAATTTGTGCTTCACTGAATAATATCATCACAAATACAAAATAATTTGAATAATTTGGACATCTGCCAAAAGTAAATAATTTGAATAAATTGGATGAGTGCCACAATTTTGGCTTATTACACAATTTGTGGAATACCAGATTTTGTTTTGTGACTAATACATGGGTTCCCATTCATGACCTGTATCTAAATATAAAATGGGTTTACTTAACCCAGAATCCCAAAAATTATTTGCTTACTGTAACATCATTTAATTTTGATGGGTTGAAATTTCGTGGTTTTGGTACAAAAGGTCATTTCGATGGGACGTTAATTCGTGGATTTTGCATTTCTGGTAATACAAATACAAGGGTCAAAATTATTGTTTGATGGGATTAAATTTTGTGGTAGAAGATGAACCACGAAATTTAATTCCCCACGAAAATGAATGATTATGCAGTTTATTGTTTGGTTTTATTACACAGGTGGATGTGAGCGGACCAGTTGCCATCATAATGTCACCGAAAGAAGACTCCGAACTGAAGACAATGCAGAAAGCCTGTACAGCTACATGCGATGTCTTCTCTAAATATCTCAAAGAACAAATCATGGAAGTCATTGATTCAGATAAAGTAATACATAGTCTCATCTTATTACAAGACTTAATTATGCCCCCTGTCTTTGATGAGGGGGTATATTGTTTTGCACATGTCGGTCGGTCGGGACTGTCTGTCAGTAGAACAAAATGGTTTTCTCTCTTTTCGTAGTTCAAATAACTTAACCCTTTTACTCTATGTACCTCTGTCTATAGACTAGATAAAGTAATACATGTCATAGTTCAAATAACTAAACCCTATAATTTTTTTGTATCCCCTGTCCAGAGACTAGTTGAAATGTAATTGTCTAGGTCATGTCACATGATCAGTCTCAAGAAAGTCCAACAACTTATAAAGTTTTCAGGCATATGCCTTAATTTCAGGTTTTTGAGTGAATCAAGATGTCAGTTTTTCTTTATTTTCCCTATATAAGTTGTCAATTTTTGAGAATTTCAGGTTTTACAAAATTTCTAACTTTCACCTATGAAGGTGTTTTCATTAGGATTTCGAAGTAATATAAAAGTTACAGTAATGTCTGAGACATTTTACTATTTAAAGCATTCAAAGTTTGAGCACGAAATAAGCTTAATAATCCTTCGGCCAAGTTTGTGGTCTAATGTTGGGGATTGATTATGATGCAGTATTTCAGCTTAGAATACTGTATTAATCAACCATGTGGGATGGATTTATTGTACATCAACTAAGAATAATGTGTTAATCAACCATGTGGGATGGATTTATTGTACATCAACTAAGAATAATGTGTTCATAAACAATGATTTATTATTCTGCAGAAAGTGAAGCATTCTAAGCTTGCAGATGGTGTTGAGCAAGCATTGAAGAACAAGAAGTATATACCAGCAGGTACAGATGCCTCACAGTTAGATATGTGTTATCCTGCTATCATACAGAGTGGTGGAAAATACAGCCTTAAATTCTCAACCGTCAGGTGAGTAGTGTTCATTGTATGATTGGCATAGGTGAGTAGAGTTCATTGTATGATTGGCATAGGTGAGTAGAGTTCATTGTATGATTGGCACAGGTGAGTAGTGTTCATTGTATGATTGGCATAGGTGAGTAGTGTTCATTGTATGATTGGCATAGGTGAGTAGAGTTCATTGTATGATTGGCATAGGTGAGTAGTGTTCATTGTATGATTGACATTTGGTCAAGCGGTATAGAGGGATGTTTGAAGTTTAATTTTGGCAAGTGTAGACAACCGAGATCCCTCTACACAAATAATTCAAGAAACGCTCTTGACCTAATTTTCACTAAAAAATGTCCAGATGCTAGAGTTATTTTATTGTGACACTGTCATAATCCAATGCCGAATTAGATTTGGCTATTTAATGTCTCCCAAATACTGTCAGTGTGGGGAAAACAATGATTTTGCACTGGATGGATGGGTGTCCCCTCGTTTGTCTGCGCTTCTCTTTCATAACCACAGGTCAGATTTCATTGGTACTTCACATAAATGTTTTATACCAAGCCTAGTTGTGCATATTGTCAATAATTTTGGCAAGAGTTATGGCTCTTTGTGGATAATATGTATTTTTGTGTCATAAACACGTCCAGTTTAACCTTTTTTGCTAAATTAAAATAGATTTAGCATTAAGGTTTGTATTTGAATCATTTCAGTTCTGACGAGAGTTTACATTTTGGAACAATCATCTGTTGTATGGGACTACGGTACAAGTCTTACTGTTCTAATATTGTACGTACGATGATGGTGGATCCTACGGATAAAATGCAGAAAGATTATGAATTCCTACTCGAAGTTGAAGAAGAGATCTTAAAAAAATTACAGCCAGGTAAGTTAACTAAAGCCTTGGTCCCACTGAGCATCTTTTGCCACAGCAATGTACTCTCGATTTGAACAAATGATCTCTGGGAGGCATCAGGAGAAGGGATTTCACAAAATTTCTAATGACCTCCCCGAAGCTTTACATAGACAGTGATGACTATATTCCCGATGCCTTCTGGTGCTAATTGATAAAATTCGGGAGTACATCGCCGAGGCAAAAATGCTTTTTGATACCTAGGCTTTAATTTAATAGCCACATATCTGAATGAAAGTTCATAGATATATTGATAATGAATGGTTTGCAACTATAGTTAGATTTGAACTAGTAATGTATGGTGCCATCGGTTAACAATACGTACAAAAGTACAGTATTAGTATTAGACCATTTAGCTATTGGATGTTAATCAGGTTGTGGAAATTATATCCAGGACAATAACTATGATAATGGAACTATGTCACACCATACTAGTGATGATATGAGGCTTATAATGCCTTCTTTAAAAGCAACTTACAGTCAGTTCAAAGTTAAATAATAACGGTTATAAACATTGGCTCCTCCTTCAGGTAATCTATGTTTATGTAGGTTTAACTGGGTGTAACTGATTAAACTGTAATCCCTGCTATTCGTTCGCATTGGGATAGTTCCCTCATTAGTATAAGTATCAACAGTACAACATACCAATGTGTCAGATATTTCTAATTGTTTGACACATGTGTTGTATTTATTCAGGAACCAAGCTAAGCGCTGTGTTTGATGCTGCCACAAGCTTTGTGAAGTCTAAACGCCCGGAGTTACTAGAGAAGATGACAAAGAGTCTAGGATTTGGTATGGGGATCGAGTTTAGAGAAGGGGCCATGCTGATAACTGGCAAATCTAACATTACTGTGAAGAAAGGTTAGTACTGGATGATTTCATGATGTTTCCATCTGTGAACCGATCAGAGGTCCTTTAAATCAGTAATTATACCCTCCTCCCCCCCCCCCCCCCCCCCCCCCCCCATCTTTGATGAGGGGTATATTGCTTTGCTCATGTCGGTCTGTCTGTAGACCAAATAGCTTCCGCTCAGTAACTCGAAAACCCTTTGCCCGAGGATCGTCAAACCTCTATGTCCATCAAAGCATTTCTTTCAAACTTTGCATACTTGTTTAGTATCATCAACACATTACATTGTCAAAGCCATGTAACGTCTTCAAACATTTCAACAGAATTACTGACCCTGAATAACTTAGCTATTTGTAATAACTTGGCTATTTGCCACGAACAAGGCTCCATCGGGGCATAAGCATTTACTGAACACAGTATTGTTTGTATTACAGGAATGGTGTTCAACATCAATGTGGGTTTCTCAGACTTGGAGAATAAAGAGAGTAAAGATTCTAAAGGCAAAACATATGCTTTATTCATTGGTGATACAGCACTAGTTGGAGATGTAAGTAACAGTGTTAAATCATCTATTTCATATTTACCTGATTAAGTATAAGATCTGTAAACAGGACAGGTCGTTGCAACACCGCAGCCGTAGCTAGTGGTCGGGGGTTCTCCTTGGAAGCAAGTGGTCGAAGGTTTGAATACCAATGGAAGCAAGGTTAGAACTGAGCCGTCTCCTAGTTAAAGTTAGGTAACCATAGGCCCATCTCTGCCATGCAACCAGCAATGCAAGAAGAGACTCAGGAGGCACTGTGCACAAGAAAAACAGGTCTCATTTATAAGTCAAATTGGCTTGCCCTTTCAATAGGGTTGAAATTATGATAAACAAAACAATTTGAGTGACAAATAGATATTATATTTCAGGGTGCATCAGCTGTAGTGTTAACGAGTGCTAAGAAACGTATGAAGTATGTCGGTATTTTCCTCAAGGACGAAGATGAAGACGAAGAAGAAGAAGAGGAAGAAGAAAAACCACAACAACCAGAAATACTTGGTCGGGGCCGACGTAATGCTGTACTGGAAAATAGAACTAGGGTATGTATTGTCTAAAATACTAGACAAGTGCTGATGAAATGTTGGCTGAAAAATAGCTGATGCTAACATAGCCATAAATAAATATATTACAAGGTTCTTATTGTAGGAAAATTTCTTTGGATGCTAAAACTGAATATGTGGGATTTATTACCAATAAATGACCCATGTTAATATTGAGATCAGTTTGTCAAGGTCACTGTCCTTGTGACCTTGGACAGCAAGACACTTCCTGATCACTGAAAGATCGCTCAAGAACACTTTTTTGATCTAGCCTCTTTGTATATGGTATCAGACTGACCAAGAGGTCCATAGATTGAGTTTGTAAGTCAAAGTCATAGTGAACTTCATTATGAAGGACTATTTGGTAACCAGAGAGGGCAAACATGTTTACAAGCATCTCTTGTTTGCGCAGTAATTGTTCATCTGTATAAGTTACATTTTCTGTGATCACTCAGCGAAATAAAATTTAATCTGTCTCCAAAATCAACAAATATCCTCTTTGTATTTTAGCCTGATGCCACAACTGAAGAAAAAAGATTAAAACATCAGAAAGAACTTGCTGAGAGATTGAACGAGGAGGCAAGGGAACGAATCAGGGGACTGAAAACTGGAGGAGATGAGAAAAAGTTTGTTCTTGTTTTATTTGCAATTTTATAATATGATTAAGCTGCTTTGCAAATAGCTCTGTTCATCTGTCAGTACAACTGTCTGTTGACCCGTCTCAATGTGGCTACAACCCTGAATCTCAGTGTGTCTGGTGGTTTTTAAGACACTTGAAGCAAAAAATCAAAGTCACTGTGACCTTTAGTATTATTATGCAAAATAAACACAATGTGTTTACCAAGATTGATTTCAGCAGAAAGTTGTTTGGAAAATAAATTTAAAATCTATTGCCCCTATGATCCTCAATCTTGAGGTGTATGATCTAGCCGTCATGTTCCATACTATAAATATTGACTGATGTGTTTACAGAATGAGAAAATCCAATGTATCCTACAAGACTTTATCCCATCTTCCTAACGAGTCTGAGGTCAGAGAGCTCAAATTATATGTTGGTAAGTTATTGTTAAGATAAAATATAGATCTACCAGGTACACCAATCTTTCTCTGGGTTTCATGCTCTTTTTAAGATTGATGAACATACTTATGTTATAGTTCAACTGATAAAAAAGGGTCCATTTTATTTAAATGAGCAATTGGTAAATAAATGAAGTACAAAACGACCATAAAACTTCACCTAGTTGGAAACTTTTGATCTGTGCCAACAGCTTCAAGCCGATATTGGATAAACACAGGAAAGCTATTCATTCCTTCTGATCACGTAGTCATGTAGTGGGTGAGACATATTAATTTTGTACTTGATTTCTGTCTGGATGTGACAATGTTGGTCCACACTTGTTCTCCTGAACCACTGGTCGAATGTCTATGGAACTTATGGATAGTTAGTACTAAGCGTAGTTATACATATTGTCCGCATTTTCATTTGTGAGGAACCTTCTAGTTTGTCAAATAAATTCTTCAGAAAAACAATGGTAAAAATTATGTGTCTTGTTTCATCATTTCAGATAAGAAATACGAGACCATTATTTTGCCAATATTTGGCTTGGGTACTCCATTTCACATATCAACTGTCAAAGTAAGTATTTGCTGTTAGTGTTTGAATGACCCAATTGCTAATATTTATGCCACTCCATCTTTGATGAGGGGGTATATTGCTTTGATCATGTCTTTCTGTCATAGATCAAAATTCTTTCTGTTTAATTACTCGAGTCAAGAAGGCTTTGCCCTAAGATCTTCAAATTTTACATGGACGTTGACCAGCCAAAATAGCTCACATGTATTGATTTTGCGGTCAAAGGTCAAGGTCATTGTGACCTTTACCACTTTCGATTTTTAGGCTGCCATGGAGGCAAACATCTCTTGTTAACTATTTAAAATCATTGCTGCTAGTACTAATTGCTGCTTCGACACCATAGGAATACAATTTATGTTTTCTGCTAACTTGGCACTATTTTGATAGACTCACTGAATACACTGAGGTTTGCACTTTTTCCAAACATTTTTCCAATAATAATGAATATTGCCAATTTAGCCAGATGGATGTATAGTATTATACAGGATGTTGATACAGTAGTCTGGTACGTTCGGAGGATTCTGTAAGATATGTTGATTATATGTCATATTTGTATTGGTGCGTTACAGAATATTGGTCACACTGTTGAAGGAGACTACACATATTTGCGTATCAACTTCTTTCATCCTGGTGCGGCTCTGGGTAGAAATGAGGGACACGCCTTCCCTCAAACAGATGCTACCTTTCTTAAGGAAATGTAAGTGCACACCCAGAGTTACTCAAACCTTCTACCCAATTTTTGTCATTTTCCAAAAAAAAACACACTTAAAATAAAAGAAACTGGCCTAGGAGGCTGTTGTAACATATACTACAGAATGAATACTACTTTAGGATAATTACTCGCATGGGCGATTGGAGAGTGTAAATTTCACACTTAAGATACTTGTTACAAAGTTATTCACTGTTGAATTTATTTTTCACTGACGGAAAGGGCAGAAAAAAATTGAGGATCTTTTAATTTATTTGACTTCCAGAATTTACATACAACGGTCTCATATACCAATTTATCAAAACTGTCTGGCCTTAATTTGAAAGTATTTCTGGAATACAGATAAATATTCAAAAGGCTCTTTCAAACTTTAGGGTTCATATGCACCTGGAAAAAAGATATTTGGATAAATTGTCAGAGGTATTAAAGAGCCCCAAGTGAGTTATTGCAGTTATCCAAATAGTAAAAATATCATGGAAAAAAATAATTATGGAGAACTGGAAAAGTCATGAAATGTTGTTCTATAATAAGTGTAAAATGTAAATAAAAAAATGTTGTATATTTCACAGTACATATCGTAGCTCCAATACGAAGGAACCTGGAGAATTGTACGCTCCATCACTCAACCTGAACACAGCCTGTAGATTGATCAAAGAAGTACAGAAGAAGTTTAAGACCAGAGAAATGGAGGAAAAAGAAAAAGAGGTCAGTTTATGTTAATTTATTTATGGTCGATGGTGAAACAAGTTTTTCCAACTTATATTAATCACCCTCGACACTTCATTCCTGATGTTATCCACCGCCACAAACCCAGGACCTCACACACTCGAAACGAACACTCAACCACAAGGCTATCGAGGAGGCGGTCAGTTTATATATTTATATTTGTAATAACTGTCACTGCTACCTCAGAATGTGGGTTTCTCACAGAAAATTAGCAAGTCCTGCATACTGTAATAAATTGATATTAAGATTTTGCAAACAGAATGTAGATTTAGGAACATGGCTTAGTTGTTCTTAAACAAACATGCAAATGCATCCAGTTCATAACTATTAATCAATTTTGAAAAAGATAATCGATTATTCAAATCAGTTAGCTTCAACTAGTTGATAAATCAATGTTTTCGATTAATCAGTTGATACATTACTAATTTTCAGGGTATTGTAAAACAAGATGCTCTTGTCGTGAATCCTAACAGAGGTAATCCTAAGTTGAAGGATTTATACATCCGACCAAACATTGTCTCCAAACGTATATCTGGATCACTCGAAGCTCACTCAAACGGTAAGTTATTCTTCATTTCTTGGTTTTAGGTGTGTTTCAAAATATCTTGTATGAGTAAAACCTAGTTAAAAAACATTGGGTTTGCAGAAACATTTTGTTGTGTCTCATGGATTTTAGCTATTTTCAGTATCTGAAGTCCTTGGGGTGGGTTGGGTTGGGTTTTGGTCTGATACAATTACCCAAGGTTCATACAGACCAATCAATTTCAGTTAGTGTGTTTGTTAACATGAAAAAACAAACTGATATTTGGCCGTAATATATTGTAAAATCATTTAATTTTGATGGGACAAAATGTCACAGTTTTGATAAAAAAGACCATTTCGATGTGACCTTAATTTGTGGATTTTGCATTTCAGGTAAAACATGCAAGGGCCAATATTAGTGTTCAGTGGTATTTGATTTCGTGGTTAAAAGTGAACCACAAAATCCATGAAATTTAATCCCCCACAAAAATTAATGATTTTACAGTATCTGATTATCAACCAACATGTCTTTGTATTATGTTTTCAGGTTTTAGATTTACCTCAGTGCGAGGTGATAAAGTGGATGTATTATATAACAATATAAGGAATGCATTCTTTCAACCATGTGACGGTGAAATGATCATTCTCTTACATTTCCATCTCAAGGTAAGTACTACATACTGCTGCTCACTAATGTATATTGTATCAACATGCAGCTTTCTCAAAAACACATTTTTATGCCCCCGTCTTCAGTGAGGGTTTATATTGCTTTGCTCATGTCTGTCTGTCTGTCAGTAGACCAAATGGTTTCTGTTCAATAATTCGAGAACGTCTAGCCCTAGGGGGTTGGTCTGCAACAATAGATGGCCCCTATTAATAGTGTGGTCAAAGGTCAAGGTCACATTGATCTTTACCATTTTCGACTATTGGGCTACCAAAGGAGATATACATGTTTTACAAACATCTCTAGTTGCCCGGGTTTTACTAATTCAAAAAGAATTCCGAAGTCCTAATATTCTTCACACTATGATTGAACCTTTCTGCAGAAAATATTTTATTTATTGATAAAAATGTATTCAAATTTCTCTGGCTTAATTTCAACAATAGACCACTTTTGGTCAAAAGGAAGGTTAAGGTCCCTGTGTCCTTTGGACTCATACATCTGGTTTTATTCTGAACTGCTCTGATATTTTATCGGAGATGTCCTGTTGTATTTTATACCCAACAAATACTGATGATTCTTGAACAAATTTCTGTACTAATTGTCACACATTCTTGCATACATATACCATACATTTATACTTACTTGATTTCAGCATGCTATCTTGTTTGGCAAGAAGAAACATATAGATGTACAGTTTTATACAGAAGTTGGTGAGATTACGACAGATTTAGGTAAACACCAGCATATGCATGATCGTGATGATCTCCGAGCTGAACAGGTAAGTCCATATATGATCAAAATGTATTAAAATACTGTAAAATCATTAATTTTTGTGGGGGATTAATTTTGTGGATCGCCTTCAACCACGAAATCAAATAATCAAACATGAATTTTGACCCTGTTTATTACCTGAAATGCCAAATCCTCGAAAAGACCCATCAAAATTAAATCATTTTACGGTAGGCTG
Source organism: Spisula subtruncata (assembly GCA_963678985.1). Lineage (NCBI taxonomy): Eukaryota > Metazoa > Mollusca > Bivalvia > Venerida > Mactridae > Spisula > Spisula subtruncata. The sequence continues at coordinate 1,393,468 of OY787667.1, forward strand.
TGATCATTCCCAAGAAATTTGTAGTCAAGTTACGCGTAATGACCGTCTGTCCTTTCCCCCATTGCTTTGTTGACAATGTCCAGTTCTTTTGCATTTCGGACATTTTAACAGGGGAGTAATGACTTTTGTTGCTATAAAATATTTAGGGACACCATTTGAAAGGCTATGAGCTAATAATTACCAAGGTATACTTGAAACCAATTTGCTTTAGAAAATACTAACTTTCGCGTTTTGCTGATCATCAGTGTTTTAGTGACTACAATTTTTGCATTTTTCAGTTCCCACAATGCTAATATTAATGTTTTGAATACTTTTGAGGCTACTTAATTTTGCGAATTTCTACCACTCACAAACTCAGAGAAATTTAACGGGGCAAGATAATTTCTAGGTTTGCAGTAACAAAATTGACTTCATGTTGTTTTTCAGGCTGAAAGAGAAATGAGACAGAAATTAAAGTCTGCATTTAAAAATTTCTGTGAGAAAGTTGAAAGTTTGACAAAGAATGAGGTTGAGTTTGACACGCCCTTCAGAGAGCTTGGTTTCCATGGCGCTCCATTCCGTAGTACAGTACTCCTACAACCAACCAGTGGATGTCTAGTAAACTTCACCGAATGGGTGAGTATGATTGTTAACTTCTAAGTACTGGAGCCTTATTCACCAACGTTATAAGTCTAAAATTCAGACTTAGACTTAAAATTGATAATATCCATAATCACTGCCATTTCTAAACAATAAGATTTAACCATATGACATTGTTTCTGATTATTTTTTGTTACCCACTGAACATGTATACCTATTTATATGAAAATCGGTACATTTATAACAACATGAGAGCAAATAGAACATTTGGCAATATAAAGTCTGAATTTTAGTCTTATAACGTTGGTGAATAAGGCCCCTGTAGTGTAGGAGATACTGCTTTTGTACCCATACAAATACAAGTAGTTTCTGATGTAAAACTTCAGTAAGCAAGCACCTTGTGGATCCTAAATTATAGTAGGTGCATGTCTTATTAATGAGATTATTTTTAAAAAACTGGTCTTTGATTGATTGATTGATTGATTGATTGCAACCCTAATACTTGCTAGGAATGGTTGTTTTACTTGAGGATGAACTGTATAGAAGGAGCAAGGTCACGTTTGTTGTAACAGTTCTTGGTTTATTTAGCAATTAAGTAGATTTAAACATGTTGGCAAGCAGGCTTGTTTTAGATTTGAGGCAGGCAAAACAATTATTTTACCAGTTAACGCAGTGTATTGTCAAAGCTTTGAGACTGTCTTAGTAGTAATTTTGACAGGTCTTGACCTACAGCCTGCTCTAAATGAAAACACTGTTTTAATTATTTTTAATCCATTTATTTCAGCCTCCATTTGTGATATCTCTTGATGAAGTAGAGTTGATCCATTTTGAGAGAATCTCATTCCACCTGAAGAACTTTGATATTGTGTTTGTTTTCAAAGATTATAGTAAGAAGGTGTCTATGGTGAACTCGGTACCCATGCAAGTGTTGGAGAATGTGAAAGAATGGCTGAAGTAAGTATATTATAACAAGACTATGTTCAGTAAACACTTATGCCTTGGTGGTAGCTTTGTCCAATGTCCATAATAACTAGCCAAGTCAATCAACTTCAAAGTTTTGTAACAGAGGAACAACTTAAACTTAAATATTTTGACTTAAGTTAAAATATTGAGCTGCTCATATTTCACAAGAAACGAAAAAATAGCCCATGTGTTCTTTATGATAACAGTAGCTCTTTACATGATGCTTCCAAACAATGTAAATAATTGTTAATATTAATTTTCCTGTTGAGCTGATACACTCCAGGAAAATTTGAGATTTTTAGAAAATTCTAAGTTTTCACTTAAGATGCTTTATAAATACTGGCCCAGTGGATCACTATGCGCCTCCAGCATCAGTATTGATTATGACAGAGTGCTTATAGTAGGATGGACGAGTACTAACTTGTTACCTGACCTATCCATGTTTGAATAATGAATCACCAAGATTATTTTCTTCCATAATAACTTGAACACCTTTCATTATGTTTACCAAATCTTTAGTACAACTATAAAATACTTAGTTATAGTTGATTCAAAAATCTCTGTCACAACCACGTAAACAAACATTCACCGCAGTCAATTATTACAGGTTTCTCAGGATTAAATTCGACCATTATAAATACACTTATATGATTATAACTCTAATGGTCCTATAGCATAGTGGTTATGCTTACCGCATTTAGCTATTCAGAAATGGAACATTCTTGCGGTTTTGAAAGACATCTTTGATACTAACCCTGACCTCGTTGCTGATTGTAAATTTGAGGCAGTGAAATTGGACGCCTCCTAATGACAACTTTAATGTAACTGGTCTTATCAGTGGTGGAAGTTGACTGTATATTGATTAAAAATTATAAAGGTATTATACACTGACACAACATATATAAAGTTATCACTATATTTTTATCTACAGCTCGTGTGATTTACGTTATACTGAAGGGGTACAATCACTCAACTGGACCAAAATTATGAAGACTATCACAGATGATCCTGAAGGTTTCTTTGATAACGGTGGCTGGAGTTTCCTGGATCCTGAGAGTGAGGTATGTGCTGTGTTTGATTTTTAGCTTGATTTTTGAAGAAGAAAAAAATTGTTGTGACTTGAAAGTCTGTGGCTGTGTTGGTTAAGTCATTTTCTCAGACTATCAAAGGTATGCACTTGAAACTTGAAATAGTTACTCACCAACACAAGAAGAGTTCATACTGACAAGGCTGATAACACTGACTTATATTTATTGAATTATATTGTCCTTGTTACTATAAAAAATGAGAAAGTTTAGCATCCGGCACTCTTAGGTGGTGCTCTTGTTTCTCAGAAATATTTAGAACTGCGATTACAGGAAGGATTTTAAGCTGGTCATCCAGACAGAATGATTATGAAACGTTTTCATACCTGGCTCAATTTCCTGCTCAACCTTTGGATGTCTCTGGATAAAACTGTGGTTAAATGAAAATATTTTATTACATAGATAGTCATTATGTTACAGGCCAAGGATGTTGAATGTTGGAGACCGTGTAGAATTCTCTGTACTATATTTGTGTTAGATCACATCAAATTCTCTGTACTATATTTGTGTTAGATCACATCAAATTCTCTGTACTGTATTTGTGTTAGATCACATCAAATTGCCTGTACTATATTTGTGTTAGATCACATCAAATTCTCTGTACTATATTTGTGTTAGATCACATCAAATTCCCTGTACTGTATTTGTGTTAGATCACATCAAATTGCCTGTACTATATTTGTGTTAGATCACATCAAATTCCCTGTACTATATTTGTGTTAGATCACATCAAATTCTCTGTACTATATTTGTGTTAGATCACATCAAATTCCCTGTACTATATTTGTGTTAGATCACATCAAATTCCCTGTTCTATATTTGTGTTAGATCACATCAAATTCCCTGTACTATATTTGTGTTAGATCACATCAAATTCCCTGTACTATATTTGTGTTAGATCACATCAAATTGCCTGTACTATATTTGTGTTAGATCACATCAAATTCTCTGTACTATATTTGTGTTAGATCACATCAAATTCCCTGTACTATATTTGTGTTAGATCACATCAAATTCCCTGTACTATATTTGAGTTGTTGTTATATTACAGGCTGAGGATGATGATGACGACGATGAAGAAGATGAAGAATTTAATCCAACAGATAGCGGCGGGGGTAGTGAGGAGAGCTCGGATGATTATAGTGAGGGGGAGAGTGACTGGGAGGAGGAAGAGGGAGACGACTCAGGTAAGATATATCAGATAGCGGGGTAGTGGTGAGGTAAGGTATATCAGATAGCGGAGGTAGTGGTGAGGTAAGATATATCAGATAGCGGGGGTAGTGGTGAGGTAAGATATATCAGATAGCGGGGATAGTGGTGAGGTAAGATATATCAGATAGCGGGGGTAGTGGTGAGGTAAGATATATCAGATAGCGGGGTAGTGGTGAGGTAAGATATATCCGATAGCGGGGGTAGTGGTGAGGTAAGATATATCAGATAGCGGGGTAGTGGTGAGGTAACATATATCAGATAGCGGGGGTAGTGGTGAGGTAAGATATATCAGATAGTGGGGATAGTGGGGAGGTAAGATATATCAGATAACGGGGGTAGTGGTGAGGTAAGATATATCAGAAAGCGGGGTAGTGGTGAGGTAAGATATATCAGATAGCGGGGTAGTGCTGAGGTAAGGTATATCAGATAGTTGGGATAGTGGTGAGATAAGATATATCAGATAGCGGGGTAGTGGTGAGATAAGATATATCAGATAGTTGGGATAGTGGTGAGGTAAGATATATCAGATAGCGGGGATAGTGGTGAGGTAAGATATATCAGATAGCGGGGATAGTGGTGAGGTAAGATATATCAGATAGCGGGGGTAGTGGTGAGATAAGATATATCAGATAGCGGGGATAGTGGTGAGGTAAGATATATCAGATAGCGGGGGTAGTGGTGAGGTAAGGTATATCAGATAGTTGGGATAGTGGTGAGGTAAGGTATATCAGATAACGGGGGTAGTGCTGAGGTAAGGTATATCAGATAGTTGGGATAGTGGTGAGGTAAGATATATCAGATAGCGGGGATAGTGGTGAGGTAAGATATATCAGATAGCGGGGTAGTGGTGAGGTAAGATATATCAGATAGCGGGGGTAGTGGGGAGGTAAGATATATCAGATAGCGAGGTAGTGGTGAGGTAAGATATATCAGATAGCGAGGGTAGTGGTGAGGTAAGATATATCAGATAGCGAGGTAGTGGTGAGGTAAGATATATCAGATAGCGAGGGTAGTGGTGAGGTAAGATATATCAGATAGCGGGGGTAGTGGTGAGGTAAGATATATCAGATAGCGAGGTAGTGGTGAGGTAAGATATATCAGATAGCGAGGTAGTGGTGAGGTAAGATATATCAGATAGCGAGGGTAGTGGTGAGGTAAGATATATCAGATAGCGAGGGTAGTGGTGAGGTAAGATATATCAGATAGCGGGGGTAGTGGTGAGGTAAGATATATCAGATAGCGAGGTAGTGGTGAGGTAAGATATATCAGATAGCGAGGTAGTGGTGAGGTAAGATATATCAGATAGCGGGGGTAGTGGTGAGGTAAGATATATCAGATAGCAGGGGTGGTGGTGAGGTAAGATATATCAGATAGCGAGGGTAGTGGTGAGGTAAGATATATCAGATAGCGGGGATAGTGGTGAGGTAAGATATATCAGATAGTGGGGATAGTGGTGAGGTAAGATATATCAGATAGCGGGGGTAGTGGTGAGGTAAGATATATCAGATAGCGGGGGTAGTGGTGAGGTTAGATATATCAGATAGCGGGGATAGTGGTGAGGTAAGATATATCAGATAGCGGGGGTAGTGGTGAGGTTAGATATATCAGATAGCGGGGATAGTGGTGAGGTTAGATATATCAGATAGCGGGGGTAGTGGTGAGGTAAGATATATCAGATAGCGGGGGTAGTGGTGAGGTTAGATATATCAGATAGCGGGGGGAGTGGTGAGGTAAGATATATCAGATAGTGGGGTAGTGGTGAGGTAAGATATATCAGATAGCGGGGTAGTGGGGAGGAGAGCTTGTTTGATTATAGGGAGGGGTAGAGTGACTGGGAGGAGGAAGAGTTTTTAGCTTCCCCCGCACTGCCGGGATAGTGTTGGGAAATTTTTCTCCGAAACTAATACCCAGGGGATAATATTAAGTAGTCAGGGGCCCGGAAATACCGGTCATTTTACCATCAGCTGTCCCCCGAAGGGCAGGGGTTTCGATCAATGCAATTGGGGTGGGATGGGCTGTTGATGCAACTGACTGAATTAAGTGTATTATTTCCCTTTGATGGATTTATTAGAGAATTTCTTGTCTGGAACATAAAATTGTCAGTTGGTTTAAATGTCTAGTAAACTCTAGCCTAGTCAGTTATTATGCCGGATGCTGTACAGTTTATGAGAAATATGAGTATATAGTCAGGGCTCTCCATAACAGCAGGCTGTAAGCCAAATTCACTGTAATTGACTGTTTTTGGCCTGGCTGAAAATGTGAAATTTATACCGTATTTAACTCAAAATAGTTGCATTAACAGGCCTTTTGGTTAAGCATTTTGGCCAGCTAGTTAAAACTTTTTGAGAACCCTGTATTGTGGTTGACACATCAGACTCGACACATCCGACTGGCCGAGCTTTTATGTATGAAGAGTCTTTTATAATTGAATTTTTGTATTTGTATTACAGAAGATGATGATCTTGGATCGAGTGAAGAAAGTGGTAAAGATTGGGATGAGCTTGAAGAGGAGGCAAGACAAGGTATAGTTATATAGCAGTAGGATGCTAGAATGACCTGCTTGTCAAAAAGCTGACTTTTGAATATTTTTATGTTGGTAAATTGATATGCAATATGGAGTAAATGGGCCAGTACTTCAAAGTTTGATTGATGTATAGACCTTGTGCTTATTATTTCAATGCTCACCATAAACCAAGTTTTGTCTATTATAATGTAGTTTTATAGATTTGTAGTTCTGGTTGTGTTGTCACGTTTATGAACCACAAAACTAATGTTACTGTATTAACATACATGACATTGATACCGTAGTTGTTAAGCATCTGGTTTTTATGGGATATGCCAGGCTTGATCCTAGGTTGCATAGTGCCAAAGACAAGTAAAAAGGGTTCTATTAATACCCTTGCTAGATTCATAAAAAGCATAAAAGGGGAAGCTGGTTTCTAACTCATACCCTCCTAGCAATGGATACCATTAAAAATAAGGTCTTTGAGTTAGATTAATTCTTAGTTCTAAGAACTTCTTCCAGATTAGAACTAAAATTAATTAGAGAATGTTGAAAGAAAAAAAACATATCGGTGGTATTGTATGGAAAATAGTAGCTACCTTTCCATGTACATTCATGGCCATGATCGTATAAGTCCCTGTTGTGCTCTTTCATTGCTTTCAGCCATTCAAAACTTCCTAGACTGTTTCAACCTAGGCTATATGTTACAACATATTGTATGTATCAAACTTATATAGTAATATTCATACTATTTGTTATTTCTAGCTGATATGGAGCATGATACGGGTTACCCGATGGAAGAAGTGCGACCTAGTAAAAGTAGTAAACATAAACATGGAAGCAGCAGTAGTAGTAGCAGTAAGCACAAATCCTCCCACCATCATAAATCACCGCACAAGTCGCCGCACAAGTCGCCGCACAAATCATCGCACAAATCACCGCACAAGTCGTCACATAAATCGTCACATTCATCACGAGACAAAGATCGTCACCACTCATCACCAAAGAAACGTAAGCATAGCAGCGGCGACTCTTCGAGAGATAAGAAAAAGAAGAGGCGATAAGATGTTAACACGAAGGACTACACTAGTTCTGTTAATTGTACATATGTACTTCAAAAAATGATGTTAGTAGAATGGTTACTGTTCTAGAATTCAAATACAATATTTGTATATTGTTTAAGAAACAGTTCCAGAAAGTGAAAAGAATGGTTTAAAATATTGACCATTACTGTGTTTGTGTCTTGTTTCATAATTTCTACAGTACTAAAGATTTAAGTGAATAGTTAAAACAATTGAACAATACTGGTTAGACCAATACCGCATTTGTGTGTCATTATTTCTACAGTACAAGAAATTTTAAGTGAATGGTTGAAACGATTGAACGATGCTTGGTTCGTGTCTTGTTTGTGTATTGTAGTATTTCTGTTTACAGTGCTTTATAATTATGTAAAAATTACAAAACGTAGTAGTTTATATTATTATAATGTTAAATGTTTTGTCTGTGTGATGCCTTATATTTCCACATAGTTTGTTAACATCAGCCAAGAAACATGAATAATTTGCCAACGTGTTTGATTTATACATGTTCTTGTTACATAATATATTAATGGAAACAGATGGATGTTGAATTTGGGACAATGAACCCCTATTTTATACCTAGAAAACATGTGAATTGTCGAGCGAAATGATGAGAATAAGTACCTGGCAAGAAATGAAACAAAGAATAACAACACATGTACTGTGTGAACTTGTGTAATTTCTATGGGACAAAATTTTATGGTTTTGTTGAAAAAGATGATAGTTTAGCCACTGTGTAGAGGTTCCTTGCCTGACAAGTTGTCCCTTAGGCACAACAAGGTTGTATCTTACTACATACTTTATTATCAGATACTGTAAAATCATTAATTTTCTTGGGGGATTTAATTTCGTGGATTTCGTGGTTCACTTCAACCACAAACTTTAATCCCAACGAACATTAATTTTGACCCTTGTTTATTACCTGAAATGCAAAATCCACGAATTCAAGTCCCAACGAAATTGTCTTTTCTACCAAAACCACGAAATTTTGTCCCTACGAAATTAAATGATTTTACAGTATACATCCTTGTTGGGTCAAAGATGTGATTAGTGCTAATATTTGCGGACTACTGATATGGTACATGTCTCTATAAATTGATGTAGTTAACATAGCTAATGTTAACACTACGCCCTCGCTATGTTCCACATTATTTCATCTTACATATGTGTGTTTCTGGTTATCAAGTCTGTTCAACTATTCAACATTTCTTGTTGTGATTCAGCTTAGTGAGTTATTGTGTTGGTAAGCATATTTCTGTGGTATGAAAAACATGTTGTTTGTAGATATTTAATACATTCATTGCATATACTTTAATTATCTTGGTTGTTTATATAGTACATGTATATACCCTTTCCTATTCTTTAATGCTGACTGAGGCTGGCCATTATTATAGATCTACAATGAGCTTCGAGACGTGACTAGTAAAGACTTAATATTCTGTCTCTAAAGGGGTCATTACCGATAGTTCATGGTAGACATATACAGTACTAAGTAATTGGTAAAGATTAGCCAACTCAAGACCAGACAAGAACAACCTATTATAATTATTATGGTGAAGAAGTTGTCTAAGTTTGGTAAAAATGAACTGATAAAAACGACTACCTTGCAGACAGAATAAAAACAGTTAAAATATTTGCTTCTGTTCAGGGGTCATAACTCTGGGACCAATATTTTGTTTGGCTGGTTATAGAAGAGAACTGAGATATTGTAGTGATTCAAAGTATTGTATGCATGTCCATGGTTTCCAGAGTTACCATCATTGTAAGCCAGCGATATCATACATGGTGGACAATTTAGAAATTGGGTTACTTATGATAGGTGTTAAAAACTTCAGTCAAATAAACAACGGCTTATAAGAAGATTTTTCAGTTATTTGGGAAAGATATGGAAAACCTCAACAGTTCATTTATTTATGAGAGTTTCATCTGTATTTACAACATATATTGCACACAACATAAAACACAACTCTAATTAAGAGTTATAAGAGACATTATCTACATTGTAATAAAACATCTAAGTGTTGTGCATGCAGCATTGTGTTCTTTAAAAAAAGAAATGAGAAAATCGGACAGGGAATGCAGCACTCAACTCAACCAGTTGTGCACAGAAAACAGTAACAACACTACTAGCTCAGCATCATCCCATCTGTGTATCACTGAGTTACAACCCCAGATAGCCAGACATTTCTACCAACATAATGCTAACGGGTGAGTGACAGGTGGGCTCATACGTGTGTCCAGAGCGACATAATACAACAGCATATTTCTACCATTAAAGGGTCACAACTTATGTATAACTAATGTAGTACATGCCATGTTTAAACCTCCCGCAAACCACGTGCACTTCGTGTGTCATCTTAGCATGATAAATCGCTGGCTTAGAATGAGAAGGTCGTAACTACAAAAAAAGTTAAGTTACCAATTTTCTAGGGCTCTTTTTAGCTGTTAGGCCGCTCAAGCACCCTTTGATATTTCAACTTCCCCTGGTCATTGGGCTACATATGGAGACCTACATTGGTGTCTCCTTGGGGAGACTATTTTTGTGAAGTGGCAGCCAGCATCGATCTGCGGCACCCAGGAATAGATACTGCCCTCACAGGTACCGTTTTACAGCATGGTGGAGTGGAGCTGTGGGTCTTGCTCAGAGAAATTAACCAGTGGTCCAGAGGGGCGGGTGGATGAACCCGGTACCTCTCGATCCCGAAGCGCGCGCCCTACCTCTAGGCCACCGCTCCCGACAGAATCAATATTTTGAGAAAACGAGAAAAACTGTCTGACAATCCCTCTGTACTATGGTAAAACAAGCTTTTTCAACTTCAGTTTGCTCAGATAACATGAAAAGTTCCAATTTTTATTAAAATAGGCCCACAAGAAGCGCCTTATGATGTAGATTTCGAATATGCTATTAGTCTTATAAGGTCGTAAGTGGCACTTGCTACCTTCTCCGAGATTATAAGCCAGCGATATATAGTGTGCAAGGCTCAACTGATCATTGATTAATTGATATATTCTATAAAGTAACAACAACTATGGACCTCACAAAGCCCCCAGCACTGTATACGCGTTTTAAAGCACCAGTAGGTTGGGACTTAGTTCCCACAAGTCAACTGTCGTAAAACATTTAGTTTTGGGTATTTGTGGAGCAGTTCACACAATGTCATGGCATGCGAGCACGGGAACCTGATATATTTATATAAATGGCCACAAAACAAGACCCCGTTACCTGATAAGCACTTATAGAAAACAAAAGCTTCGGTTTTTTCAGATCGTTTATATTACGACCTATGACCTTCTTCAGAACAACTGAAAACATGTAAAAACAAACTTTAAAAAACATAACTTACAGAAAATAGATTGTGTGATTTTCTATTATGGGTGTTGTCCAATTTAGTTATTTTTTTGTCATTTACTTAATTTGTTGAGATCTCTTGAATTTAGCACCTCGGAGAAGTTCTAGAAATCCTCTATATGAACGGAATAAAATATCTCGCGATTATAACAAACTTATACAAAGACCTAGGTATATTTAAATCTTTGGCATGTACGCATTTATAAGGAGTAAGGATGGCAACGAATACCAAAATTGGTATCCGGATATCCGGAACGGTATCCGAACGGATATCCGGATATCCGTATCAAATTGAATGTTGTTAAAATCGTGTTGGAATAAAAGCTAATGCTATGCGACAATGTAACATAATTTCGCGACCACCATCGTCTTTGTGTACCAGACAGACTTACATTAAATGGGATTATGCCTCAATGCGGATATTCTGCTATTGCTACATCCATACCTACGAGTCCAAATATTTAATCTGACCTCTAAGCTTTAATCTTAAGTTGTTAACATTTTGTGTTTACCGTGAGTGTGACTGTTTGATATAAGGAGTAATTGTACATAATAGATCGAACTACGGGTATTATATTCGTATATTTTCCGTCATGTTTCAAGTTCCATAAACTTTGAAGAGGCGATCTAATAAAGCATTGTTTAAATTATTTTGATGTATTTGTCATCCTGTCTCTGTGGTGATGCACAGTTTAAGAATAAAACGGTTATTTGTGTACAGACTGAGAGTGAGATACACAAATTTGAAAATGTAGAAATTATGGTCAAAATACGATGTCAAAATATCAGACAGTAAACGAAAAAAACTACTAGTAGCTGACGACTGCTTGTACTCCTCACAAGACATTGTGCGACAAATCCGACTTGTATGGAGCTGCCAGTGCACAGTGGTATATAAAACAGACTTCCATAGAAAAATGCGTTATAATAAAAGTCCGAAATAGACGTGGAGAAGAACTATCAAAACTGAGATTAGATCATTGGGAAGACATTTGGAGAGATTGAAAGGATTGCCAAAGACAGGAAGCAATGGTGAACTCTGATAGCAGCCTTATATGCCAGCTGGCACGAAGAGGTAGATAGTTGTCATATATTTCGTTAATTAATAAAACAGTTTGGAAGAAATAGTTTGTTTCGTGATCATTTCTTCAAATGCCGAAACTTGTCTCAAGGTAATGTCGATTCAAAGATGTCTGTCAAAACCGCCAGAATGTACCATTTCTGAATAGCTTTTTGCAGTAAGTAAACCACCATGCCAAAGGACCATTGTATTTTTAATCATTTAAGTGTATTATTGATGGTAGAATTTAATCCTGGCACACCTGTAATAATTGACCGGGTTGAATGTTTGTTAACGCGGTTGTGACAGAGATCTTTGAATCCACTACAGGTTGACCAACTATCATCGATGTCTGATAACATTCTCTCATTTAAGTATTTACAAATAGGGCTTTGGTAGGAATTTGCTCTCTCATAATATTGTTACACCAACGAACTAACGAATACATTGTATTTTAAATGCATTTTTCACTGACTAAGTCCGTTTTAATGTACAACCGTGGAGGGGGGTTATATTGACCCAAAGGTATTTCTGAAAGTCTTTTAAGATACTTTGTGAAGCAAGGCAATTATATAATCAATGTGACAGACATATAATTAGAAATCTTCATAGGTCTTTGTGCATACAATTAATGCATACATTGGCATATGAATCATGAATGATTGATGCCGTAAACCTTATGTACGTACTGTATATAATATATCAATAGATCTTTGTGTATGCTAAAAGCTAGTCAAGTTGTATTTCATGTTGGTTTACCAATGTTTACGTGTTTCTCGATACATCTGATAAGTGGCAGGAACAGTAGATAGATATTGTGGTGAATGGTGTTGTGCTATAATTCCCTGATGGATTTCGTGTACAGTGAAATTTATGTGATCTACAGATCAACCAGAATCTTCCTACTGCTGCAAGATGTGCTTCTAGTCTAAGAAGGACACCACAGGACAAGGTACAAGGTAAGTGATGCACCAGCCTCTAAAAACTAGGTCGAAGGGCTATGCTAGCGGGAACTGTCTCGTTGAACAAGAACACATTTACCTTTCCGAAGTTACCACACTGTTGTGTGATTGTAGGACTTTTGTTTCGCTCTAACGTAACGGAGAAATTTATAATAACACTATAGGCCTACTTGAATATATATAGACGTTACGCACGGTGTTGCAATACCCTTCTGTATAGCAATCGAGAAAGCAAAGTCATTTCCTTTTACAGGAAAATATACTAGTAACCGTGATCTCACTGGTTTAAACATTGATCATTTGTCTGCAGGACCCCGCATGCTTTACCATATGTCTGCTCCTGGGGGACAGGGGTTTTACAAGTATTTGAAAAATGTAATAATATATCCACTACTATCCGGGGTTTCAATTGAATGGTGCCTAACAAGACGAGCAAAATGGCACGTGCACGTGCGTACTTAGTTTTGAATTAACAAGACTCTCATTCAATGTGCTAGAATAAACTTGTGCAATGTGTTTATTGTAAATATAAGCCAGAATGAACAAAATGCTGTCTGCTAATTGATTTTTATATGTATTTTGATTGGTATTTATATCTACTTTATTGGTATTTACATGTATTTTAATTGGTATTTATATGTATTTAACCGCACTTCGACACAGACACATGATACACTGAAAAATACACATATGCATTGAAGTGGGAACATATTCAGTTTACCGGATTTTTGTAAAAGTTTAGAGAGCTTCGTCTTCATAATGATGTAAAGAAATGCAGAATTGAATAAAAAAGGGTAGGGGCCGTGGAATTCGTTGAAGCTATAAAACTGCGATATTCAATTAGATCTAGTAATATTTATACTATACATGGACGGATTTTCATTTTGTTTATAGATTCTAAAACTAGAGAGTGCCATCTTTATTTTGAGACCAAGTTTATAAAAATATGTTTATAAATAAAAAAATAAACCCCTACGGCCGTGTTTTTTCAACATAACATATTAAGCAGATTTTTTCTGAAAATTACTCTGGGTTTGATCCGATATAATTCATATTTACATGAAAATAATTTCTATTATTTTGATATAATCAGAAACTACAAACCTTCATCTTTAATTTGATACCAGCATATGAAACATCCGTTCGTAAATAAATAAATAAAACCCTAGGGCCCGCTGTAAGTGTTAGGGCCGCACCGAGGAATACACTGTCCGGCTTTTATACTTTAAGTCACGTGATCATTAAGTAAATCCGTCACCGGTGCACATGATTCTGACTTACTACTGTGTTAATGTTCGATTGTTCGATTGTTCCGAGGAAATAATTGATGATGTTAACTGAGAAGCTTATATTGGTGTTCATTTGTTGTTTAATACCATTGGGAGTTACCGGTAAACTATTTTTTACTACTAAAAGCTTCTTTCTTTCTATGACCAATCAAGCGTTAAATAACATGATGAAATTCGGCCGATGAAATTTGCGTTCTTGTAGGCCTGTGATCTGCTATTATGTGATTATTATTCGTTTACTTTTTTCTATTTTCATTGTGAGAAGCCTTATGGCGTGGCCATAGACATGACGTGGCCATAGACCAACGCTATAAAAAAACGCCATAAAGATATTCGTATCATATCTATAAATAGATCCATGACATGTTATCATTTGGAAAACCCGACTTTTGCGCACGAGGTCTAAAAATAGTGCTATTGGAGCTAAAAATAGATTGAAAAAAAACCCATAATGTACTGTTAATATATGAATGAGTGAGAGAAGAAAATGAATAATACAAATAATTTATTAGGTGTCATGTAGTGTTTGTGCACACTACATGCAGTCCTCAAATAGCAACTAAGTAGGGTTTACTTACCTAAATAGGAGTATGTGAATTCTAGTCGAAACTGAGAAGTACGTCTGGTGGGTTCAAGGATCAGTGCAAAAGAGACAGACTGTCCGTTCCACGCATGTGCCAACAGGAAGTCAGGTGGTTGATGGTTAGGGCTAAATGCCGGCCCAAACCCGTACTATCAGTAAATGCCACATTCCTCCCAACCTTATTTAAAAAGCCCCCTGCCCATACCCCCAATTTTACAATACCGTAATATTTACAATAGGTTGCTAAACCCAAAACAGCACCCTATTTGGGCGTATATAATGATACAAATTTAATAAAAACTTCCCATCCAAACAGGTTACCACGTTGGGTACCCGAAAAACATTAGAGGGGAAAATGATCCATGCCCCCATTCACCGAGACAATGAAGTGGAACCCTAGTATTGAGACTAGTGTTCCAGACCCAGAACCATAGTTGCGTTTAGAAGTTGATTTTTAAGACTGAATATTGATAATAACTATTTAAAAGGAAAGTGTTCTCGAGGATAGTAATGTAAGTTGACCAAATATGAACAGGATTTTTATATTAAACACTTAACCCACCAGGCGGACACCCCCAAGCCAGTCAGACCCTAGCCGAAACGATACAAAATGGTTGTATTCTGTACGGTGGTGGTCAGGAAAGAGGAAAGAGAAACCCCCCTCTTAACTGCAACCAATTTTGCCACCTCCCCTATAAGACCTGGTCGATTAACCGAATATGACTCATTTGGGGACATATAAGGTGAATCAGTTTCCAGCAGAATCCTGTCATCAGGGACCCGCTTGAGACCCTCAACCTGTAAGTGGGTAAAGCGTTTAACCGCCGCCGTAAACCCGAAATAGCAATTTGGAAAATAGGTGCTCTAAGCCTCTACATCCGCATAGTTACCAGTAAAGCAATGCAAATGTATCAGCTGGCACCGACCACAATGCCTACACATTGCTAAGGTCCTAGCTACGCCCCTGACTGATTTAGGATATGAAAACTATTGCTAGTAAATTCAATTATTATTCACCTAAACATCTGATTTAGGATATGAAAACTATTGCTAGTTAAACAACTGATTTAGGATATGAAAACTATTGCTATTAAATTTAAGTTTTATTTACCTAAACATCTGATTTAGGATATGAAAACAGTTTATACTTGTAAATTCAAGTAGTATACACCTAAACATCTGATTTAGGTGGCTATATGAAATCTATAACATGTAAATTTAATTATGCATTGATGTAAATATTGTTTGTGCATATATAATGTTCTTGTTCATTGTACATTGCTGTATATATATTATGTTAATGTGGACCATATTGAAAATTGGTCTAGAACCAAATATGTTATCCACTATAAATAAAGTCGTTATTATTATTATTATTATTATTATTACAATGGTTCATGACTATTTCTAATGCCGTGGAAAATATGGCTAAACCCTGAACAGTATTGTTCCCTCTTATATGGAGAACGAGAGGCCTATTGGTGGTACAAAAAGACCCCAGGAAGTAGTTCAAGAAGTATTTCTGTTCTTCAAAAGGAACCAGTTTTTCTGTAAGGTCAAGACCTACTTCCCCCAGAGCTACTCTGTGACATGAATTCAGCACTCGTTTAAACTTAGTTTGTTTGTCAAGTGTGAACTCAGGAATACGGCGAGGGTGTACTCCTAAAGCCATTCTGACCCTGGGATCGGCGGGGACCTCATTAGGAAAACTGCCACAATCCCAAGTAGATTGACCGATACCGAGGAAGTCAGAGATTCTCTAAAAATATAATCGAACCCAGACCTGCCACGTAAATGTCTACTCAGTCTATCCACGTGCATGTGGCTGTCTATTACATCTAACTTAGAATTATTGTCATTAACCTTAGGCCTTTTCTCTACGGGGGTCAAAGGTAATTTGAGGTCATTTAACGGACTTACCTTAGTAGGCACCCTTACAGCTACTGTTGCTTTGGTAGGGGCTTTAGCCTTAACTTTACCCAAATCCGACCCAGCCTTCCTCCACTTGTAGCCTGTTCCGCAGAAGCCAGATTTAATAATACAACCACTGATCTCCAGTGGAACAGGCAAGCCAAAGAATTTAAAGGATGAAGGCTAAATCCTTCATCGGGCACGACCCAACCTCTAGAAGTGCACAAGGCCTTAAAATACTTCTGATAAGTACGATTTACCGAAATACCCACCCCGATTCGTCCAGTTTCATTTACTAACCCCATTAGGTCGACCAGCCCAATATCTTTCTGACCTCGAATAGCATTCCCCAGCTCTTTCAGAGCTTTAATTTGCTGGGTGACCTCCCC
Source organism: Spisula subtruncata (assembly GCA_963678985.1). NCBI lineage: Eukaryota > Metazoa > Mollusca > Bivalvia > Venerida > Mactridae > Spisula > Spisula subtruncata. The sequence continues at coordinate 1,410,432 of OY787667.1, forward strand.
CACATCAACTTTATCCCCTTTTCGCTCTTTAAGAAATGGTCTAAAAGAAACTGGCATGTGCTTACGGGTCACATGAAATCTTAAATTACCGCAAGTGAACGGACACCCTGAAACAGGGCATGTACTCTTACGCCTCTTCCTGGGACACTCATTCTCCTTCCCCTGAACAATTTTTACCCCTTTTTTACCTTTTTTTGAAAGCTGTATTTCGGCTAACGCCATTGGTGAAGATGACGGAGGTACTATGGGTTCACTAGTATCCATTGCCGAGTCATCCATAGACTGGGACACATTGTTTCCAGCTTGAGGACTAGCTAAAAGCATGTCCTCCTCACTCGGAGACAATTCAGACACAAGATCACCACCCGTAGCGGCATCCTCCCTCAAGATTTGGAGACTGTTCCCTTTCTCCAAAAGCCTTACGTCCTTACACATCCCCGAGAACTCTTGGACTTTAACCTTTGCCGGGGCCTTGACCTTATTCCTATGGGAAACCTTGTTAGGGATATTTTCCAAAATCCAACTACTACTACTGAAAAATACGGGAGCCTGGATTTGGGCCTGTTCAACCCATCCCCAATTACCCTTACGGACAGCCAGAGAATACATCTCTTTAACTCCGAATCAGGTAGACCCACCGCCATGCGAAGGAGACTCATAAACAGCTTCTTGGGCGTAATTAAATGCCCACCAGCCAAGGCCGTCTCAACTTCAGTGATAGTATTTTTAACAATGTCCATTTTAATTTTGACTTACCCAAAAAATATGGTTCTTAACCTGAAAGTATACAAAATGACATTACGAATTACAATTTGAGCAAAAATACTCATCAATGTCCAGTGCTTCCACAGGCGTGATGTTAACACATGCCCCATGAAACCATTCTGAACAAGAATCACATTGGATCATGAATCTTTGCTGGAATGGCTGCCTGCAGTGACCATATACAACCGAATCAGGTCCGGCATCCACTCTAGGCACGGATTTATTTAGGAGTTGAACATTGTCCTTGAATTTTTCCAACCACCCTGGCAATTCACGATCCAAACATTTTTTAATTTTGTCATGATGGGCAGTAAAAATGGTTAGCCGGAATTTAATTTTGTATATTGAAGGAGACATTTTGGCAACTATTATTCCTGGTCCTTTCCACACGGGTGCAAGTTTTTTGCTTTTCCCTTTCGGGATGTGTGAGTTGAGCACATAGACTAGGTCCCCAATATTATATTGTTTTTCTAGGACTCTTAGGTCATAATTGCGACTCATACGTTTATGGGCTCCCTCAAGGTTTTTCCCTGGCTATTCGGTGAGCTTTGATCATAACCCCCTGTAACTGGGCCAGGTATTCGTCCTGTGTTTTGCCATCCCCAGATTCAACCATGTTTAGGGGATAGATTAAATCCGCTGGTTGGTTGATCTCTCTCCCAAGCATTAGTTTGTTAGGCGTGAAGCCAGTGTCTCTATTGACACACGACCTTAGAGCCCCACTTATCTGGTCTAGGTAGAGGTACCATGAACCCGGAGATTTTTGTACAAAACACCGGACGGCATCCATTAAAGTGCGGTTAAAGCGTTCCACTTGGCCGTTACCAGACGGTCTGTACGGGATGGTTTTTGCCTGATGAATTTGGGTAATTTCGCACAATTTTGAGAATAAGTTACTTTGAAAATTCCGGCCCTGATCACTAAATATTTCGAAAGGATAGCCTAATTTACTAAAAACCTCATTGACCAGGGCTCGCGCTGTTACATCCGCGGTCTGTGAAGGCAAAGCTAGACACTCAACCCATTTCGGGAATTGATCCACTACCATGAGTACATGTTCATTACCCCTCACAGTCCGGGTTAGGGGTCCCAAAAAATCAATGTTTACCCTTTCCATGGGAAAACCAGCTTGAAAACTCTTTAGGGGACTTTTGGACCTGCAAGTAGGCTTTTTGCTTTGATTGCATGAAACGCACGAGGCAACATAACGTTGGGTGTCTGCACCCATACCATACCAAAAGTATTTTTGTTTTAGTTTGGATTTGGTGCATTCCATACCTTGATGTCCCCCTGAGGGTAAATCATGATTCAAGCCCAATACCTCCAACTTGAGGGTCTCAGGAATGACTAATAATTTATCCTCATCCTCGGGGTTTTCGCGCCATAAGACCCCACCAGATAGAGTGAACATTTCTTTATTGATCCAATAGAATTTTGTACCAGGACTAGATCGGAATAAAGTTCCCTCAGTGGGTACTTTTCCATCCTTCAACCAATCCATTAAGGGTTCCAATTCTGGATCTTGGTTTTGGGCCTCATGCAATTAACAGATTTTTGTCAAACCCCCAATATGTCAAACCAGAAGTTGCACCGTGAACGGCCCAGGCAGAAACGCTTTCACCAGGTTTCAAGTTTCCTTGAACTGCGCAAGCTGTGGGTGAATCATCAACAAAGTTTTTGGTGGTCAAGGATACGGCCTCGTCTATATAGGTCACAAATTCCGACCAGTTTTTGTGCATGCGTTGACAATATGTACACCCACTGCAAGGTAAATTGTTAACCCCCCAACCTAATTTATAAAGTGTACACCCCTGAGGATCAGGTAACCTACTTAATACGTCGGCATTAGAGTGCTTGGCCCCAGATCTATGCCTAACTTCCATGTCATACTGGCTAAGTTCCTCCATCCAACGCGCAATCTGACCTTGCGGAATCTTAAAGTTAAGTAACCAGGTCAAACTACTATGGTCGGTGCGAACTATAAACCTCCGTCCAAGCAAATAATGACGAAATTGTCTAGTGAACTTTATCACCGCCAGCAATTCCAGTCTGGTAGTACAGTACTTACGTTGCTCAGGAGACAAAGAACAACTAGCATATGCAATGACTTTTTCAGCCCCATTTTGTATTTGAATAAGCTCAGCCCCCACCGCAACCCCAGAAGCATCAGTATCTAATATAAACACATCTTGCCCGTTCGGTACAGTGAGAACTGGTGCTGTAGTTAAAGCCAAAATTAAACTATTGAATGCTGATTCTTGATCAGCCCCCCATGAGAATTCATTTTTTCCAGTTAACCTGTACAGGGGTGCCGCAATCTGGGCAAAATTTTTAATAAAACACCGATGATAATTTGCCAAACCCAGAAAGCGTTCAATATCTTTTGAATTTTGAGGTAGCGGCCAATTATGTATTACAGAAATGGAATCGTCAGCCATCCTTAGCCCCTCACGAGAAACAGTGCGGCCTAAAAAGTCAATCTTGGTTTTAAAGAATTCACATTTTTTAGGTTTCAGTTTAAGTTTGTACTGCCTTAGCCTTAAAAACACTTTTCTCAAATTTTGCAGGTGATCCCGAAAAGTTTTCCCCAGGACCATGATATCATCCAGAAAAGCCAAGACTATGTTCCATGCAAGACCCCTTAAAACCAGACCGATGACCCTTGAATAAGTTGCAGGTGCGTTGCACAAGCCAAATCCTAATTAAACGAATTCAAATAGGCCGTACTTGGTGACAAATGCGGTTTTAGGACGGTCTTCCTCCGCAATTGGTATTTGCCAATACGCAGAGTTGGCGTCTAACTTGAAGAACCAGCAGTTGTCGTATAAAGCATCTAAGCACTCTTCTATGATGGGTAATGGGTAGACGTCCTTAACTGTAACATTATTCAAAGCCCTATAGTCTAAACACCACCTTAATGAACCATTGCGTTTTCGAATTAAGACGGGAGGCGAGGCCCATTCCGATATTGACGGCTGAATAACCCCTGAATTGAGCATTTGCTGCAAGTGCGCTTCCTCCTCAGCAGCGAAACCGAGAGGAGTTCGACGCATTTTTTGTTTAATCGGCCTCGCGTCCCCAGTGTCGATATGGTGGTAAATATCTTTGAACCCCCCTAAGTCAAATTCTGACTTGGCAAAGACATCTTGAAACTCGTTTATTAATTGTGCAAACTCAAGAGCCTGATTTTCATCCAATTCGGATATAGAGTTTTGAAACATACTAGCTAAATGTTCAGGCACTTGTGGTGATTTCACAGAATTATTTGCTTTTACTGAGCATGCCCGAAAACCCGCCTCCAGCTCGGCTGGTACTGGTTCTACCGTGCATGCTAGATGAGCTTCAGCGATGTCTTGGCCTTTCTTTAAGGTTAGGAAGGTATCCGCAACATTCAATACACACACTCTGGGTTTTATGTCAGAACGGTGTACCGTCCGTGGCATGAGATACCTTCCATTACCCGTTGGTTCCACCACATATTGTGGCAGTTCCTGTTCCAACTCACATTGTACATGAGCCACGGAGTTCGGGGGAATTACCATTCGTGCGGCAACTTTGACTTTGGAGACCGAAGGAGATTCATGGGAAAGGCCCGTTGACATGGTAGTAACTTCCTGACCTATTGCGAGGTAGGACTTTTGCAAATCCAGGCTTACTCCATAGGTCTTTAAGAAATCCAATCCCAACAACATTTCATCTTCTATGGGGGCCACATATACACACATGTTGTACGTGTTTTCCCCAAGCTGAAGGCGAATAGGACCCACAATGAACCCATACATATCTAGTTCCTTACCGGCTGTATGTAGAGTCACCCCCTTAATGAACTTTGGCTTGGGATCTAGTCTCCTGTACAGAGAGTCAGAAATTATAGACACTTCGGCTGCGGTATCCAACACCGCCTGAGAACACAAAGTATTGACGCACACTGGCACCCGGAACATAGATCCGGAACGCATTTGACAGACAGTGACTGTCTCTGGCGCCAAATTTACATCCCAAGAGTCAATGAGCACCACACTAGGGCTGTCTATTACCTCAGAAGTTGAAGGCCCTGCACTTCCATTATTTTGGGTCAGAGTTAGGCCTCTGTGTTCGACGCCTCGTAGTTTTCCAAATCCTCTAAAGGATTATCTAACTCACTCTCGTTGCCGGACATATAAGCTACTGACCTGGAAGGTGCAGGTCTTCTATTAGGGCATTCTGCAGCGAAATGACCCTCCTGTTGGCAAGCGTAACAGATCTTGGCTTTGGGGTATCTGTTCGCAACTGGAGAGGGTGTTCTTTCTAAGCGGACCCTACGCGACTCAGAGGACGTTTTGCTTATGGCACCCTTGATGTCACCCCAAAACCTGCCCCATCTGCTTTTCCAGGTTATTAACCCGGTCGGCTAGGGAACCTGACAGGGACGCAGAGCGTTCTCTAGGGCGTATTGGCTTAACGCCCCGGCTGGGCACATTAGTCACAGCCATGACTGTGGGTGCATTTCCCACTCGCTCCTTGGAGGTGGCGGAAATACTCTCAGAAGTCACAGCCTTAACAGTTTTAGCCTTGCCAGGACCGAAAATGACCTGGTGATTAAGTTGGTGCCACCGGATTGCTTCCACCGCGTCATTAACAGAGGCCGGGCGACTGGGACCAGTAATAGTCGCATGCCCCGCGGTCCTGTCAATGCAGCCCTGGCAGAATCTGGTTACAGACATTTTGTCCACTCTTTCATCAGGCAACTCAGGGAAAGCCCTACAAGCCAGATCAGTGATTCTGTCTGCCCAATCGTACAGGTCCTCGTCCTGTTTTTGACAGGCCGAGTTGAATTCGGCCATCAGATTTTCAAGTAAATCTTTTTTATCAAACCGCCTAGCTAAGTTGGCCTCTAAGTCGTAGAAAGGCATTTCAGGATTTCGGTCAAGCAGATTAGCGAAGTAATCTGCCGGCTTCCCGTCCAAACACCACAACATGACGTTGCGTCGGGCCTCCCCCTCCCAACCATTTATGTTGCAGAAACTTTTTCGGTTCCAAGTTTTCCACTCAGTGGTCCCATCGTATATCAGTGTCTTGGGGACCTGGCACATTTTCTGGGCATTTGCCCTTCTTTCTGCCGCACGGGCGGCCCCAACGTCCCGTTCACGAGGACCACCTTGCCTTACCATGTCGGTCAGCAACCGGCTGTTTTCAAGGGTACCTCGAAGAATATCCATCAAATGGTGCTGAGTGATATCTTCCGCGCCCCCGGAACCAGCCGTCTGCAGAGGTTCATGTGCGTATTGGTTGGTGGGAGTACGGGTGGGTTGTACTATTATGTCGAGATTTGTTTTGTGACATATTATACTGCGGAGCATAAGTTGCCTTAGAAGTTTCCTTCGGGTGGGTGCTCGGCGGCATGTTAGTCCCCTGGGAGTCTGATTTATGCCTTCCAACAAAATCATCTATTACCCCAAATTCTCGATAATATAGATCAGTTTGGGGATCTTTCCCCACAGTATACTGACCCCTGATAAGTGATTCCTTAGAATCTTCAGTTTTTATGAGAGTAGTCTCATCTGGGTCAGCATAGCTTTTGGTTGTGGCCCCATTCCTAATTGTTTCTGAATGTTTGTCTGCTCGGTCACTATTCGTTGAGGAATCATTTCCCGACAAAGATATGTCTGATTCATGATCCCCCTCCGACCCACGACCAAGCCGACCAACCGAAGCATCTATTGGGGTAGGGTTATCAAAGGAAATCCCCCTCAACAAATCCTCAGTAATACTGAGACCCTTAACCTCATCTATATTGAGCCTAGTAAACGGTCTAATCTTTCTTAACCTAAAATTTCTTGGGCCCTACAAGCTCCGACGCCAGGTAATGATAATAAATCCTCATCGGGACAATAATTAATAAAGACCAATAAGCAAGCCATGATGTCAAATTAAATCAGCTAATATAAAAAATATATAATAATTATATACAAAGCTCAATTTAACAGGGCTAAAAGTCACAACAGAAACAACTAATAGGCCAACAATGTGTGGGCGAGGACAAGTAGACCAGAGTTGAGTAGCACTTAATTTCCAAATAAGACCCAACCAAACTGATTAAATGAAAAATTTTCCCCCAAAAAAGTAGCTTAGCAGCTATTTATAGAATACACAACAAATACACAATAATTAAATCAAAGCAAATTTCAAAAAAAACACCTAACTATGGTCTAGTCCTCAAGTACATATAAATGTAAATACACAATAAGATGTTCTAATTTGTGTTTTACCAGGAGGTTACATTTAACAGAAATAACTGCCAAACAGATTGCAGATGAAAAAATTGGGGAACCGGAAGTCACAGGGTTAAATATTTTTACAAAATATAGCCTAAGTTAAATACCCCTCAGAACATAGCCCAAGTTAAATATTATTGTACAAATATAGCCCAAGTTAAATACTCAAGAGAATATAGCCCAAGTTGAATATGTGCACAAAAATATAGCCCGAGTTGAATATCCGTTGAAATATAGCCCAAGTTAAATATTTCTTCAAATATAGCCCAAAATCCAGGTCCCAATCAAAAAATCACACTGCAATCTGTACCACAGTAAATAATTAAATACAATATGTCTTTCCCTATCCAAATGGGAACAACACAAAAATTTGCCGAGAGTTGGTCACGTGGGCTGGCAAAACAATATGGCGTCCTACACAGCGCACCACGTGGGAACTTAGACGGCAATTTTTAATAAATTGGCAAAATGACAGCGTCTTTGACTACAATAGCGTAGTCAACAACACTTTAGTTTTGTTGAAAAACAGCTTCACGTGGTGCAAGCACTGCACTAAACACGCAAAACTTCCAATTTAAGAAGTAGGTCAAACAAAACCTCCTAATTAAACACGGCAAACACCGCGTAAATAATTCCACGCGGAGGAACAAATGCTCGCTGCGTCAAATGTAGTGTTTGTGCACACTACATGCGGTCCTCAAATAGCAACTAAGTAGGGTTTACTTACCTAAATAGGAGTATGTGAATTCTAGTCGAAACTGAGAAGTACGTCTGGTGGGTTCAAGGATCAGTGCAAAAGAGACAGACTGTCCGTTCCACGCATGCGCCAACAGGAAGTCAGGTGGTTGATGGTTAGGGCTAAATGCCGGCCCAAACCCGTACTATCAGTAAATGCCACAGTCAGTACAATATTGTTAGGCAAAGAAGAATTCTAGTAATGCACCAGTCAATAACTCAATTGAAAACCTTTGGATAGCAGCCAGCAGGGTTATATCTATCTATCTACCGGTTACTTGTCAAACCCCACAAGGGGCGTAGACCGAGACGCGCGTCACCAACAAAGAAAATTAGTTGAAAGATTGAGTAAAAAGTATAAAAGAGAGAAAAAGTAGGGTTAAAAGGTTAAAAACAGGTCAGGTATGAAATTAGGGAGATACATGTTCAATCTGGCTGACAGCCAAACTGAACTCAGGGCCAAGCAAGATAACTGTATCAGGGGGTAGTCCAGGGTTTTCTACATCTACATCTACATCAATACGTTATGCTGTCATAAATTTGACAATTCTATAACGGTGCACAAAGAAAAAGAAAAAGGGAAGTAAGGATAGGAAAGACAGAAGGATAGACACGGGCAAATATGATTGCAGGTAAAGTTAAAGTAATAGAAAGTGTTGCACAGTTACTTTGGCCATCAGGGCAAGACCAATCCAGCTTCCGTGGCGGTGCTAGGGTGCTAGACCCCGCTGACATAGCTCCGGCCCTTGGTTTGGCTGTACTTTGTAACTGTGCATGAGGATCCCCTTTAGAAGGTCAGGTTGGAGAGCTCATTCTTGAAGGATGCCAAAGAATGAGCCTCAGCAATAGATGCTGGAAGGTTGTTCCACAAGGGGATACAACGAGGAAAGAAGCTGAATTTGAAGACGTCAGAAGATGTAGAATAGGGCAGGAATCTGCTGTTATGAGATGATCTTGCTCTGCTTTTGATTGGTGTTAGATAGGGGCCTGGATCAATCTCGACGTGGTTGTGGATGATCTTGTATAGCATGGTCAGTTGTATCTTTTTCCGGCGAGATTCAAGGGGTTTCCCATTTCAGGTCAGAAAGCATATCAGAGACACTGCTGATGTTGTGGTACCTGTTGGTAGCGAATCGTGCTGCTCTTCTCTGGACCATTTCGACTTTATTGATTAGGTTTCTATGATGAGGGTTCCAAATAGTGCTGCAATATTCCAAATTTGAGCGGACGAGAGATGTGTAGGCGTTGGTTTTTGTTTCTTTTCTTGTTTTTCTTAGGTTGCGTTTCAGGAAGCCTAGCATGTTGTTTGCCTTTTTAGCTCACCTGTCACAAAGTGACAGAGTGAGCTTTTGTGATCACTCTTCGTCCGTCGTCCGTCCGTCCGTCCATCCGTCCGTCAACAATTGGGTTGTGTCCTCTCTAGCGGTCACAATTTTGGCCTAATCTTTATGAAACTTGGTCACAATGATCATCTCCATAAAATCTAGGCCAAGTTCGATATTGGGTCATCTGGGGTCAAAAACTAGGTCACTAGGTCAAATCAAAGGAAAACCTTGTGAACACATTAGAGGTCACAATTTGAGCCAAATCTTTATGAAACTTGATCACAATGATCATCTCTGTAAAATTTAGGTCAAGTTCGATATTGGGTCATCTGGGGTCAAAAACTAGGTCACTAGGTCAAATCAAAGGAAAACCTTGTGAACACATTAGAGGTCACAATTTGAGCCTAATCTTTATGAAACTTGATCACAATGATCATCATTATAAAATTTAGGTCAAGTTCGATATTGGGTCATCTGGGGTCAAAAACTAGGTCACTAGGTCAAATCAAAGGAAAACCTTGTGAACACATTAGAGGTCACAATTTGAGCCTTATCTTTATGAAACTTGGTCACAATGATCATCTCTGTAAAATCTAGGTCAAGTTCGATATTGGGTCATCTGGGGTCAAAAACTAGGTCACTAGGCCAAATCATTGAAAAACCTTGTGAACACATTAGAGGTCACAATTTGTGACTAATCTTTATGAAAATTGATCACAATGATCATCTCTATAAAATCTAGGTCAAGTTCGATATTGGGTCATCTGGGGTCAAAAACTAGGTCACTAGGTCAAATCAAAGGATCACCTTGTGAACACATTAGAGGTCACAATTTGAGTCTAATCTTTATGAAACTTGATCACAATGATCATCTCTGTAAAATCTAGGTCAAGTTCGATATTGGGTCATCTGGGGTCAAAAACTAGGTCACTAACCCAAATCATTGAAAAACCTTGTGAACACATTAGAGGTCACAATTTGTGACTAATCTTTATGAAAATTGATCTCAATGATCATCTCTATAAAATCTAGGTCAAGTTTGATATTGGGTCATCTGGGGTCAAAAACTAGGTCACAAGGCCAAATCATTGAAAAAGCTTGTGAACACACTAGAGGTCACAATTTGAGACTAATCTTTATGAAAATTGATCACAATGATCATCTCTATAAAATCTACGTCAAGTTCGATATTGGGTCATCCGGGGTCAAAACTAGGTCACAAGCCTTTGAAGGCCAAATCATTGAAGAAGCTTGTGAACACACTAGAGGTCTCAATTTGAGCCTAATCTTTATGAAATTTGATCACACTGATCATCACTATAAAATTTTGGTCAAGTTCGATTTTGGGTCATCCGGAGTCAAAAACTAGGTCACGAGGCCAAATCATTGAAAAAGCTTGTGAACACACTGGAGGTCACAATTTTGACCTTATCTTTATGAAACTTGATCACAGTGATCATCATTATAAAATTTAGGTCAAGTTCGATATTGGGTCATCTGGGGTCAAAAACTAGGTCACGAGGCCAAATCATTGAAAAATCTTGTGAACACACTAGAGGTCACAATTTTGACTCTATCTTTATGAAACTTGGTCACAATGTTTATCTCTATGAAATCTAGGTCAAGTTAGATACTTGTCATTTGGGCCAAAATCTAGGTCACTAGGCCAAACAGGTGAGCGACCCAGGGCCCTTTGGACCCTCTTGTTTGTTGTTCTGTCTATATGAGTTTTCCAGCCAAGGTCTGATTTTCACTTCTTCGAAAACCTCATACATGTATAGACAATTCTAATCACACGATCAGTATGTACTAGTTACACATTTTTGTTAACACACACTTAATTACCCTGGTCATAATATCAATCAACAATACCCACTTTAGCACCTTTCTAAGTATACCCCTATAATACTTCATACTACTTTATATTTTCATATAAATGGCCCCAAATCACTATCCAATACCCCCTTACTGACAAGCATCCTTATAGATAATAGCAGGAACGAAATGGAAAATAGCCCTACGACCTCCGCCATGATAGAAGCTTTATTCCAACAAAATGACAACTACAGAGAAACCCTGGTATAGATGTATGCAGTTACCGGGGATTGATATTAAACATACATATGCAAAGCTTACCATTCACATAATTTAATTTTTCAACAGAATAAAAAATATGTGAAGCCATTGCATTTAAGGATGTGCATTGTTTTAGAACGATTAGCAGTTTTGAAAATTTGAAACCGGTAACACAATGTAATAAAATCTTGTTCAATTAACCGAGTAACATTGACCGGTGCATAAGTGTTTACTGAACACATTATGGTTTCTAATGCATTTGATATTCACTAGATTCTGAGGGGTTGATGTCAGAGGTTATTTTAGCTGTTACAGACAGAAAAAAACCTGACAGAACTACGTACATGACTCATACTGGTGTATCTAAAGAAAAACACACTTTAACTTTTATGGGAACATTTTTACATTTCATAAATCTATGAACCAAGGCTTGATTCTGGATTTTGTTTTTCTTGAGTGTATTACGTTAATCCAAACAGTTTACTACCACATTTGTAGTGCCAGTTTAACTTAAGTGGAGTATGTGGGTTACTCTACTTATTGCAACTGGTTGTCTGTCAGAAATTGTGTGCTTTCAAAATTGGGGAGTGGTGGCCTAGATGTAGGGCGCGCGCTTCGGTATCAAGAGGTTCCGGGTTTAACCCCCCTCTGACCACTGGTTAATTTCTCTGAGCAAGACCCACATGCTCCACTCCACCATAGTGTAAAATGGTACCTGTGAGGGCAGTGTCTATTTCCTGGGCCATGCAGATCTATGTTGGCTGTCACATCCACAGGAAAGAAATAGTCTCCCCAGGGAGACACAAGGGTAGGCAGCCCAATGACCAGGGGAAGTTGAAATGTCAAAGGGTGCTTAAGCGGCCTAACAGCTGTTAAGAGCCCTAGAAAATTGGTAACTTTTTATTTTAACTCAATACTGTATAGCGTGTATATTTCGCCAGGGGGGGGGGGTAATTTTCGCCACATTCGCGGTGAACATTGAATGCGTGAAATCTAAACCTCGCGAAATAATCGTCAAGAATACAATTTTTACAAAGGGAGACAATGCATCACAGAGTTTTAAGAAATAATTCAACATTTCTTTGCACAACGTACAAAACCACACTTGAATCGCTTCAGTGAAATGCGGTAATAATAATTTAACAGACTACGAAATGTATAAGATATGATTAAAAATTGGATATTTGTTAAAAACGTGTTTAAATCTCTTTGCAATTATCCTTCGAAGGTTTGAATTAATTGTAAGCCGTTTCATCACACTTGTTCAATTTTAATAACAGTTTTGTTTGCGGAACGTGTAAATGTTTGCCGAAATAATTATTTGTTTGTTAACAGAACTAGATATATGTTTCATATGTTAGCAGTTAATGATCAATATGTTTGGTTAATAGCGTTTCTTTATACTCGCCACCGGATAATCCTTGTGGGCGAACCTCCAGAAGATGTTTAGAACTTTTAGTTTTTGGGGGGATAGTGCGTGATACAGAAAATGCCCTAATTCCAGAAGCATCTCTGGTTCATTTTGCATGCCATATGTATAGCACCCATACATGGGATCTCAATTTAAAGTCCCAACCGAAAGAGTATCAGTAAATTTAGTTAGCCAGCCCGTGATTCGAACCCACAATCCCGAGATCAATAGAGATTATTATACTTGTACTCTAACGTTTACCTCCCCTTCCATTTTTACCAACTAGGTTTAAATTTCGCGGTCAAGGCCATTAGGCGAAATCAAGACACTGTGAATTCAAAAGGATCCAATTAACACGAAAAATTGGACACCGCGAAATATACCCGCTATACAGTAATGGATCCTTCTTTAAAGGTTTCATTTTTTAGCTTGTCTGATTTTTTGAAAAAAAGATTAGTTATTGTCATCAATTGATTGTCGTCGGTGTCGGCGTTGCAAGGTTAAGTTTTGTGTTTAGGTAAACTTTTTTCATAAACTATCGAAGCTAATTGCTTTGAAACTTTCAACACTTATTCACCATCAATACATGAGCCTGTAAAGCAAGATTCATAACTTTGATCTGCAATTATTGCCCCTTTTTGGACTTAGAAAATAAAATGCCTTGGTTAAGTTTTTTTGTTTAGGTCCACTTTTCTCCTAAACTATCAGAGTTATTGCTTTGAAACTTTCAACACTTGTTCACCATCAATACATATCCATGTCAAGCAAGACTCATAACTCTGATCTACATTTTGCAAGAGTAATGGCCCCTTTTGGACTTAGAAATTGCCTCTGTCCTACTTCATGCTAAGATGTCTGCCTTTTGACTGTGACAGTTATCAGATGAACGTCTGCACCCGCAAGGCGGTGTTCTTGTTGTACCTATTTTTCCCTTTTACTCAGGTGCACTAAATTATTGCCTGTCTAGACTATCTTTATGAATATATGTCTGAATGGATATCACATTTTGTTTGTACATTTACATATTCTTTGACACTTTCATGAATACCCAGTAGTTGGTAACATTTATTCCTACTAGAAGCTATATAAACAGGAGTTTCTAGCTCCCATAATTCTTGTCAGAGTTACTGCCCTTTGTGGTTGAGCTTCATATTTTGTAAAAAAAAACCTTCCTGTTGAAACTCACAATTTCCTTGTTTATTTCAGGTTTTGATGTTCAACCTTCGAAGGTTGCTTTGGTGATAGATGGAACCAACAGTGTTAGTGCGGCCAGGAAGCTACAGATGACATCAATGGCTGACAACATCAAGAACATGCTGCCGTCAAACAGTCAGCTATTTGTTAGCTACATCGGGGAACAGTTCACCAGCACCGAAGTAGATCTCGGGAATAAAACTCGACACAAAAAGAATGTTCCTGAAAATTATGGAAAGTCTATAGACTTTGACCTTCTTGGAACGAATTTAGTTATCAATTTCCCAGATACTAAGAACAGGAGAACGGCAGAACTCTTTATACTGTTAGTGTACAGTATAACTAAACCAAGTGGTGCGATACCAGATATTTTCTCCAAGAAAAAGACCTTAGTGGTGCAGTTTGGACTAAAGAAGAGCAAATGGTGGACGGCTTTGGCAAGCAATAAGGATTTAGATTTCTTGGTTAAACAACCTGAAGATATACATATATTAGAAGATTCTGTGAAAGAGAAATTGGCTAACAGTAAGTACTTTGAAACTGGGTACTGGGTACTTTAATAGAATTATACATGTCTATCGGTTGCAATGGTTAAATATGAAACTATGTTCAAATTTATAGCTAAATAATAAATACATGAAAATAGGTCATGCTCAACACACTAAGTTAAGTTAAGTTAAGTTACCAATTTTCTAGGGCTCTTTTCAGCTGTTAGGCCGCTCAAGCACCCTTTGACATTTTACTATCTTGTATATGAATCTCAATTTAACTGTTCGTTTTATAATAACAGTCCAGGTAGGAACTTCATAATTATTAGTTTATTTGTTACTAGTAACAGTCTGGTCTCATACAGAACACACCTGGCAGGGGTGTGGAAATCCTAAAAAAATTCACTTGCCCATGGACAAGCTCGACTGAAAAATCCAGTTTCCCGAAGGCTCAATCTACTTGCCAATGGGCAAGTTGGACTGAAAAATCCACTTGCCCGAAGACTCAATCTACTTGCCCATTGGCAAGTTGGACTGAAAAATCCACTTGCCCGAAGACTCAATCTACTTGCCCATCGGCAATTTGGACTGAAAAATCCACTTGCCCGAAGACTCAATCTATGTGCCCAGAAAAATGCGAAAGGCAGCAAAATTTCAGTTTCAGTATTTTATTTATCTTGCTAAGCTTGAGAAAAATGAGTGTCTGATATTAAATTGTCATCAGTCAGAAGCAACGGATTCGCTTTGGTGTTTAGGCAAAATAGGACTCTTAATATTATTTTTCCATTGACCATTTTCCTCTTGACTATGGGCAAGCTGGATGGAAAAATCCACTTGCCCGCAGGCCATAAAGCCCAAGTCGGACAAGTCAGACCCCTGCCTGGTAAATATTGGAAACTATGCTTAATTAACATCTTTAAAACCATTGAATAGTTATTCATCTAGAATGAGCTTTAGATTGACCTAAGCCTCAAGATTCTATATTACAATTATGAAATCAGTCGCAAATTTTGTAATTTATCTTATGTCAACCTGACATGTATAGTACATGTTTCTGATAACTCCTTTATCAATGATATTTCTTCTCAATGACTATCTAGTGTTTTATTATTGTGCAAAATATGTTTCTTGTTTTGCAGTGTCGGAGTATGTATGTGATACAAATATGTATGCTTTGGACTGGGGACCAAGAAGTCAGGTCTACATCATGTGCCAATGTCTTTCGTGTGAAAATTTATGCAAACTAAAGGCTATACCTGATGTGTCTGAGGCGTGTTTGCATGAATGCAAATGTAAGTTGTCTTGTTTGTGGTTGTTTGTTTATTTGTGTCAAACTGGTTCGACATTAAAGGTAGGGGGAAATTCATAAACAAGACAGTTACTGGTCCTTCAAGATTTGTACTGGTCCTTCTTCAATTTCACTGGCCTTGCAGCCAACAGACTAATGTAAGTGTCGAGCCTTGCAGCCAACAGACTAATGTAAGTGTCGAGCCCTGATGTGAAGGTAGTGCGCCAACTTTGTGAGGTCCTGGGGTGACTTTATAAAATATCCTCAAACTCGTTTAGTATATAGTAGAGGATCTATCATGAGTTGTCAATTGATCTAAAAATTTATATCAAACATGGTTTGGAAATTTTATTATGCGAGCCTTTGGCGAGCTTAATAATATTTCCTGAACGAGTTTAATATAGATATATCAATTGACAACGACTGATAGATTCTTTATATCATATGACACTAAAAACACAAAATACGCTTCAAATTATTGGAAAAACATGCCCATGTAGTACAGTCTTATATCACACATGCTACATATAAGATAATACATATTCCCTATACTAACCCGGATACAAGGAAATTCATGTGATATAAGCTTATATCAATTGACAACTCATGATAGATCCTTTATACATTCCAGATCATCCGGCTTTTAAGACACATCAACATACAAAGCCAGTTCTGACTACTGAGACTCCTGAGAGAACTAAAACTGTGAAGAAGTTTGAAATTGACAGAGAAGTCATGATAATCAGTATGGTGGTGGTAGTGGTAATGCTCTTCTGTTTGTTTACCGGTTGGTGCTTGTGTAGGTATGATGTTCACAAGAAGTGCGGTCAGCTGTTTTATAATGAGAACGAGATCATTCCGAACAGACAGCCAATCAACAACACTGTTGCTTATCAACCAGCTGATGTTCCTCAAGAACCTGTAAGTATAGAATAACATGTTACTTACTGTGTGGTGTAAGTTTGCAATTTGGTCATCTGGGATAAAAAATCCTGTTCAGTCTTTGTCCCCTGTCAGTCCATCCACAATTGCTACTGTAGTCACTAAAGGTCACAATTTTGACATACTGTAAAATCATTTAATTTCGTTGGGACTAAATTTCGTGGTTTTGGTAAAAAAGACAATTTCGTTGGGACATGAATTCGTGGATTTTGCATTTCAGTTAATAAAACAAGGATCAAAATTAATGTTTGTTGGCATTAAATTTCGTGGTTGATGAGAACCACGAACTCCACAAAATTAAATCCCCCACGAAAATTAATGATTTTACAGTATTCTTTATAAAACTTGGTCACAATCATCATTGCATGAAATCTAGGTCAGTTTGATATTTATTACGCTTGGTCAAAATCTAGGTCACCAGATCAAAAAATAGAAAAAAACACCTTACAAGTGTAGAATTCTTGGTCAAATTCAATATTGGTTTACCTGGGTTTAAAAACTAGGTCAATAGTACATATCGTCGCTGTCGTTCTCAAACCTCGTAGCTCCAAAATGCCAACTTTTCAGGAGAGAGAAAAAACCGTCACATGTTCTAGAAATTGAAATTTTATAAAAATACCAAACAAATGAAGCTGCAAAATATGGTATAAGCCGTAGACGCGTTAGTCATACCGATATTCAGAAATGGTAGCTACGATATTTTGTCACCACAGTTTTGTCATTTTTATGAGGTACGACAATTTCCGATATTCAGAAATGGTAACTACGATATTTCGTCACCACAGTTTTGTCATTTTTATGAGGTACGACAATTCCCGATATTCAGAAATGGTAGCTACGATATTTTGTCACCACAGTTTTGTCTTTTTTATGAGGTACGACAATTCCCGATATTCAGAAATGGTAGCTACGACTTTTCGTCCGACAAAAAAAGCGACCAATCAAGCTACAACATTTCACTTGGCTTTTGTAATGGGTTCTGATTGGCATAGAGCTACGAGATATAGCCCAAAATATGCGCCAGACTTCATACATTCGGAAAAGACAAAACAATTTTGTTTGAAATTTTGGAGCTACGAGGTTTGAGAACGACAGCGACGATATGTTAAAAAACCTTGTGTTAGCAAATCCAATAGAGTATTTCATTTTCTACTGTATGTTTCGATGTAATCCAAGTTTAGGTTGCTTATTGGCCATTTTGGGAGAAAATAAGGTCAGTAGGTCAAAATTTAGAGGGGCCTTGTTTGTGCCATAGAGGCAGCGCTTTCCACTGTTCTTTAGATGATATTTTGCATAGTTTGACTGACTGAGGCGGCAAACGCGCAGGGTGGGATTTCGGGTTTGTGTAATTTGTATACCAGTTGTCTTCAAGTTGTACTCTGGTAGTTGTGTCGTGGTGTTTCTGATTTCTGTGCTCGGCTGGTTGGGTTGAGTGCTACCTTCCATGTCGGATTTTCTCATACCTTTTTTTATTATGTATACACTATGTACAAAGTTATTTATTTATATATGATTTAATGCTTTAACAACATGTGTGTTTTCATATTCTGATCATCTCATTAAGTTATATGTGATACTGTTTGTATTTATCATTAATATGTTTGTATATTATCATGTAATTAATGTATATATGTTCTTTATGTAGACCATATTGAAAATTGGTATATTACCAAATATGTTATCTACTATAAATAAAGTCGTTACTTACTTACTTACTTTGGCCAAATTTGATCATGGATCATAGGGTTCACTCAAATGATATAAAAACTTTGTACATGCAATAGAGGCTGCATTATCTCATTGGATTTTCTTGAATCTTAGCCAGTATCTGAATATGATTACTATCAGAGATTTAACGACTTGCACAAGTGAGCGGCCTAGGGTTCTTTGTACCGATTTAAGGATAGCAAAATTTTTAATTTAATGTACATGTATTTTAAAAATCCAATTTGGGTGAATTTAATATCACAATTTTTTTTAGTTTTCTAAACAGGATGATATTAATATTATATATTATTTGCCATTTTAATTTGGGTCACTTTTGCACAGAGTTCACAGTGTGTACATTGTTCTTTCTTGTGCGTTTCACATCCTTCTTTTCTGTTGAATGCTAGCACACCTGTCCTGTCCATTTGTTTAAAAACCTTGTTCAATATTAACAGTAATTACTTTATTTCTTAAGAATGGTGATTTTGTTATTCAAATGGATGAAGACGAAACAACTCCAATGTTGCCTGGTGATGGAGTTAATGACAGGGATGGTGTAATGAATGATGAAAGTGATCCTGAAAATGAGGGAAATGGTGCCGATACTGAAAATGAGGGAAATGGCGCCGATGCTGAAAATGAGGGAAATGGTGCCGATGCTGAAAATGAGGGAAATGGTGCCGATGCTGAAAATGAGGTAAATGGCGCCAATGATGAAAATGGTGTTGATGGTGAACACGATGAGATTGAGGTGGAGGAGGATGTGGGCTATGTTGATGATACGGATGGTGGAAATGTGAACTCTAACCATGAAGATTGTTTGATTAAAAACCCTAAACAACTTCAACAAAGTAAGTATAGGTTTTCTTACCTTACTTTTAGTTAGACTTGTTGTGTATTTAGCTCACCTTTTAGTAGTTATAGTTTAACTGCTGATATTTTGTCTTTATTTATAACATTACTGTGGTTGCATGTTTTAGCTCATCGGTCACATAGTGACAAGGTTCGCTTTGGTGATCACTCTCTGTCCGTTGTCTGTCCATCGTCTGTCTGTTCTTCCATCAACAATTTGTTTGTGTGCACTTTAGAAGCAACAGTTTTGATCCAATCTTCTTGAATCTTGGTCAGAATGTTTTTCACATGAAATGTAGGCCAAGATTAAAACTGTGTCCTGTCAAACCAAACACTAGTTTACTTGGCCAAATCTTAATAATCTTGTGTTCACTTTAGAGAGGTCAAAGTTTTGATCCACAATTCATAAAACTTTATCAGAATGTTAGTTTTCATGATATCTAGACCAAGTTCGAACCTGAGTCATGTCGGGTAAAAAACTAGGTCACTAGGTCAAATCTTAGAGAAAATATTTTGTTCACTCTAGAGGTACAGTCCTAAGTCAATCTTCATGAAACTAGGTCAGAATATTAGCCAAATTCAAAACCAGGTCATGGCGAGTCAAAGACTATGTCACTAGGTCAAAGACTAGAAGAACCTTGTGTTTACTCTAGAGGTCAAAGTCCTGATCCAATCATCATGAAACTTGGTCAGAATGTTAGTCTAACAGATATCTAGGCCAGTCTTCAAACTGGGTCATGTTGGGTAAAAACTAGGTCACTGGGTCAAATCTTCGAGAGAAAAAAATTGCACTCTATTGAGTCCACAGATTTTATCTAATCTTCATGGCACTTGTTTCTTCGAACTTGTAAATGACGTCTTAGGTCACCACAGGTAAGCGACCAAGGGCCCTCTTTTGTTGTTTGGAATGTTAGTCAGCATTTGTAGCCACAAACTTACATATTTTCTCCAGGATTTCATCATTCGATATGTATTAGCTGAGTTTTGTCCCTTGTATTGACAAAAGTTAGCATGTGTTGCTCATAACTAGTATAAATAATATTATCAGAGCTTTAGTTGTTGACCTTTGAAGTTGTTGCTAATAATGACCCTCAACATGGTCAAATTACAATACCTATCAATTATCTTGAGGTGGAATTTTTGGATCGGCTTAAAATTCTATTTTTAGCGAGTTTTTTCGAGGAAAAAAGTTGAACTATTTAGTCAGGGGCGTAGCTAGGACCTTAGCAATGTGTAGGCCCGTAGGCAAAGATGAAAGTATTAGGGGGTATGCTCCCCCGGATTTTTTTATTCCTCGTTTTGTCGTATATTTAGGAGATCAAATTTCAAGTTAAACTTAAAATATTTATATATATTATTTTTTATCGAAATGATGTGTAGGCCCGGGCCTAATGGCCTAGCGGTAGCTACGCTACTGTTAGTTATTCACCATCAAGAGATGAGTCCATACTTACAAGGCTGATGACCCTGTGACCTCTACTTATTGAGTAATCTGCCCTTGTTACTATCCAAAATGAAAAAGTTTAGTGTCTAGCACTCATAGGCAGTGCTCTTGTTCTATGGATACCACACTTTGCTTAATTAACATGTGGTATTGTTAGAGTATTATTCATCTGTGTTTTACTATAATTCTACTTTTGCTTGCTTTCAGACTTTGATGCTATTGGTAATATTCCCATTTATCATGCACGAGCTGCTGTGGTACCCGAGGAAAGTGTTAATGATGACACTACGGGTGAAATGGATGTTCTTCTTACTCATTATGGATATAGGGATCGCGGCATGGATGTATCAATTGATGACAATGGCACTGGTGAAGGAAACGTTGGCACTGGTGAAGGAAATGTTGACACTGATGAAGGAAACGTTGACACTGATGAAGGAAACGTTGACACTGATGAAGGAAATGTTGACACTGGTGAAGGAACTGTTGACACTGATGAAGGAAATGTTGACACTGATGAAGGAAATGTTGACACTGATGAAGGACATGTTGGCACTGATGAAGGACATGTTGGCACTGATGAAGGACATGTTGGCACTGATGAAGGACTTGTTGGCACTGATGAAGGACATATTGGCACTGATGAAAGAAATGTTGGCACTGATGAAGGACATGTTGACACTGATGAAGGACATGTTGGCACTGGTGAAGGAAATGTTGGCACTGATGAAAGAAATGTTGACACTGATGAAGGACATGTTGACACTGATGAAGGAATTGTAGACACTGATGAAGGACATGTTGACACTGATGAAGGACATGTTGGCACTGGTGAAGGAAATGTTGGCACTGGTGAAGGAAATGTTGACACTGATGAAGGTCATGTTGACACTGATGAAGGAAATGTTGACACTGATGAAGGACATGTTGGCACTGATGAAGGACATGTTGACACTGATGAAGGACATGTTGGCACTGGTGAAGGAAATGTTGACACTGATGAAGGACATGTTGGCACTGATGAAGGACATGTTGGCACTGATGAAGGAAATGTTGGCACTGATGAAGGAAATGTTGGCACTGATGAAGGACTTGTTGGCACTGATGAAGGACATGTTGGCACTGATGAAAGAATTGTTGACACTGATGAAGGAAATGTTGACACTGATGAAAGAAATGTTGACACTGATGAAGGACATGTTGGCACTGATGAAGGACATGTTGGCACTGATGAAGGACATGTTGGCACTGATGAAGGAAATGTTGGCACTGATGAAGGACATGTTGGCACTGATGAAAGAAATGTTGGCACTGATGAAAGAAATGTTGACACTGGAGAAGGAAACGTTGACACTGAGGGATACCCTGATGATGATATAGATGGTGGTCATGACAACCATAAAGAACAACAAAGTAATTATAATCTTTCTTACTTTATACCAATTTTGACTTATATGTGTTCTAGTATGCTCTCTGTAATTGACATTAGGCGAGAGCAGAGATCGCTCAACCTGTTGGTGGAAGGTGTTTGGTGAAAGTTTTCAAGTTAATCCATATGACCGTGTGATTATAATTTACCGTAATTTAAATGTCAATGATTGACAACTGGCATAATGTCAAATTCAATTTAAGTCCTTCTGAATTATTAGCTCAGTATCGTAGAGCATTGAGCCTCAGATTGTATTGGAAGTCATCTCATCTGGTTCCCATTGCCTAAGCAAAGCGCTACGTAAAGCTTTCCACGGGAGGTAACCCTATATTTAATTGAACAGGAGGTTACTGAATGAAAGCGCTCGGTAGTGCTTTGCTAAGGCAACGGGCACCTGAGCTTGAAATTGAGCAGGTTACACATCGCTGGCTTAGAATGAAAAGGTTGTAATTATATATATTTAAATTCAGCATCACAAAGCGCTTTGTATGAGCCTATTTTCATGCCCTTTGGAACTTGTCATGTTGGCCAAATTGAAGTTGTTAAAGCTTGTTTTTCCATTAGTAAAGAGTAAATTTCAGAGAGTTTTTTCTAGTTTTCTGAAAATATTGATTTTGTACTTACGATGTTCCCATTCTAAGCATGTGATATATAGGAGTTAAATAATATTTTTATATACAAAAGGATGATTGGGCACAAGTTATGACAACCATGAAATCGAATCCCCTCAGACCATAATTTTGACCGTCATATTTATTACCTAAAATGCAAAATCCTCAAAATAATGTCGGACAGTCCCATTGAGATGGTCTTTTTTACCAAACTTGCGAAATTTTGTCCCATCGAAATTTAATGGTTTTACAGTATACTAACAAAATTATGTTTTGTTTCGTTTCAGATATGGATGCTTTAGATAACATTCCTGTCCATCCTCGGGGTTAGGCTATAATACTCCTCGGTGCCCATTTTGATCAATACAAATTCAAATTTAATATATTTGGAATTGAATTTTATTTATAATGGACTTGAGAGTGAAGGCTTGGTATAAAAACTATGGTTTCTTGGTCCTTCAAAAATGCCCATGCAAACACATGCATACAGAATTATATTTTTTGTATGTGAGTGTGCATAGATTGAAATAACCATGTAAATGGTGAAGTAACCATGTAAAGTGGTTTTACAAGTATGAAGTAAGTTTCGTATTACTTACGTCTGCATAAGGTTTGTACCGTCATTGTGATGCGTAAAACAAAGAAGTTGTTATGACCTCTTTACTTATTTATCATTATACGGTACATAAAACAAAGCATAATGCGCGCATATAGATACATGTGTGCATAGATTAAGATAACCATTTAGAATGGTTGATCAACTATGAAGTAAGTTTAACTTACGACTGTATATAATAAAGCATGTATTCTAGTTAATACATTAATTTATTAAGAATAATGACGTAATGTGAAAAGGGTCCTTAGGATGAAAATACAATATACCTGATAAGGGATTAGGTTTATGAAATCATAATTATTTGCGAATACACAACATTATTTTGCTGGCTTAGAATGAGAAGGTCGTAAATACTACTTACGACCTTTTAAGTCTCATACATATTTGAAATTTGCATTACAAGGCCCTTCTTATGAGCCTTTTTTCATGTAATTCGGAACTTATCGTGTTGACCAAATTGAAGTTGAAAAATATTGTTTTACCATATGTAAAGAGTAAATTTCGGACAATTTTTCCAATTTTGTACTCACGACTTTCTCCTTCTAAGCCATCGATTTGTTGTTTAATAGTCAGATTTTTCTCTCAAAATATCAATTTTGTACTCACGACTTTCTCATTCTAAGCCATCGATTTGTTGTTTAATAGTCAGATTTTTCTATCAACATCAAATAAAAGCATATTGCTGTGTGTCAAAAGATAACTAATTGTAAATTTCAGATCTTTGTCATGTGGAAAAGTTAACAATATCTTAATTTCTTTATTGAATAAATTCATTTTACGTGAGATGTAGTTGTTGCAAATTTAGTAAATTCCTGAGAATTACAGTTACATGTATCTTGACTTTGCTAATTTAACTCTTTATACAGCAACACTATTGTCTATACGGTTTCTTGGAAAATTTGAAATTATATTTTTTCTAACTGAGTTGGAGAGCTAGCTATTCTTTAAAAGTTTCTTTAACTATATAAAAGTTAAATGAGTGAATCCTAAGGACCCTTGTTCACCACCTGTATAAAGTTATCCCCCCCCCCCCCCATCTTTGATGAGGGGGTATACAGTATTGCTTTTGCACATGTCTGTCGACCAAAATTGTTTCTGTTAAACAACTCAAGAACGCTACGACCTAGGATCTTCAAACTTTACATGGAGGTTGACCAGTAAGAGTAAATGACCCCTATTGGTCTTGAGGTCAGTAGGTCAAAGGTCAAGGTCACTGTGACTTTTATCATTTTCAACAATTAGGCTGCCATGGAGGCATACTGGTGTTACAATCATCTCTAGTTATATGTATACTTCATGTTTACAGGATGTTAAAAAAGTATGTTCTCAAAATTTAAACTTATTCCAATTTATTTCAGTTATAAATATGTGGGTAGATGATTTTAGTTTCTTATTGTAATTTTACAAAAGGGGCACTTGGGGGGGTTAATTAAAAAAAAAAATATTTTAAAAAATTTGGTGAAAAACAAAAAAAATGTCTTATGTTATTGATGAAGCAATAACAAAATATTGATAACCATCTTATAAAACATCAATAAGTAGTCGATTTAAAAAAAAAAAATCTCCAAAAAAAGTGGATGAGGGCTTTTATAAGAGGGAATATGGTACATTGAGAACAGACTTTTGTAACACCTTATATATTTCATTAATATTTTGTGTGAGTTTTTTTAAGGAGGTAGGCAAATATTCTGATTCACTACAAATATCTTGCTGAAGAGCTTTAAAAAAAATTCTTCTCTAATCAGTTGCTGCAATTATTTTGGTTTAAACTAAACATTCTTAAGTAAAATAAATACTGCACTTCTTATTCTAAAATAATATTTCTTGAATTAAATCAATTTTTTCTTGTTTTGCATAAGTTAGGATATAATTCTGTCAACAAAAGCTCAATTTTTTTAGGGAAATTAATAAATTCTACTCGTATTGCATGAGCTAAAAATGACTTTACCAGTAAACAAGTTTTGAGCTTAAGCCAAATTTTATTAAAAAAAACCATAAGACTTGATTTTCTTGACCTGAAATCATATTTTTCTTAATTAATCTTTATTGACTGAAACAGATTTCTTAAGTTCAAACAATATTTCTACCTATTACCAACGGTATATTGAATTTCTCGAGCAGTTGGGGCTTCTGTGTTACATATATTTCGGCTCTAAGAGATCATGACCCCCTATAACATCGAGGGGAACAAAATTTTGTGACATTAAAATGATTGAGTTTGTGTTTCTTTTCTTTTCAGTCATGATCACTTCTTTATCCTCCTTTCTCTCTGTTTATTGTTTAGTGTAGCTTGGAGATTTTATCATGACTCTGACCTTTTGATAAGCATAATTCAACAGTCCATATATTACCTACAATACAACACCGATTGTATGTTTTCATAATCAGGGAGCATCACGAAGACGCGAGAGGTGAAATACAAATACAAGTCTGAAATACCGATATCGCACGACTTGCTTGCGGAAATTGATATTTTCAAATCAAGAACTTTGTAATATATTCTTGCATAAAGGTCAGGTTCAGGTCAAAATAGCCAAGCTATATCTCTAACTTTGTATGCATAGTTTAGGAATGAGTTGAGAATGTGATATCTTTAGTTCACCATAAGTTGGAAGCTGATCGGTGTATCTTACCTAATTGATATCTTCCTGTCATGGTGTGGTAATATCTTACCTATCAGGATGTGGTCTGTAACCAGCTTCTAATGTACAGTTGGATGTTGATTGCTTAGACACCCTCTCAAAGTGACATTCTTTTAATTAATTGATTGATTGATTGATTTAAATTAAGTGATTGATTGGTTAGTAAAATGATTGATTAAGTGGTTGATTAATTAAGTGGTTGGTCAGTCGGTCGGTCGGTCGGTCGGTCGGTCGGTCGGTCGGTCGGTCGATCGATCATCGATTGTTTGTCAAACTTAACTTCTGGGAAGATACCAAATATGTTCCAGTGCAAGAAAAATTGTTGTACTTATCTAATTATTTTATAATAGACCGTGGGGAAAAATATCAAATTGTACGCTTCTTCTAAACAATGATTAGTTTACTGTTCACAAGTTTCAACAGATCTTGACACTAATGGTGCGTTTCAAACTCAACCTATAGATTGATAATTTTTAGTGTTGATAAAAGAGTTATGAAATTTGTTCTTTAAGATAGTTCCTGTTACTTGGGGAGGGAATTTTATGTAAAAATTACTGGGGAGGGACCAGAAATGATGTTGAAAGGAGAAAGTCACTTTAGAGAGGTGTTTTTGCGATGCAATATTGTATGTTAACCAGACAGTGATGTTAAAATTGAAAACATATACAGGTAATAACAAAATTCAATTCGTTTATTTTTACTAAATTCTTAAAACTTTCAATTGCTGACCGTCAGAATTCATACTTCTGACATAACAAAATTTGTATTTCTGACATTATGAGATTAAGATTGCTGACAAAGCAAAATTTAAAATATTGCAATTTTGGTGAATTTTTAATAAAATTTGAAATTATTCTAGTGGTGTGTATTAAAGACTTGATAACTAATAGGGGAGAAACTTGTGTAAGCAGCCGACTAGCTCTGTCATTTGAGCATTCGCCCCGTAAGCAAAGGGTCCCAGGTTTCAAGTCCCAGTCTGATTTTTCTTCCCCTGTTACAATACATTTGCTATAATAATAATAAAGACTTTATTTAACGAGGAAACTTATTTGGCAATACTAATATTAATCTTCCATAAGATCCTCAAGATCCGATCATATGCCTGTTGGTGGTTACATTTTTACGTGCCTGCATCCCAGTTTGCGTTGTTGGCTGGTTCCACTTCACATCCTCTTCAGGTGAGACGGTTCCCAACTTTTGATGAACTATTCACAATCTAGCTTATTTCAGCTCTACACTGCTGGGAATTCCATGTATCGTTTAGTACCTTTTGTTATATAGCAATACCGGTAATAAATTTCAAGGGCTTAGTGCAAAACTATAGTATGTTCCTCTATAAACTGATGTAGTTACCATAGTTTGGATTATAATTTTTGAAAAATAGCAATTTAAACTATGACATTTTTTATCGCTGATAAACCCTGAATTATTTTTTTGCATTGTATAATTATTATACATTTATAGTATATTCTGGTTCTGATAAGTTCAGTAGCTTTTTTTAATTATTCAAGTTGGCTTCGATTGTATCTTTAATTGATTAAAAATATGTAAAAAAATTACAATTTAAACGATGAAATTTTTGTTTTGTTGATAAACCAAGAATTATTTCTAGCTTTGCAAGTTCATATATTACCACATATTTAAAAACATTAAAAATTTGAAATTAACTGCTTTTTGTTTAGATTGTTATGGATATTTCAAATTTCAATAGAATTTCCAATTTGTACCAATTAACCAAGGCTGTAATATATAATAAAAAAATCATTTTTTTTATTGCAATGAATCAGTGATATTTGCCATTACTTTGAATGTTTGGTTATAGTATGTTTACGAATGTTGTATAATAGTAGGATGAATGATCTTATTCATAATGTCTAATTATTTAAAATGTTAGACTTTTATATATTTTTTCTGCTACTTTTGTACCTTGTTTTTACTTATATCTCTTTTCTGCTATTTTTGTGCTTTGTTTTACTTTTCTGCTGTGTTGAACTTCTTTATATTAAACTGTTGTGATCTCTGTTTTAGCATTTTATGGACATCTTAATCACCAAAGTGTAAATAATGGCTTTAACCATGTTGAGCTCATCTTTCATATTGTATACCCGAGAGGTTCCAGAATTTGGAAAATAAACTCTGTTCTATTCTATTCTATTATGACAGTGTGAGATATTGTGATTGTTCTCCGTGCATCACCTATCTGTCAGTACATGTACAATCCGGTGAAGTTCCATAATAATTATCTGGGCATCAAAGGTCAAAAGCTAGGTCACAAGGTCAAATGGTAGAAAAACATTGTGAACACATTAGAGGTCACAAGTTTTGTCCTAACTTAACAAAACTTAGCCATAATGGTCATCTTTAAAAAAATATACACCTGTTTAGATATAAGGGTACTAGTATCACAAACAATGTCGCAAGGTCAAATAGCAGAAAAATCCTCTCTGGGTACAGTAGAGGTCAAACGTTTTGTCTGATCTTGATCAAACTTGATCCCAGTGATCATCGTAACAAAAAGACTGATATTCGGACATCTGAGGTAGAAAACTAGGTCACTAGGTCAAATAATAGGAAAAAGCTTGCAAATATAATAGAGGTCACAATATTGGGCTATTGTTTAAAAACTAATGGTCACCATGTCCACCTGTACAATATCTAGGTCCTTTTGGAGATCATGTCATTCAAGGTTAATAAATGAATTGAAAATTTATACTGAATAAATATTATTATTAAAAAATGGGGTCAAAATTTTGACTATGAATCATTGTTATATTAGTCATATGTATAAAATCTAGGTTAAGTTTAACAATAAGTACTGGGATCAAGGACAGGTGAGCAATTTAGGGCCATTTTGGCCGTCCTGTTTTCTTTTTAGTTCAATGTCATTTTGACACATTCTCTATTTTGCTGTGACACGGAGTTAAACGTAGAACCGTGTCTGTAATGAAGATAGGGTTTGTGTTTTAATGTGATAAAACATGCTGTATTGATATATACTTCAGTGTGAATATGCTATGATTTCGTTTTCGTTTATAGCATTTAATTCTGTTGTAGGAGTAATATTACAATGTCATAGTACATTAGGGGTGTAACGGTACGCTCACCTCACAGTATGATACGTACCGGAATTTTTTCTAACGGTTCGGTATATTTCGGTATGATACAATATTCACTAACAGCAGCTTAAATACTTTATGTTTTAAGTGACAATGAATGTTTTGCTTCAATAACAACAATTATGATGTGTATCAACTATTTGAAATGAATTTCGACAATATGAAGCATATTTTAATACAATTAAAACGACTGATACATGGTAACTGTACATAATCAGTAGGCTGTTAGATATTTTCGTTGTCTGAATATTATTTTGCTCATAAAAAAGCTTATACCGAACTGCACAGAAATTTTTGAAGTCTTGTACCGTGAACCGTGTGGGACTGAAGTCAGCGGTGTTCCGTGTACCGTGGTATACCGTTACAGCCCTGTAGTACATGTGCCTCTCTGTCAGGTTTTGTTCTGTTTGTATGCTGACACAGTAAATGTATCATATAAATATAGCATCAGTAAGAAATTTGTTCTGGAAATGTCACTGGCTTAGAACAAGAAGGTCGTGACTGCCAAATCAATATATTGTGAAAACAAGAGAAAACTGTCTGTAATTTAATTTTTACCTATGGGAAAACACGTTTTTAAAACTTCATTTTGGTCAACATGACAATTTCAGATTTTCATGAAAAAAGGCTCATAAGAAGCGCCTTGTGATGCTTATCCTAAATATGTATGAATCTTAAAAGGTCGTAAGTGGCATTAATTCTAAGCCATCGATGTATTATTTAAGGGTATGTTTCTCTGTAAATATGTGACTTTTTGTTTATTTAGATTCATATAAATTTTGGATATCACAATTTTCTGTGTATGAAAATCTGCAATAATTATTTATATATACTATACCCTTGTTATGCTTGTGAGAACTATTTTAAACATAAATCACATGAAAGCATTGTGAACAACCATTGGTCATCTGTACAGTGTGTGTTGTAGCTTATGATCAATGACAATCAAACAGTTTATACCAAAAGCCTAAGATACTCATTTGAATATACATATCTTTTATTATTCTGCAAGTGAAATATTATCGATTACTGTAAAATCCTTTTTATTCATGTGGGGTTAAATTTCGTGGATGATCTCAACCATGAACTTAAATCCCCACAAAGATCAGTAATTTATATAGTATTGTATATTACTTAGTGAATAAAATGATCATTTTCACAAAAATCACGAAAATTTGCCCCATTGCAATTTTAATGATTTTACAGTATTCTAAAATTGGGAGGTGCTATTTCACAAGAGCATATATATTTTAGATAGCTTTATATCAATAGTATTATATACATATATACCACTGAGATCTTTATTCAAGACAAGTGAACTATTAATTTAAAACAATTATACTGAGGTGCTGAATATAGTTCACATAATTTAATGCTTTTTCATGCTTTATATAGATAGCTACATTAATATCATACCAGATATTATATGACATTAGGACACTCAGAACATAATTTTGCCCCCCCCCCCTCCCCCATCTTTGATGAGGGGGGTATATTTCTTTGCACATTGTTGATCTGTCTGTCAGTCTATCTGTCGGAAGACCAAGTGGTTTCCAGTCAGTAACTCAAGAAAAAAAGAATGCTTTACCCGAGGATCTTCAAACTTTACAATTTTGATTTCAGTAGATCATAGGTCAAGGTTACTGTGACCTTTACCATTTTCTACAATTTAGCTGCCATGAGGGCATACATGTTTTACAAAGATCTCTTGTTTTATATTGTTATATCTGCTGGGATTAAATATTCAGGTTTTAAAATTGTACTGTTAAACCTAACATGAAGGCCACTTCAATCTTGCCGGTTGGCTTGTATAAAAGGTGACACATATTCAAAAGGTTGTCTTAATGTTGAGGTTATACTCACAGGTAACAGTATCGTTGAAAAAGAAATTGAAAAAAAAAATTGAAAAAAAATTTTTTTCCCAAAATTTAGGTATTATATACAAGGTATATTTGCCCTAAAAACACAGATTTTCAAAGCATCAAAAAACAAAAATTAGCTTTCGATACATTCAATAACTAATTATATTCTTACGCAACATTGTTAACACTACTAGCATGCATAATTCCATCGAAATTGATCAACTTATTAAAAAGTTATGCCATGAAGTTTAGATCCCTGTGTCCAGCCGGTTCGAAAGGTGCATTCCGATAAAACCAAAAATACAAATTTCGAGGATAAAAACCTTCATATTTTGTATTTATCGTCATGAATAAGCATAATAATGCGGTAGAATTGTAGGACGCAACAGTTTGAACAAATACCGTGGTGAAATATGCGAGCTTCCGTATTAGCCGCGAAACAAATCATCTGCACATTTTATTTAGTCAAAATGTTTTTATTTTCACCATGTTTGTCCGAAAGTTGCGAATGATTTCCATTTTGTGACAACGACTTTCATTGGTTATAAAAATACATTCGGAATATCTCTAGTCGTCGGACACTCTAAAAACCACACCGACCGTCCTTGCAGCGTAATTCGAATTACGCCGTCGAGAGTTAAAATAAAAGTTTAAACGATGCATTTGATCGTTTTGAGGTAAATGTAAAACATGATTTCAAATGTTTGCAAGGCATTATGCTGTATTTGTCCCCCACACAGCCTTTTTGTACATGATCAACTCACGTAAATGCCGTATTCTATGAAAACAAATTGCACCCTTTCGATTTTGCTCTCAATTTCCTTGCAAATATACCTTGTATATAATAATATACCTAAATTTCGAGAACAATTTTTTTTTTTTTTACATTTCTTTTTCAACGATACTGTTACCTGTGGTTATACTATGTGTTCAGTTATAAAGGGTCCACGGGTGGCCTGATAGTTTAGGTTAACTTTACAAGTGTCATTGAAATCCATTCTACTTTGGAAATGTCCTAAAATGTGGCTTGTTTAGTAATGTTGTAACCAGTATTGACTGTATGGAATATTAATGTTGTAAGGTATAATTGTTCCATTTAGAATAAATGTTATCTGTGTGTATGAGGTAGTGGGAGCTGCTTGCAGAACATTTGTTGAAAATTGGTACTAATTATTCCATTCTGTATGATTCCATTTTACTTAAGTATTTAATTTGTTTGTATATAATTAAGTCTTTGATTTAAGGTTTGTAATATCTTGTATGTGATGTTGTTATTGTTGCATTGTATATTTTATCATTAATTGTTGATTTACCTGTATGTAATGTTGTTTGTATTCCATTGACATTGTACATTTTGTCATTAATTGTTGATTTACCTGTATGTAATGTTGTTTGTATTCCATTGACATTGTACATTTTGTCATTAATTGTTGATTTACCTGTATGTAATGTTGTTTGTATTCCATTGACATTGTACATTTTGTATATAGCATCATTTGTAAGATGGCCCCATGCCCACCAATGGGCGAAGAGGAATAAACATCATTTGTATATCCTTGCTGAAAGGTTGGAACTGCTTATTATGACAATACCTTGTAAATGTTACCCAAGGGTAAATTATTGTATGTAGTGTTTCACTTGGTTACATGTATACATTTCCCTCACCTCAATATCTGATCAAAGAATATAGTGAGGTATTTTGAAACTAGTGCAATATTCAGGCACTTCTAGGGTAGATAATTGTCATGTACTTTAAAATCATTAATTTTCATGCAGGGGATTAAATTTTGTGGAGTTTGAGATCCACTTTCAGCCACGAAATAAAATTCCATCGAACAATTATTTTGACCCTTAATCCACGAATTAACGTCCCATCAAAATGGTCGTTTTTACCAAATCATGAAATTTCATCCCAACGAAATTAAATGATTTTACAGTCTTTTATATTAGTACCAAGTCATGCCTGTTGGTGTAATATTTTGACAAGACTTTTTTCTATTGAAAAAAGTGCAAAAGATGTTTTATTGAGAGCAAGTCTTTTTATTAATTAATATATTCTTACATTATCAGGAGGGTAAATGTTCATTGGGTTAGGTTGAAATAGTTTTATACTATTTAAGTATACACCCATAATTTCAGTTTGTTATATTTCTCGTTATTTAAAGGGCTGGTCACCTGTTATTGTTGAAGTTACTCGTTTTACAGAATGCTGCAATAATTTATCAGAGTACTGTTAGGTTTTAATTTATTAATGGATTGTTTTAATCATTTCAAATGTTTGCCAGTTTTGATATATTTAAAGATATTGTATACAGATATTTATAATAATTATATAAAGGGATTGTCTTATATTTTAATGAATAACTTATTAATAGAATTCTATATTTGTCTAGGTAAATGAATTAATTAATAATATAAGTATATTAATGAAGTATATATTTATCGCTCTGTCATAGCTTGCATTCTTCTACAATATGTGATGACTAATTTCTGTGATACAGTTCAACCTAATTGTAATATATGAACTACTCTACATACTCTAGGTATTGTTAAATATAAGATATATACATTGAACTATTCTTGTGTGCTAAAAGGTAAACTTGTGATGTTACATTATGGTCATTGTGATGTTACTTTATGGTCATTGTGATGTTACTTTATGGTCATTGTGATGTTACTGTATGGTCATTGTGATGTTACATTATGGTCATTGTGATGTTACATTATGGTCATTGTGATGTTACTTTATGGTCATTGTGATGTTACTGTATGGTCATTGTGATGTTACTGTATGGTCATTGTGATGTTACATTATGGTCATTGTGATGTTGCATTATGGTCATTGGGATGTTACATTATGGTCATTGTGATGTTACTGTATGGTCATTGTGATGTTACAGTATGGTCATTGTGATGTTACTTTGGATACATTGTGAAACTTTCAAACTTGGTCCATTGTCTATAAGTCATCACATTGGAAGAACAAAGTTTTGCATGTTGGCATTTGTCTGAGTTTAAATAGTTCCAAATCTAAGTCACAAACAGTTAAATACTTTAAATCATGATTCTAGACATTTTTTTGGGGCAACATATTTTCTGAGTAGTCCAGAGTGATTCAGCTTGTATGTATGTACATGGTCAATGTATTTAAGCATTATTACATGTGATAAACTCTGTGATATCCATGTACATTATTTATTTTACAATATCTCATTAAAAGCATAATAATCCTAAGATAACACTTTACTCACTTCCTTACCTGAAGGCAATGGAGCTTTTTGTTAGGATCTCATTTTGGTGGGAGTATTTATTTTGCCAACATATAACCAGTCTTTCAACATTTAGAACATTAGAAAGTGTCATATGTGTTGCCTAGCAACCAGTGTGCCACTAGATTGATTGTTGAATGTAAATATATGTTGATAAATGTCAATGTATTCTGGATGTTGACAGGTTTAACTCATCTGGTTTTAAAAAAGTTAATGTTATCACCTGGTGTTGTTTGATTACGTTTTCTGTTTATCAAATTTGTATATGGACTATTTTTTAAAAATAAATGAAGAATATAATTGTTAATAGATATGTGTGCACAGTCACTACACATTTATTATAAGTGTTAAGTTGTTTTCGGATGTTATCATGTATTATAACTATTTTCTGTTTTTGTTGAAGTTGATATATGTGTGTAAATAGATTTTTTGTTTAATTTTGAGTGTGTGTTAAGGTAACTCCCCCTGCTGAAATTAAACCCATCAGTGTTTAACCATGTCAGAAAAGAATTAGATTTTTCAAGTCTGCAACAGCATTTATTACAAAATTTGTTATACTAAATTAAAATAATACATTTACATTTATGAAATTGATTTTTAAAAAAAAGAAATATTTGATGAAAAAGTGTTTTATCTACAATTGAAATATGTCATTTTTTGTGTCAAAATCCTGTTAAAAGTACTCACTCGAAATCAATATAAAACACATTGTTGTGTTCTCCAATTTATTATCCAGGTGATAGACTATTCCACTTATCAATTTAATTAATGACATGCATACATCGAATCAAAACGTTTGGTCACTTTATAACCAAATTTGTAAAATAACATTTACACATATCTGATTATTTTATGTGTGTAAGTAGGGTGTATTCTAACAGTAGATGACCGTCTAAATTCAATAGATTTGACCATGAGTTGTTTTGATAGCAACATAATCCCAAGAACAGAAATGTTTTACACACTGGTCATCTTCAAATGTGTAATACAAATCTGATTTATAAATTTTACATGGTTAAATATTTAGTGTTTTATGGATAAAATGTGATTAATATGCAATAATTCTATAGTCGAGCACCTCTTTAATGGATTGGAGAACATAGAAATGTGATTTATATTGAATTTGAGTGAGTACCTTTCTCAGGATTTTGACACAAAAATTGGCAATTTTCAATGTGTTATAAAACACTTTTTACAAACTGCATTTTTATTTCTTTTTACAAATATTCATTGTAGATGTAAATTTTTCAATGTAGCATAATGATTTCAGCTGAAAATTATATTAAAGACTTGAAAAATCAAATTGTTTTCCGACACAATAACACACTCGTGACTTCAATGTCAGCTGATGAAATTACCTTAACAAATTCTTGCTCAACTGAATTGACCAGTGCTCATTGCTAATTGTTTGGAGTCAATTGTACATTGATGTTATTTTAGCCTATGTTCAGCAGTGTTTATGTGCTCTTTGTTGGAAACGCGGATTTCGTTTCATTTTAAAAACAGATCAATTTGAAATTCCATAAAACATACATATTTAGTAGAGAGTGTGTTTATTGTTTAAATGTACAAGTGTATCAAATGCATGTTTATTTTATATTAAAGTTAAAAGATGTATTTGAAAAGATTAGTTTAATATTTAAAAGATGCATTTGAAAAGATGGTTATGTGTCATATTCATTAATTTACACTAGATCTACAATAATATCCAAGCAATATACAGGATGATGTTGCAGATCAGTTGAGCAATACATATATATCATCATCATCATGTGCTCATCATCATGTGCCATGCTTTTTGTTACTTTGCTTTGTGCTTTTTCTAATAAAATTAGAAATATGAATAAATTTGATAAAGAAATACAATTATGTTGTTGTGTCTTATGAATTGACAGCTGTTAAACCACTTTATGACCCTGTTATTAAAAATGCATCGGCTATGAGTCAGGTGTGTAGTTGTACAACTATGTATGTTGATTCAGAATCATCTAGTGCTAGCAGAGTTGTTGCCCTTGAAATGGTGAATAGTTGCTATTGCCACTCAGAACTACAAACGTATTTGATTCACTTCCTTCACAATTTAATTAAATCAAGTACGGTTTTCAAGGGTTTTTACTTATACACACCGGCAGATTTTTTTAATTGAATAATATCTGTACTAGCATGTTGTTGACCTTGAAATGTTACTTAGAACATTAGACATGACTGCTGTCTCGATCTGACTATGGCTAAAGTGCTTTGTTCAACTATCATAACTTTAATTACAGTTATTGTAAGAATATCAGTAGCCAGTGTAGTTGAATTATGGCTTTTGATGTGACAGTTTCAAAATATCATGGATTATATCTTGTCAGATCGATTCAGACACATTTTAAATTGAAATCACCACAACATTTCTGATTCTTCCTTCTATACAAATAGTCCAGCAATAATGTCCGATAAACATTAATTTTTGGAGAAAGTTACCAAACTTGGTACAACTGTTGCTTGGTCCATTTGAAACATTTTTTTCATGAGACCCACTTAAAATATTTTCTTTGGTTGCCATAGCAACGGTTTTCAAAATGGCCGCCAAAATGATCAAATGGCGGTTTTCGCCTAATAACTTCAGTTTAGAATTGCATATCGTGATGAAACTTGGTGTATAAGTAGCTTGACTCAATATGCCACCAAAAATAAAAAGTTGGATTCGTGGGGTCAATATCTAGGTCACTGTTACTAAAAATAGAAAATCAGTTTTTGCTTAATAACTTCCGTTAAGAATGAGATATTCGGATGAAACTTGCTATATACGTTGCTTGTAGGATGATACACATTGGGATAAAAAATGGGACATTTGGGGTCAAGGTCACTGTTACTAAAAATAGAAAATCGGTTTCCGCTGACTATATTTAGTCCGGAATGACATATATGAATGAAACGTGGTCTATATATAGCTTTCGCGTAGATACTTTCCATCAAAATAGGTGTAAATGGGGTCAAGGTCAACGTTGATAAAATAAATAGTCAGTTTCTGCTTAAAAATAACAATTTATTACGAATTACAAGCAATATATAAGCACCCTGTTTGGTTTTCTATATTTTTGTTACCATGGCAACCACAATTGTTGTCTGAATAAAACACAAATTGACATGAATAATCTGCTTCTTAATCCGTATCCACATACCAAGTTTCATTAACCTAGCTTCAAAATTGTTTAAGCTATGACCGGATCCAGTTTTATAAACGGACAAACCTTGAGTTTACTATGTTATATATATAAGCCAGTCTCCAGGAAAACCTGCTATTTTGACAAGAAACATATTTTTGTGATGTTTTATAATTATAAAGACTTATGTCAATGAAGCATAATTCAAAAGAAATTGTGTAAATATCTTGAGTTTTGAGGAAGTTACAGCTGTTTTCGTAAAGTCCATATTCCGAGTTTTTGTCTGACGTCGCAAACGCCATTCGAACGTCATTTGACTGTAAAAAGTATTTCATAATTACACCATATGATTAATTCTTGACATAAAATGTTCAAAATAGTGTCACATTTTAGAATTATGTTCTGATTTTTAAAATATAAATCATAAAAGAAACAAGTTGCATTTAGAGAAAGGCTACTGTTGTTTTAAACAGCTTAGTCTCAGTTTTTCTTAATTGAAGAATTTTTCCGAAATTGGTAACTATGGCAACAAAGT
Organism: Spisula subtruncata; assembly: GCA_963678985.1. Classification (NCBI taxonomy): domain Eukaryota; kingdom Metazoa; phylum Mollusca; class Bivalvia; order Venerida; family Mactridae; genus Spisula; species Spisula subtruncata. Next base: position 1,448,142 of record OY787667.1, read on the forward strand.
ATATAGGTTCAACATAATTTATGAGGAAATTTAAAGCTAAGATATAGTGCTATATGGATAAATTACCTAAAGTAGAATCAACAGATATATACATTTTTCACTTATTTTAGAGCCTTTTCAAAACATTGTTTTATACAGTAATTACATGATGTCAAGTCAGCAGGTTTTCCTGGATTACGACTCATATATAAGTGGAGCATTAGGGGTCAACGTCGTAGTTACTTTATAAGAGTATCAGTTTACTTTCAAATTACTTTGAATGAGATATTATGATGGCAATTGCTGTTAATGTAGCTTGTCTGAAGAATATATCCCGTATTTTGCGCCAGATTATTTGGCCGACATGAAAACATGATTTTCAACTTTTCAAGGAATTTCATAGTTTCTTGTTGTGGAACTTCAGTGTTTCTTTTTTCGAATATTTCAAACAATGCAACGTTAACAAAAATATATGAGATGGTGACCTTAGAGTGTTACACTTAACAAATTTTGTAACAGTAATCAAGGAAATGGGGCCCACTTGAAGTGTAAACCTCATTTGATTAGCAGACTTGAAGCCCTGTATATTTTCGAAAATGTCCAGGCCACACCAAGTACTAGTATTTGAAAATATGACAAGGTAAAGCCATCTCAAACAATATGATCTACTCAAAATACAATATGCAGAGATTCCATGCCGGTATGGTATTCATCATTATGCCTAGGTCTCACTGATCATTTTTATCCTGACACTAAAGATACCTAGTTTGGTCGGGCACAGCAATTCCTCGTCAGAAATTCTTGGCGACACGTTGTGTTTTATTCCTGTCTTATCAATGCTTTTGGTAGATAACGGCTCTTTGTGGTACACATCATTGCCTGATACATAATTGCTTGGAGTAGGTTGTTTCATTTATATTTTTTGTGTTTCATTCCAAAGAATTGCATTTTACACAAGTTATTTCATACATAAATGTTTTGATGTATTAAGCAAATTGTTACTACCAACCAATTGCAGTGATTTATTGACGAATACGATGATTAATAAGTGTGTGGTCTTCTGATTTCAAAAATACTGTTTATAGTTAGTAATATTTTACCCCAAAAAAGAAAACATATGAACAATTTTTAGAACAGATTATTTATTTCTTATGCGAAAAGACAACATGTGCCTATCGTAGTGATTACTTATAAAATAGCACAGTTTGTGGTGTTATGACATTGTGATCATTATATTCAAAAATTCCTCACTTTTATTTATATTTTGGACTGTTTCACCCCAAATATATCACAATACGCCAGTCATTTTTAAACGTGATTATTATTATCTTAAGAGGAAAAACTGCATATACGTCTATCTTAGTGATTTATAACTATAAATAATGTGATTGGTGCCATTGTAGTAAACCTTTTCCAAAAATCACCATTTTAGTTTATATTTTGTACGATTTTACTCCAAAATAGCATTCAGTAATCATAAATGATAATATATTATTTAATATACTAAACTTTAAGTTACCACAAACTATTTGCAGTTGTTTTATAAATAATACGATTATAAATGCCATCATGGCCAATTGATTCCTAAAATCCTCACTTTTGTTTATATTTCCAATGATTTTGCCCCTAAAATGTCTTAAAATACATAACATGTAGGCACCAGATTAGTAATATCATAAGCAGGAAGACAATATGTGTCCATCCTATTGATTTATAATCAAATACCATAATAAATGACATTACAGTAAACTGATTCCAAAAATCATCATTTTTGTTTTCATTTTGCAGTATTTTACCCCAAAATATCATATCTTGATCAGTAGCCGATAATTTCGTATGATATATAATACTATAAGATACTACACTTATATTGCAGGGGTTTTCGATAAAATACTGCTATAATTGACATTGTGGTCGGCCAATTCCAAAAATCCTCACTTTTGTTTGTAGTTTCTCATGATTTACCCCAAAAATATTGGTCTCAAGTGTTAGTATAGAACTCCCCATTAAGTATGTTACAAGGCAACAATTATGTGGCAGGATATAACATAAAACATTTATGTGCATTTTGTGCCCTGTTCTAAAATTCGCAGAAAATGGTGACGTAACTTAAAAACTAAATTTTCTCAATTTCATGTCAATGTCATTAAGGGCCCTTTTCTCAGATCGAGGCTTATTTATCTTGAAATTTACGTCCCTAGAATAAAATACCTGCTTTATTCACTAATTAATAATTAAACTGGAATACATTTAACCAAATTTTTTTCTAGAACTGTTAAAAATATAGTATCAGTATACCTAAAGACTATTATATAGAATATTTCTAATTTGGCGGCCATTTTGTCGGCCATTTTGGATATTTCAAAAACATTTTTCGGTTAAAGGTATAAGTTAGATGTTAGTTAAGTTATTTCTAACAAAAATACTTTACAATTACTCATAATAACGCTTTTATCATGCGTTATATATGATATACACCGATTTTTCGTTTTTGGCGGCCATCTTTAAAAATGGTTGCCATGGCAACCATAATGGCAGATACGAGATGGGTCTCATGAAAAAAATGTTCCAATATGTTTGCCCAGTGTATATACCAAGTTTGGCAACTTTCTCCAAAAATTAATGATTACTCGATTTTTGGAGACATTATTGCTGGACTAAAACGCATTCTCATAAATCAGTGGTTAGTCAAGTACCTACACAACATGTAATTGAAAAAACATACACTGGTTGAACGAGAATGTACAAACGTGGTTCATTGTCAATTTTTAGTCGAAGGGAAACAATCGATATAAACTTAATATAATGATAATATCTGTGTTGTCTCCCTTTGGCCTAATTTGGTAAGATTAATTATAAACGCGAGACGAACACGCGATTGAATTGACAATCGTCGGTGACACCACGGTGACCAGTAGGATAGAGCATGGGTAAAGAGTTTATCCTGGCTGGTTCGTGAGTTCTAGTTCCCATCTCACCTTATCTTTTTTGTTGCTGAAATCAGGAACAGTCTATTTTTTTAGAATTACATAGTTCCTGCTGAAATCAGAGTTTTAGTAGCGATAAATCAAATATTGTTCGAGGAGATTAACCCAAAGGCACATGACTCTATCCGAAGTGAGATTCATCTCAGTTTGTGTTGCTTTGGGAGATATCGGCCTGGTGACTTTTTTCAGGTAAAATACAATTAAAAGCCGAAAATAGCAAAACATGTGAAATTTATGTAAATCATTCAACTTAATTGATTCTCCATAGTTATTATTATAGGGAAATAATATCAAATTTTCAGGGTTTTTTCTTAGATAAATCATTTGGCGTCATGTTAACATATTATTATTATTATTATTATTATTAAATATTATAAATATGGTATAATAATAATTATGTGTTCTTTCACTTTTAAATTTCGTTTTAAAGTGTCCAATTGACTCAAACCATTTTGATCAGCACACGCACGTTCAGGAGCGTATGATTGGTCTTTTTATTATGTTGCTCTCTATATAGAGAATTCCGAATCAAGTACTTCACAAATATGTCATGGGTCTCACTTAATAAATTTGCAATATTCTTTCTTCAAAAAACAAGAAGGTTCTTGTTAATACGGCCACTTTTATTTTTCGTTCTATGAAATTGAGACAGGAAATACTGTCAATGATTGCTGCTTCATAAGTTCTTTATATATATATAGTTATTTACAATTATATTGATGCTGGTTTTGATATATTTAAATTGCTGTTTATATGTGTCTATGTTTACCTAGGCCATATTTTTTTTCTTCTATGTAAATGGCTAAAGGTATAGTTATATGCCGATTTGCTATAAATAAATTGTAAAATGGTCTGCGTACTTTATAACCACGAAACAGAATAATATGCGGGATATAAAAGAACTGCAGTTTGTCGGATTTTTATATATATTTTTCCCTATCGGCAACACCTTCAGGAAAAGCATAAAAGGGATTAAAACTATCCCAAATGTCTCGAAGACTATGGAATTATTACCGGAAACGCTCACGCAAGAAAAGCGGGAAAGTGTGCAATGGTTCAAAATATTTGTAAAATGTCGCCGATGCGTGGCAATTTGGTCGCGCATCATTTCGTGTATTATCCAAACAAGTTGTGCATATCGTAATAAAATCAATTGTTCACAATGAAGAAATGATTTAAAATGAATTTAAAACTTCACTCCCTGTTAAATGATCGCCCGCAAACAAAGTGTCGTCTGCCGAATCAAATCGTATTAAAACTTGGAGCAGGTGTATGTAGAATGCTGATTGCAGTTTTTAAAATCTTTTAAGTGCCTTTATTAATATTTGCCAGTTTCTATCAGTCTCCGTGTCGATACAGGCAATTGTAATTATGTTATGTATTCTCATTACCTTAAATAACTCTCCATTTTGAAAATCACACCTGCTACGAGGTGAGAACGCGCGCGCTCGGGTCACAATTCACCTGTCACGAGCACCTGCTGCTAGGGAAAATGACTGAAGAGGGAGTTGTTATGCTAATTTTGGCAGCGATCGCGCATTGTAAATAAAAAAGCAAGATGTAATTGTATTGTATTGGTTCGGCAGAAGGAAATCAAAGTTTTATACAAATGTTGTATTTTGTCTGTTTCATCGACTGGTTGAAATTTGTGCGGCGGCAAGTGCCAAGTGCCGATTTGATAATCAAACCATATTAAAAAGCGCGTATTAACATAGGACTACTCTAAACAATGACTTCTGCATGTATGTATTGCTCGTGCATATGCATTTAACCGATCACAAGAAAGCACATGTATTTAAAAAAAAAAAGTTAAGTAACCAATTTTCTAGGGCTCTTTTCAGCTGTTAGGCCGCTCAAGCACCCTGGTCATTGGGCTACATATGGAAACCTACACTCGTGTCTCCCTGGGGAGACTATTTCTCTCCTGTGTGGCTGCCAACATCAATCTGCGGCGCCCAGGAATAGACACTGCCCTCACAGTTACCATTTTACACCATGGTGGAGTGGAGCTGTGGGTCTTGCTCAGAGAAATTAATCAGTGGTCCAGAGGGGGATTGAACCCGGGACCTATCGATCCCGAAGCGCGCGCCCTACCTCTAGGCCACCGCTCCCCGGGTTTTTAATGAATTTAACAAGCCATGTGGCGAATCACTTTAGTGCTGACTGCGGGTAGCAGGGCTGACTGCGGGTAGCTGGCGAGCAGTTGAAGTACCGTGAAATATGAAAGTCTCTGCAATATATTCTAGTCACGTTAATTTCGATAATAGACGAGTTCACATGTAAATTAAAGATCTAAAATGGAATATGCAATCTTTCGGTGAATGTACCATTAAATGAAAAAGAAATGTATACATGTTATTTACAGAAATTGGTAAATGTAGATTTACTTTTATTTTGGGGAGTTATTCTTTATCAATGAATAATACATACTAACTGTGCGCCACTATACATTGTTAGCAACTAAAAAAAAACAGTTTCTTTGAATCATTTATTTTCAAGTAAATAATACTTACATGGTCTTCATTAACGCATGCAAAATGTGTTTGTTGATAAATAAATGTAATAAATAAATACAGGCATAGATATAATAATACAAAGTTTCAACGATCACCCAATGATTATAACAAGGTGTAATCAAAACACAATTCGCTGGCTTAGAATGAGAAGGTCATTCACTACTACTTAAGTAAGACCTTATAAGACTGATATATATTTGAATTCTGCGCTTCTTATGAGCATATTTTCATCAAAGTCGGAACTGGTCATGTTGGCCAAAATGAAGTTGAAACAGCTTCTTTTACCATAAGTAAAGAGTAAATTCCAGACATTTTTTTTCTATTTTTCTCAAAATAATGATTTTTGTACTTACGACCTTCTCATTCTAAGCCAGCGAATTGTACCGATACAGTCGTACACATTTGAGTAATATTAATAAAGTGACATAAAGTTGAGTCGTTAAATGGATATTTTGGTACGAGCAAATTAATCAATACTACACAGGAGGTAGGGCGCACGCTTTGGGATTGAGAAGTTTCGGGTTCAATCCCCTCTCGACCACTGGTTAATTTCTCTGCGCAAAACCCACATGCTCCACTCCACCAAGGTATAAAATGGTACTTGTGAGGGCAGTGTATATTCCTGGGCGCCGCAGATCGATGTTGGCTGCCACACCCACAGGAGAGAAATAGTCTCCACAGGGAGGCACGAGTGTATGTTTCCATATGTAGCCCAATGACCAGTGGAAGTAAAAATGTCAAAGGGTGCTTGAACAGCATAACAGTTGAAAATATCCCTAGAAAATTGGTAACCTAACTTAAATCAATTAAAATGAATAATTTTAATTGATGGAAAGTACACTAGTCTTGTTGTCATTCACGTTTATAAACATGTAGATTTCTGGCTGTTGCAATTAGGCGTACACTTTAAATTATATACATGTAGTAATGTAAAATGCAATAATCATACAAGTTGAATTTTATAGTTTCCCAATAAGTCGTACAGTGCCTTGTATATGTTTTGACAAAGGTCACTCGTAGTATAGCGTTTGTATCCAATGCACATCATGATAAATAGGGGTCGGGCGGTATGACTATTTAGGCCTACTCGAAACATACGTATACATGAACGTACATAAATAGCCTTTTATTTGTTGGGTTGCCGCATTTCAGACATAACACAAAACAATAACTTACAACCAATCACAATAATGAAATACATAAAATAGTACCGTAGTGTAAATGAAGAACATGTAATGTCAATAATTACTTCAGTCCTTAGGAAGCACATTTATAAATAACACAGCCATATTGCACAAAGTTATGGAAGTCCTGATATTTACCCACAATGTATCTAATTATATCACATGGGAACGTTCCTGCACGTGTCCTCGTGCTTCATTAAAAGTGACATCCGTGAAAATGTCTTAGAACAAGAACGACAACTATATTTCTTGACATCCGAATGAGTCTGCAGGTGCGCGCGCAGATTGGACCTGTCAGCGAACGCACGCAAACAATGGACGCACGTGAATGGCTTTTCCCCGGTATGTGTGCGCACGTGACCTTGTAGTAACCATGGACGCGAAAATGCCTTACCGCATATTTTACACTGGCATGGTAGCGTGTGCGTGCGTATATGCATCTTCAAGGCGCCCAAAGAAACATATGTTTTGTCGCAATACTTGCACGTAAACTCCTTCTGAAGATCCTGGGTACAGTGGAATTGTTTATGTTTAGACAGTCCGCTGTACGTGGAATAACTTTTATTGCACGAGTCACACTGGTACTTGACTTGACTGGTCTCTTTCTCCTTCTTTCTGTCATCATTTACCGCACGATTGTCAAGGTAAACAGTCGGTGTTCGTATAATGGGAGAGTTATTTTCTCGCTCGTGTTTAATGTCGTCTGATTCAACTTTAACACCGGTAGGACTGAGTTCCATGTCCTTTCTGTCTTCTGCACCGACCACGTGCTTCTGTTGCTTAGCAACAGCATATGGTGACATGTAGGCGGGTAAATGTGCCGGGGAAAATAAACCAGGTACGTTGGGTAGATATTTCATATAGTCTGCAAGGTACGGATTCGGCTGAAGTTGGTCCCGCAGTAATGACGGCATTGGAAACCCGGGGAATCCTGGGTAATGAAAGAACGGGTACTGTGGTAGACTAGGATAGAATGGCAGTTGCCATGGATACTGAGGTATATTTCCCGAACCCGGTGTTATACTCGGACTTCCGGTTGTAGGGTCTTTATGTGGCAAGGCGCCGCGTGTGTCTGCCATTGTCATTGCATACGGTGGGCTCAGACGCTTGGGTTCTGGAACGACTAATGTTATCCGCTCTGTGCTGTTCGTGTCTGCAATATATAAATAAATAACGTGTGGTTAATATGTGATGCTGTTATCATGCAAAACTCCCACTTGACCTTACCAGGGTTTTCGACAAACAACCATCACCCAATTCACCTTGTAACAATTAAGAAGAGGAAAACATGCAAACTTTAGTCATTCAAATTAGTCTAGCAGATTATGGATTGGATGCCATGCCAAGACAAACCAGTGGCGTTCAATTAGTTCAAATTTTGTGTATACATATCTAGCCGTATTCGCTTTAAGATAATTTTGTGTACTGACGGTTTGGGTTTTAAACGTTTTAATAATAATAACAAATGATGGCTTTATTATTATGACAACTAAATGCATAGTTTTAAATAGTCATAATTGCAATGAACAATAGGTTGACAATAGGTTTATTTTGCAATACAAGGTGGGAATTGTGTCCTTACTGTCAAGGTGGTCTTATATTAGAGGGTGTTTAAGTTAGTTTGTACCGTATTCATACAAGATGACTTTATAAACATTTCTAACTTAAATAGTATTATTTAGGTAAATTATTAAGTAAAACAAGTTTATATAAATTAAAAACATCCAATGATTTTTAAGCATGCATTTCATTCATGCGATGCACTGAGAGCTGATTACTTTTTAAGCAAAATATGATGTAAGTTCATAAACAAAAATCAATCGAAAAAATCTCAGAGGCAGGTACAAGAGGTGCAGGTCCTACTTTCACACGGTCTGTATTCGGACGCCGGAAAATTTCGTCTCGTACGAAAATCAAACATAGAATGTTTTCAATCAAAATAAAGACACTTTTAATTCTGAATCAATATTTATTTTTTGATAAATAGTCGTTCTAATGCACCTGTTTCATTGAAAAAAGCCGATCACGCATTGCTTGTAAACGGATTATAACGATTTTACATTTAAATTTTAATCCAAACGCTAGGACGGTGCTTTCAATAAAGGGGTGAATGTAAAAGTCGTTACTATACAAACTCTCTAAGCACGTTTAACTTCTTTTAAAGTGTACATAGCTACATTCTAACAGTCATTTGATGTCAAAATAATTACTTGCATCGTTTTTAGTATGGTACAAGACTACCTTAATTGCAAATTAAAACTTTGGATGGGTTCCTTGTACTTTGATCCAATCGTCCAAAAATAGACAATTGTTAAAATTTCATAGGGTGTCCTAGAACACTTTCGTATGAAAGTAGAGAGAGAGAGAGAGAGAGAGAGAGAGAGGAGAGAGGAGAGAGAGAGAGAGAGAGAGAGAGAGAGAGAGAGAGAGAGAGAGAGAGAGAGAGAGAGAGAGAGAGAGAGAGAGAGAGAGAGAGAGAGAGAGAGAGAGAGAGAGAGAGAGAGAGAGAGAGAGAGAGAGAGAGAGAGAGAGAGAGAGAGAGAGAGAGAGAGAGAGAGAGAGAGAGAGAGAGAGAGATTCTGTTAAAACTGAAGTGTAAAATGATCTAATGGATATGAAAGCATAATTGTTTTTCAGTTTTTGAAACTTTTAAAAAGAATATCGTCCAATATAGCTCCCATTTCCAAATTAGTGATCGAAATTTGAGTAACTTATAAACAAGCAACGAACAACGGACAGCGTTAAATGCAATCGTCATTTTCCGTATAGTTCCGTCATGTCCGTACTGTACGGAGTCTTCAGAAACTTTAATATATAACTACAGGGGTGAACTATGTGTACAGAGTACAACCAATACCGCCCCAGCAAATTGCCAATAAACATTTGAACAGGTGTATTGATACAATGTTGAACACTGTATGATCAATATTTTCAGATTATGTTTCATTAACAAGTTTCCTAACAATTCACAGTGAATACATTTCCATGTGTGGTGACGTTACTCAGTTTAATATGATTAGGTTTATTTCTAAAGTAAGGGTCTGAAACCGCTAAACAAGAAATAAAATTTGTTTTAACATGAGTTGTGGCATTTTTTGCTGCCTCTGATCACAGGTAACAGTATCATTGATAATGAAAAAATAAACGAAAAAAAAATGCGCTTGATACGTAATTTACGATGAGAATTACGATTTTGTACACCCAACCCACGGTATGCATTATAGTGTTCGCTGTGACCTGGATAATGTAGGTTTTAGAGAAGCAAATTGTGCTAAACGTCGCGAGGGCATCGACTGGTATCAATTATTTCATCCTTAGTATGAACACCACAGAACGACGCGGCCTTGGATCGAACCCTGGACCTACCGCACTTTTTGTCAATATTACTTAGTCATAGATAATGCTGTTCGACCATATGTTTTCGCTGCTTGCTATCAGAGAATATGATGAATGTCGTGGTTTCCCATGCACCTAATTCAGCCAATTAATAAAAATGTGTCGCATTTATTGTTATAATAAATCAACACACCATTGCTTGATTAATGTTAATATGGCATCTCGCGGGCTAGGTTCGAACTCAACTCCTCTCATACACAGCGGACACTCTACCACTATGCTACCAAGGTCAATAAAGGGCTCTATACCAGCTCTATAATTTAATCTATACATGAACTTTGGTATGTCCAGGCGCATCATTCATTGAGAGTTATACCACACCCTACCGTTCTATGGGACGGCGCCGCTCTAAAACACCATAGCCACAGTTGACATACAAATACACTATGACGGAAAAGTCATAGATAAATGAAATTTAAAACATCAAAAATAAATGAAAATTAGAACTGACAATCGGACGACGAACTGCATTCGAAGACTTCACTGATACGTAATGTTATGTTTCTACTGCGGACATTTAGTTATACCCTTGAGGTCTTCTATGGGAAGAGCACAGTTAAGTTAATATCTAAACTCGATTCGAGCATTCCTTGAGTTATAAAAAGTATGGTAATACCAATAAAAAGGTTCGAATCCTCGACCTTTACGTCGATATACGAACCTTGTACCTTAAAATTTTATTTTAACCCATTTTTTAAATTTCACTCTATTATAAATGTTTGTTCTATCATTTTAATTGCCCCCTCAATAGACCCCGGACAACCTTGAACACTAAGATATTTCATTTTGATAAGTGTTTAAAAGTGTAACACATGTTTGCGCCCCAAGTCATGAATTTGTCCAGTTTTTCTGATTCTAATTTAGATTATAATTTCATATCAGTACAAATATAAAGTTTTGGTTAATTACACAAAACTTGAACAAGGTGTATCATTATATAGTATGTGACATGCATGCAATTATTGCATTACATAACAACACACTATTGACCATTACTAGTATATCTAGCCAACTTGTCGCCATTTTCATACAATAAACAATACATTTTGATCACCTCGATTGTTGTAATTGGTTTTGGTCGAATGTAAGATGATTTTAATGATATCTATGATTTTATATAATGTATACTTTATTTCAGTAAATATTCAATTTACTAGAAGACCCATTGACGACCTTATATTAGTAGCACTACCGCTATTTTATATTTTGATGTCAGAACAGGGATCGAATCATCACATTACCTGGTTTCCAAGACCAATAGACTACATTGGAAAATCACATTTGAAGAGCCAATTTGACAATACACCAGTATTCAATATCTGAACTTCATATTGAAATTAAATTATTCGTCTTAAACTCTCAATTCAAACTACAATTCAGAACTGTTAAAACACCCCGGACAGTGATCTAGGTACGTGAGTTAGATTACTCGGGTCAACACCCTGCTCTCGAGGACCAGGTTCTTACGTCATACCACTAAACCTCTGGCACCGTTTACATGTAATGTAATGATTATCAATATGAACATGCACCTATGTCATTGATATAATATATGTATTAGACATTCAGTCATTTAATCAAGATGACGAAACGAACATTTTCTGGCATAGTATATTATTATGATAGTTTGCTTATTACATGTATGTTCTGCATGTACTATCATAATTGTGTTAATGGACAGTATCGCCTTGCAATAAAACCTATTCTAAAGTTTCAATTATTATGCATATATAACTTTCGAGTTACATTCGCTTAATGTGTCAAGTAAGAAAGATACATGTATTTTGTGCGATTGAAAAATGTACCTGCATTTCGATGTAAGAACAGACTTGTGGTTTCAACTGACAACTTCAAATTTGTCACTTCATTAATAGTAAATGCATTGCTATTTTACCGTCCGCTGGACAGCATACCTGAGATGAAAAATGAAATAGGACGTTACTCACCTGACATTTCTTGTATTGATTTAGAATCATCCACCACGTGATTATCGTTCAAATCACGTGCAACTTCTGCTTTCACGTGCGCCATCACACTCATATTCTCGTTAGCAGGAATCACTGTGGTAAGAACTGTCGTCTGCTTTGAAAGTTATCCAATTTCTGTTTTAACTTTTTGTATTAAAGTTTGTCTTCGGTTATTGAGCTAAATGTCCAAATAAGTTCATACATCGACTAGTCACTTCAAACCGATTTTCGTTAAATGACTATGAATGTATAATCTCCCAACATCTGATTGCTATTAAAGGATTTACAATCACGCGCACCTGCTTATACCAATTAAACAAAGTGTTAAAGAGTTTTCTGTTTATTTACAGTCAATCTTACAGCAAAGAAATCGAACGTCACTTTAACTTTATAGATTTATTTAAGTGGCTGGCATGTATTAAGCGTATTAAGCGTTTCACACACATATATATTGATATAGATAGAAACTCCCGCGACGTGTCAGATAAAATGTAAACACTAATGTTCACACATCTATAGATAGTCTTTCTATTTTCTATTTTCCTTAAGTCCTTACGAGTGTTTAAACAAATGCAGCCTCGGGAAAATCCGCTTCAAACACATTTTGTTTCCTTAGCTAAACGTCCGAACCAATCCGTGTCCATCCCAGAAAGCACGAAGCGACAAAACTCCGCCTTCATCTGACGAGAAAAGTTGCAAACCGGATAATGTCGCGCGGTAACAGGTGTCGCTGCAAATAATGTTAATTTATTAAAGCACGCTTAAGGCTCCATTTGTGCATTGATTCGCAATTTTACCATGAAAAGTCTTTTCTCGAAAAGGTGTTCATGTAAATAACACCAGCCACTATAAATGTAATTTAAAACCGAATTGCGCATAAAAATATGAAACTGTCAACCAATGAGAAAACAGAAGCTCTTCAAATGAAGATACGAGACAACCTAAATGATCATTTAACGCCACGCGTGCGCTGTCAGGTGAAAAATTAGCTTTCGATTGAAATGGTGATGATAAGAAAGATTTTACACAGATAACCCACACTAATGAGACTTTTATTGGATAATAAAATCACACGTGCACCTGTTTAGTGGCGACTTTTGATTGGTCGATTGGCACGCGACACGAAAAGATGAACGTTTTGTGCTTAATTAAAACTTCATGTATCTGCCGTCAGTAAAACGAACAGGTGAAAATAAAACTTATGTTGTGTATTTTGAATTTGTTATGATATATGAAGGCAAACGACATGAGGCAATAAGAAAATACGAAAATTACCCAAAGACCACGGCTTTTGGTTCTGCAAAAAAATTCGGCGGTCAGTGCAACCTTTCGTGTACGCAAGCAAATGGTTGTTTGTTTCCCTGATTGTTTAAATACCTTAACAAATTTCGTACTAAGCACTATATAATTAACCAACCGGGTAAACCTCTATATCGTTTCAGGCGGGCTTTGGAGCTATATTCTAACAGTCATTCAATGTCAAAATAATTACTTGTATTGTTTTTAGTATGATACTAGACTACCTTAATTGCAACTTAAAACTTTGGATGGGTTCCGTGTACTTTGATTTAATCGTCGAAAAATAGACGATTCTTATAGTTTCATAGGGTGTTCTAGAACACTTTCGTATGAAAACGGACAGTTTGCATGTCCAATAAATCACAGAGAGAGTTTCTGTTAAAGCTGAAGCGAAAAATGATCTAATGGATATGAAAGCATAATTGTTTTTCAGTTTTTGAAACTTTTTAAAAAAATGTCTTGCGATATAGCTCTATACACTTTAAGAAGATGATTTTATATATAAAAATAAACATGACACCTAGGACAAAGACTTAACTAAATTAAATGTATGGTAAATTGGCTTATGGGACACATATGTTTAGTGCGCCCAATACCTCACGAATTCCTTCTCCGGGTATCTAGCAGCGATGGACCTACGGTAACCATTTTTTCACCAACCCACCGCAATCAGTTAGTCTAATCAAAATATCAAATATCATTGTTTTCTTGGCATAGTTATTTTTCTAGTTCATTGTTCATTGTTGAGGATCTTATGGAAGATTGATTGTTTAGTTTATTGTCAAATAAGTTTCCTCGTAAAATAAAGTCTTTATTATTATTATTATTATTATTATAACCTAATTTCTGACGAGATTCAAACCTTCTATCTCCTGCTTCAAGATAGACTGGTATCACGACCCTACTTTTGTATCTGAAAGTACACATTAGAAATGCGAAACAAGTCTACTCCAATGTGGACGCATTAATAGCACGGCCACAATGACGTTTTTCTAAAGAAAACTGCACAAAGCTGAATACAGCCTCTCCAATCTGCTGTGGGTTGGATACAGTGCCTCAGTTGTGAATGTGAATACACGTGGTTATCTTAAAAAGAAGCAAATTCGATGATAAATACATTTTACTTTTCAAACGGCGTTTTTGTCATTTTTTTATACTTAATTCAACAATACGTGAAACTAATTCAGGAAATATGGTCGACTTTTTGGAAATTTTGTGTTCATTTGTATTTTTTCACATTCTTAAACGACCACCACCAACTTCCATGGTGTAGTGTATGACAAACAACCTACACCTCACAGTACGTTGTCATGGTGACGTCGGTCGACATATTGTACTCATTTGAGCGACAGGTGTGGACACAATCTTACGATGGGAAAATGAATATCCATTGAAACAGTCCTTTTATTTTGTACACTATGCGACAGATTCGCCTTTCCTCGGCAACCCACCAACCAGTGGAAGGAATTTCTGTATCACATCCATTCGCCCTTTGTAGACCGCCGAGTATTTTTTCAATGAATTACTGCAAAATGGCGAATGTGAGTAAGGTTGTTGGTTTTAAATTCAACCAAATGTTTGTCAAGTATCCCAATCATCCTTACGTGTTCCGTTTGATTTAATCGAAAACTTACTAGAACTGCACCCAGTCTGTACCAAACGTGGGGCTTCGGTCAAAGTGAAATCTGCCGCTTTCAAAATATTTCGATTTCCGCCTACCGTTTCAAAACATACACCTTTTTAAAATGAAGTGTATGTACAATGCACATGTACTCATATTCTAACAGTCCATATCAGCTAAATGCATACTTGCTACAGTAGTTATTTTGCTTGCATATATTATTACATGCGCATTGGATTTCCATGGTACAAGGTATGAGGCCGCTTTACAATGACATCGAACCGACCACCGTAGATGACCCTTTTGCTATCTATAATTTCTTATAAGATAAAACTTACTTTAATATTTGATAATTATGCATTATAGTTTTATACTAGTACAGAATCCATCAGGTTAAACCACTTCTAGGTTCTAAGTGTATGTTGCTCACTCGCTTGGTGTTCAATGCAAATAAGTTTGAGGGTTGGTTTGTCCAGTGGTAGAATCATGAGAAATCATGCTATATTCATAAACAACGTTTGAACTGATTATAGTTTATGATTGTTTAGCCTTTCCTCCACATGCTCGAAGCTGTAGCAAACGCCTTTAACCCGAAATAGGTCGATAATACGATGCAATCTAAAGAGTGGGGGCATGCGTTTACGTCGCATACGATTGCATATTGCTGTGTGAATTTGAAAATGACTTTGACACGACTGTTACTTTTATGATGACTTGAAACACTTGTTATCGTGTCCTCGATGACTAATTGTTCTACATTTCCCTGTGTGAACTATATTAATACTCTGTATGAATTTTATGACAGCTGTGATAAATAATGTGCGTCTTTAACTATAATATCACAGTACAAGTGTCGAGTTTTATGTTCATTTTGATAAAAATTGCCACTTGTTAAGGCAAATGGTGTTTAAATGGACGCCACGATTTATGATGGTTACGGAAAACTCCGGTATATCCAAATACCGCGCACCTGCATCACGTGTTTAAGTTAATAACTACATCACTGATTAATATTGGTGTCGAAATTGTCATTATTGTAGAAACAAAACATATTCAACATTCTTGAATAAATATTACAAGATAAAAACTATGAAATAATATATCTACATGTGCGTAAACATATAAAAAATGAAATATGCTAATGAAGTACGCATTACATACACGATTAATCAAGTAAATAATAATGAGAAAAAAGACAATTAGTCATATTTTATAATTTATTACCCGAACATGTTTCACGTCATATAACTAGGCCCCTATGTTGGCCGAATTCAGGATTTCGCGTTAGGCTTACTCAAAAGAAAAATAAATCATGGGGCGTTTTATCAAAGAAAACTCAAAATCACAACAAACGCAAAACGTTTTTTGTGATTGCATTCGAATCAAAGTTTGAAACACATATCGTAGGGTGTTTTCTTGAAATCTACGCACATTGCAACCACCCTCTAACTATTGAGCACCGTATAAGCTGACTACGTAGATCAGGACCCGAAATTACAATCAATACTTATACTCTGCACTCAGCACTCAAAATATTGAAATTCCTTCTTTTGAAGTTCAAAGTGACATATTTTGAGAACGTGAAGTTGAAGTTAATATGTTGCTAAATATAATCATTTGCTTGTTTCCAATTGAAAGTTGGTGTATTTGTAAGCTATAAGTGTAATTTATCATCCTGGGTGCAGCGTGTGGTACTCAGATTCAACAATTACATTTTTATCTCATAAAT
Organism: Spisula subtruncata; assembly: GCA_963678985.1. Taxonomy (NCBI): domain Eukaryota; kingdom Metazoa; phylum Mollusca; class Bivalvia; order Venerida; family Mactridae; genus Spisula; species Spisula subtruncata. Next base: position 1,464,820 of record OY787667.1, read on the forward strand.
AGTGACTAGTTTACAGTGGATTATGCACCAACCATTGTAAGCATTCAATTTGTGTATCTCAAGTTATAGATTTGATTTGCAATTTTCATGTTTTTCCTCCCAAAGCGGGCCACAACATGATACTAAACTCACAGTAGACATACTGTTCTATGGTTCACATTATGTAGCCGGCATTTCGAATCGTTCCAGTGACAAGCTAGCGGCTAATGTACACAAGGGTTAGCTGGGTTGACAGGTGGGTCAACTTCACGATGTTAAGACAAATTGTCCACTCGTATTTAATTACAATCGGCTCGATTTACGAGACGTCGGTGCGATTTCTATGTCCATTCTTATCTGGGTTTCACGCATTGACGGATCGTACAATTTATCTTATATTTTTTAGACCACTTGTTGATTGTCGTAAAATATCTCGAAAGTCGTAAAAATGTCGTAAAGTCGTAAATGGCCGTTAGTAAGTGGAAGCTGTGATATGTACTAGTAGTTGCTAATGCTGAGTGTAATCGAGCAAGCTGTTAAGTATCGGGTAAAGTATCATGTTCGAGTTAATATTATAACTTTCTGTAATCTCATTTCCGCGAACTTAAATGTACGCAAAATTACGAATTCGCGTACTGCTCGACACGCAAAAAATCCACTTATATGTAATCACGGGTGGAACCTTCGACCATGGTCAGGTCTGGCTCCTCCACTGTTGGGAGCGTACATGCAACACAAATACATGACATTTACATGTATACACTCGCAATTTAAATAGGATTCTAGAACTTAGATTTAGTCGTATGTTGTTCTTTTTAAGCAAGAGCACACTCATTGTGCATGAAACTGACTATAAATGTGTTTTAATTTAGGTCTGCTAATTTTGTTCGCCGTCTAGGAATGTGAAAGTTAGTGTCACTTTGTGATCGTAGTCTGTACCTTTGCCGAATAGGAGCAAACAATGTCTTTAAATACAACGGAGCTGTACCCATGATGACACGGAATAAGATTACCAGAACTTTGAACATTGCCCTAGCCTTAACGGGAAGCCAGTGCAATTCTTTCAGGAGATCTGCACTGAATTCGTCATAAGAAACATTGATGACAACTCTGGTGGCATGATTTTGGACTCTTCTGTGATATGCGCCAACATATAGCAGGCTCCTCTACCAAAACGGTCCGTGCAAGCAAATACAACACAATACGACACATCGATGGCGTAGAATAAGAAGGTCGTAACTACAAAGTCAATATTTTGAGAAAACGAGAAAATACTGTCCGATAATTACTCTTTACACATGGTAAATCAAGCGGTTTAAACTTCGTTTTGGTCAACATGACAAGTTCCGATTTTTATGAAATTGGGCTCATACGAGGGTCAGTCAAGAAAAACTGAGAGTTGTTAAATTAAGCCTTCAAAATGTATTTACAATTATATGTTCTACCAAGAATCGTCAACTATTATCCATCGTGGATATTCTGATGAATTCCGTGATCGGATATATGTTTATAAATATAGTTGCCAAGCAACCAAAGAACATCACTAAAGGGTATGCGTTCGCGCTAGCGACTTGTATATTGAATTTGTTGTCAATTCGAACGTTAATTTCAACTTTATACAGCGTAATTTAGTACAACTAACATGTGAATCTTGTAGAATCGTATATATCAAATAATAATGGGCGTTTGTTAAAGAATGGTCACTAATGCTGTATTGTTTAGTTGCCTAGCAACAATTTTACCAGTATTTTATCGATTTTCTCGGCATGTGTTCTTTGCGTTGCCATGGTATTCTAAAACTAATCAATGAATTCACAATTTCTGCGCAGGAGGATTATGAATGTATCTAATGGAGTCCAGTGACCGAAAAAGAAATAAAAAATATAACTTCGTTTTTGAAAAACATCATGCGTTCTTTTGGGTGGGGTACAATTGTGGTCTCACTTCCAACAAATAAAGTGACAATTAATAATTCCATAAAGTATATTTTCTATATTGGAGGAACAAATCAACCGTAATTCAGTACATTGGTAGATTAATTTATTACAAAATAAAAAATAAGTTTGAAAATGTTCAATATAACTTTATGTTTCCATAGCAACGCACAATTGTGTTCCACAGACAGCGCGAACGCATACCTTCGAGTGGTCTTCTTCGGTTGCCTGGCAACAACAATCAGCTTTTCATACCCAAAATTGGTATTCGCCATAACATCGATGAGATACCATATTTCACGGTAATGTATAGACAACATACGAACACTTATTCTCCTGGTCATTATTCACCAACTCTCAGTTTTTCTTGACTGACCCTCGTAATAAGCGCCTTGTGATGCTAATTTTAAATATTTATGAATCTTAAAGGTCGTAAGTAGTAGTTACGACGTTCTTATTCTAAGCCAGCGACATGCATAAATGATCACATTTTAATACATGCATATTCAGTAAAACTTAATAAAATGACCGGGTTTGTTTTATAGAACCCTTGTATCACAACGAGTTGAATATTGAATTCCGATTCTGATTCTCACAACAATTTAAGTTTGTATCTTCCGTTCATATGACATTGTGAATATGAATTAAAATTAGAATTGAAATGATTTGTTATTTCTTTTAATCAAAATGAACCAAAAATGTAATTCAAAGACGCTCAAGTATTTTACAACTTACATGTACAGGCAACACGACTAATACTATTTTATCACCATTGAACTTCAGGAAGAATGATGTTCCTAAAATTGAATAGTGACACTGTATTATGAACGTCAGAAATATACGTTTTTACAATGTTGATAATACCAAACGAAATGTCATGTATCGGTTTTATTGAATGAAATCAGACTCATCGGTGAATTTGCCTCACATATCTCCTCATACATCTTACATGAACGTCTCTGATTTCAACCGTCAATTTATGGATAATGTGCTTTCACAGCGATACTCATTAACCATATTATGTCTAGCTTTTGTTAATCAAATAGAAAATCGAAACGCCAACCTTCCTCTCGATTGTGTGATGTTAAAAGCACGCCGTTCCGTGACAGGTGGAAACGTAACATATGGAACGGTTTTGTGGCTTTTAGCGTCAACCTGCTTCAAGAAAATCCGATTATGATCGCAAATAATAAACAGCGAACGTACAAAGTATTCATTACACGGCCCTGGTACGGGTCTAGTTTGTCCATATTGGATAACAGATATTATATATGTTAATTAACTATATACACGTATGTATCATTTGCGCGTACGTAATTTAAAAATTAAATGAACTCCAACGTAAGAACAAATAAATACGCTTTTCTGTGTTTCCCACCTCAATAGAGATGAATTGGTTGACAATCCAGAGGTAGCCTCTACTGGTGTATCGGTGCTGTACATCGGACACGCTTAAGAACCAGTTGGGGGAAAGAGTTATATTATGGGGAACGCTCTCGGGTTCATTGAATCACACCACTCTCTTTTACTTCCTGTCCCTTCAGCAAACCACGTTAGAAATAAGTGCTTACACTTTATGGGTTATCCTTGACCGCAAAGTTTAAATAATTACGGTACATGTTTAACCCTACATTTCTAAATATTAAAACAACCTCATGAATGATACAACGGATTTGCTTTTGCTTTTCACTTGTGTTGCCTTTTTAGACAGGCATGTTCATCTATTCATTTTTTTAAAGAACGCCGATATTATTATAAGACCAATCTCGGGGACAGTTTCCAACGAGAAGTGATTGGCTGGAGTATGATCTAGGGCCTCACTTACTCTGCCACCTGTTACAACCTGTATTATATTATCAAGTAAAGAACACATACGTGGCAATATCGACACGTGTACTGATCTCTTTATAGAACAATGTAGAAATAACATTCTCACTCTTAACGCTTATCATACTCACTTGACATTTACAGTCATTTCAAAGTAATTGATAACGGCTGAAAACATTAGCTCGACCGTCAGGTAAACTTTGAGAAATAACATTATCACTCTCAACGCTTATCGTACTTACTTGACATTTAATGAAATAGTGATACTTACAGTAAAACCTCCCTTATAAGAATCCAAGGAACCTATGTTTAACCACACTATAGAAAAAATAAAAGTAAAATGACGGGTTTTTTTTCATTTTAATTTTTTCCCCAAATACTGATACTGCCACCTGTGTGTTTAACAGTGTATTTTCATCATCAAAACAAGACGAAAACCCAGTGATGACTCCAATGATGTAGCGAGTTCGGGAATGAAGTCACCACTGGGTTTTCGAGGATGGTGTATTTCAGTCCGGTTGAGTTTGTAATGTGATCTATTTGATAAGGGTCAACATAATTATTTTTCTTGTGATCATTTTGCAACATTGAATAAGACAGACTGGTGTAATTCTAAAAAAATCGTAATGTTAGATCTACAACATTGTAAACCATTATAGTTGATTAAAAAGTTGATGACTAAGAGCTGATAATTCCATTTTCACTAACACCGATATGGTGTGTCAAACCTCTGTGATGACAAAATGCTACCCTGTGCTCGGTCATTTCTGTTGGTCTCCAGATGCATTGACAAAAGCCGAGGTGATCAGAATGTCCGGTCTTTTAGCATTTCTAGCCTTGCAAAGTATGGAAATAGAAATGGCAAAAAATGTCTATATAATTCTTACAACTTAAGTTTCTGCAAATATGGCAGTATATATCAGTAACATAGAAAAAGACGACAGTATGGCAATTACATAAACGTTTTGAAATTCACACTCAGATAAAATGACATTTCAACATTTTCACTTCGCTTCCTTAATCATGTGTTCCTTTTAACGTAATACTGAAATGCATAAAATTGTTTCTTGACCCCTGTGTCTGTTAAATTGATTACATTCATCCCCAGTTAGTGGTTAGTCGGATTTCCAACTAATTAATAATGCAGATGAACAAGAAGTGACAAAAATAGAGACCGGAATAAAATTGACAATTTTATTCAGAATAAACAGCTAATATGTTTGATTCATTTTAAATTCTTATCGTATACATGTACATATATTGCAACAATTCTAAAGTTCGCATATACAGAAACATAATAAATAAAGTTAGTAGATTCATCCACTCATGTATATATAGATACATGATTCATCAGACTTTGAGACCACGCATGTTTTCTCAATAATCCAATCAAGGGGAAACCACTCCGTAAAATAATATGTTGTGGAGATGTGAATTAGCTCACTTTGTGTATGATGAACGCTAGGATTGTTGTAACTAGTCTATCCAGTCATAGATGGATGGTCGAACTGTCGGCGAATCTAAAATACAAAAAAGATAAGTTTGCTTTGTTAATATTGACAGTTCACTTAAGAAAGGGAAGTCACTCGTACATGGATTAACTGGTACGTCTTCTTTATCTGAAGAAGTTAACTCCCCTTATCCGAGTTTAGTGAATCGGGCACGGGAAGTAGTACTCAGTAGAAACAGCAAACCATATTATAAAATACGAGACTAATAATATGCTTAAGTCATTACATTAGGACAAACATCAAACCCAGACTAGACTTCAATGAGCACACTGTTATCAGTGGTATTTTGTGCTAGGTAGCATCAAGACAAAGGGCCCTGTTATTTTATGTATATGGCCACAATCACTATCCAAAAACCTGTGACTGAATACTGACAAGCACTAATACAATTTTAAAATAGTAACGGGATGGATCTATAGAATACACATCAACCAATAAACAAATTGTATTTTAAATGAATTAAATTATATCATAATTAAGCATCACTGGGTCAACTGTGCTACATTTTATTGCTGTCTTATTAAACTATTCATTATACTGAAACTAAGTATACAGACATGTTTTTAATTCTATGAAATGCTTCACAAATACCCATTTCGGGCCTCATATTTGCAATAAAACATGTATGATAGAGGAATTTATGATATAATATATCAGATATGTACTTGATTTGGACATTCCAATTCAAATTTTTGTGAATTTTTATAATGTTTAAAGTTTTTATAGCGTTTTCATATGTTTAGTGTGCAAATCAATTTAACTTGATGGACCCTTTTGGGACCTCATACGTATATGCGAAATAAGGGGCCGAACAGGTTGTCTTTTTCATTTTTCTGGAAGCCAATATATTTATTACTATTTTGTGAGCGTTTGGTGTTTTATACATGTTTTGAATTTGGCATCATTTGTACTAGAACCTAATTTTTTATGTTCTTACCCAATTTTTGATTTCATGCGCATGCGGGTTAGATAACCCGGTCCTTCTTAAGGCCAAAATAATATAATGTTGTGGCTCTAGTAACATTTAGGGAAAACTGGGGAAAACTAAGGTCGGTTTGAGTTATAATAAACACACTTTTAATTTGCTGATGCCTAACGGTAATTATCATCTGAACACACACCGATATGCAACCTCGTCTTGCATGGTTTAATGCTTAAAACCGAACAATGACCACTACATCACGTGACTAGAAATAGCGAGTAAATCGTGATTGATAGCTCACGATGTGCTCAGGTGTTGACATTCTTGTGTTATACTGGGTGGGTTTGTGTCATATTGTAGTTTGCTGTGCTAAAACAGAACTGATGAGGTAAGTTATAGTTTGGCGAATATTATTTCATGTATATATCATCTGTATCAGTATAAGTTCCACGAAAATGTCTCATTTAATTAGCAAAAGTCTCCGTGTTGTGTGTGACTTGGTGTTATGGATATATGGATTTTTTCGGCGCGAATTCGATCTATCAACTGATCAGAAGTTAGTTCAAGCCTAAAACTAGTTAGTGAACCATAGTGCACCATACCGTGAAACATACGTAGGGTCTAACATTAGCACCATTCATTAGTAGTACGAAAGACAACTTTTGAATTGTTTATTTTAATCAAAAATCCTTACTGAGTCTGGTAACGAGTTCCGGTCGTGGATAATCACGTATCTTGCGTGGGATAATCAAAGTTTGATAAACAAAATAATATTTGTATCAGCGTTACTCACAGGGTTCAGTATCAAGAGTAGTTTCACTTATGTTATAGTATGATAGAAATGGTTATTTGTCCATGTTTTTAGTAAGTGGTAAGTGTACAAATATTCCGTGAAGCTTCTTCTGTGTCTTCCATCCTAGCTGATGCAGTATGCTCGTTACACTACTTTTTATCCATAATATTCAGTTTTAGTCATTGCATCCAAATCTGGGGGCATATCTTTGTTTTCAATTTTATCCTAATGGGAATCGTTTGTTTAATAGCGTTTGATAACTTGATTACAATATTGAACATGTTGGGACAATATTTAGTCTAGATTTAGTAATTATCGTAAACAACTGAAATTTCCATTCAGAATCAAACTACGTCCCCATTATTGCTTTGTATGGTGTTACAAGAATAAACGAATTGTAATTGGTCGTTTAACAAAATTATTATTACATTAAATCAAATTAGGTAAACAAAATGAGCAAATGGTCGATACATGTTTTGTTATTTAGTAAAATGCTAAAATCCAGATACAAAATGTACTAATAAGTTGGCCTACATAGTTTGCTTAAGGTTATTGCGACCTTTTAAATTATGCGGAAGGATAAACATCGCAGTCCCTTAAACGCATCTCGATCATATATCTACCATGATCAAAACGTATGCAAAAGCTTAAAATTGATGTGTCATTCCTTTTCATGTCTTAAAATCTAGATAATTCTGAAAAGTTAATATTAATTTGCATTATTGATAAAAATATTAATATACATTATTGATAAATATATCGAAGACGCTATCTATCGATGAAACGTTACGAATGATTTTTCCACTTTCTTTAACACCGAATCTCGCAAATTAGTTACAACGTTTGTAAAACGTAATACTGTGTACTCCTATCAAAACTATTCGATACTTTAAACCGCATCCCGACCCTTTTAGAAGGTACATTTGCATTTATTTCTTAAGAGTATTGACTAGCAAATGCAGAATAAACATCTCTTAAATTATTAATGGTAAATGGTTAACATAAGTACTTGATTATAAACGTTTATTAAACACTTATTATAGCGAAAACTATAGACAACGGATGCGAAACTTTCTGATATTATTATAAGTTAAATTTTTAAAAATCTAGCCCAGCAATCTTCATGTCATTTGCTATGAAACTTTTATAATTGTATCTGTATTTGTTGCAGATACGAAAACTGTATATTGTCAGGAAAAATACATAGATCCTGATATTGTTTAAGGACTTTTCACGTTAAATATATTTTTTTTAAAACATATTTTAAAATACAATTTAAAATAAATGTAACTTACAACAAAGTATATAATAAACTTTACTGTTTGATTACTTTCATGCGAAATTTTATGTATGCCAAGTTTTATGCTTTTTGAACCAAAACTATTTCGGTAAAATACATTTTTTAGTTTTTAGGGTTTTTCCCCTAAATCTAAGAATATCTTAAAAACTAGCCGAGCAAAACTGTTGGGAATTTGCAAAGTGATTGACATTATTCTGATCTTCATAAAATAACATGTTTTATATACCTTGTACAGAAACATCCAAAAGTGAGGTGATGAACCCAATGTGTAAACAAAACAATAATGCTGCATGTTGTCTTTACAGAGTTATTGCCCTTTTGGTTATTTTTGTGGAGCCGCTGTGTTCAAGGTGAAGCGCTGTCTATTGGAATTGATCGATAATGGAGAACGATGAGTTCAAGTCAAAGGTAACTGTTGCTAAACCTATATTGACAGATGTCTGAAATATTGGAATGAAACTTTTTGTATACATGTAGGTTGTTTGTACTCGTGTGGAGACGCTTGTGATTGGAAGCTGAACTATTTGGGTCATGGTTACTGTTACTAAAATCGGGACCTTGTCTATAAATAGTGTCCAGAGTCCCTTCTAAAATCTCTCGATGTAAAATCAATAATATTTAGTTATGTGAGATAGGGATGACTCTTTTTGTTTTGGTTCATTGTTTGAAGACCCTAAGGACTTTTATATAGTGACAATAGGGCTGATGAGATACATGTCTTTGTTACTAAAGTAGAAAATCAGTTTCTGTCAATCCGCTGTGGTCGAGCGTGGCATCCGTCTTGTGTCGCTTTTTTTAAATATATAAATAATTGTTGAAGTGATTTGGATTCAATGTTCAGAGTACATATTGTTTGTGTATGTCTATTGAAAACAAAACAATGAGGATATCGTGTCCCTAACATCAAATGTGTTAATCATAGTTATTTACATATCTTTCTTTTCTCATGAGTCGTCTAACAATATACCAGCATTGTATCGTATCACAATGTTTTGGCCAGACACATTTTGCAGATGTCATTTTGTTTGAATAAATTTTAATTGAGTATGTTGATAATGGGGTTCGGGGTATTTTGAATTATGTCATTTACTTATAATTTTAACAATCTGGGGTGCTATATTTGAGTTGAAGGGCAGTTTCTATAACTTATTTTTGTTTGAAATTGCCAGTCGTATAATGTGGGTAAAAGAAATATGTGGAATCTATTTTAATCGAAATTGCTCATTGTCATGATGTTCATTTTAGGAACGTTTAGAATTTTTTATATCTAAATTTCAATTGAAGACTGTTTGAGTTATCTAATTGGTGTACTGCTGTATTTGAGTTAAGCAGCAGTCGGAACTTATGCTTGGAAATATATTATGCAAATTGTCAATTACTGCATTGCATATTATTTCGTTCCTTAATGTTAACTTGTGAATAATTTCAAGTATCTGCGAGTGAGAGCTGTATGTATTGTTAAGATGGATGCTCTTCTGGAAGAACGGTAGACGTGGATTTCGTCGATGATCCTCCAGTGTGTCCCATCCTAGCTGATTCATCATGCTTGTTACACTGCTTTTTATCCATAATCATTGCATACAGATCTGGCGGCATGTCCTTGTATGTTTTCAATTTATCCTAATGGGAATCGTTTGTTTAGTAGGATTTGATTACTGAAATTACGATATTCAACAGATTGGGACAACACTTAATTAGAAATGATTTAGTAATTTTTGTAAACAACATTACTGACAATACCATTCGTAATTGAAGTTGAACTCCATAATTGCCTTGTATGGTGTTACACGAATAAATTAATTGTAATTGGTAGTTTGACAAAGGTATTATAAATAAATCAAATTTGGAAAAGAAAATGAGCAACTGATCGATATACTTTTATTATTAAGTCAAATTATAAAATCGAGATACCAATAACACTGTGTAAGAACGAGCCGATTTCCGGCAATTGCAATAAGTACACTGTGAATTATAAAGTACAACAATAAGGAGTACAGTGTCTGTGATAAGATTTTACATGTGCTTTCAAAAGCAGTAAATGATAAGTTGAATTTTATAGCTATCCGATAAATCATACAGTGATTTAGTGTATACGCTGTGAATAAGTACATAGTTTGTTTAGGATGATGAACCAATTGTATAATACTGTGTTTTGTCTTTACAGAGTTATTGTCCTTTTGGTTGCCTTTGTGGATGGAGCCGCTGTGTTCAAGGTGTAGCGCTGTCACTTGCAATTGATCGAAAGTTGAAGTTCAAGGCAAAGGTAACTGTTACTAAACATTTCGCTGGCTTAGAATGAGAAGATTGTAACTACAAAATCAATATTTCAGGAAACAAGAAAAACTGTCTGACAATCACTATATACTTATGATAAAACAAGTTTTGCAACGATTTTCATGAACTTAGGCTCACTTACAACCTTCTCATTCTAGGCCAGCGATCTCTTGGCAAACGTCTGAAATATTGAAATGAAACTTGCTGTATACACGTAGATTGTCTGTCAGAAGCCGCATCTAGTGATTGTAAGCTGTACTGTTTGGGTTAGCGTCAAGGTAGCTGTTACTTAAATTTTATGTGTCTCTTTTTGTTTCGGTAGTAGTTCGTTTGTAAAACCCTGTGACAATAGAGGGAATTGAATGTATTTGCTACTGAAATCGGAAATCAGTTGCATGCAATGCACTGTAGACGAGCGTGTCGTCCATCTTGTGGTTCTCTTGATTTGAATGTAGAAATAATTGTTGAAGTGATTTAGATTCAATGTGAAGAGTTCATATTGTTTGTGTATGTCTATTGAAAACAGTCAATAAAGATATCGGTGTCCCTAAAATTAAATGTTTAAATATAGTTATTTACATATCTTTCTCTTCTTAGAAGTCGTCTAAGGGTGTACCAGAATTGCATCGTATCTCAATGTTTTGTCCAGCCACCTTTTTGCAGATTTCGTTTTGTTTGAATAAAATGTTAATTGAGTATGTTGATAATGGGTTTCGGGGTATTTTAAATTATGTCATTTGCTTATAGCTTTAACAATCTGATGTACTATATTTGAGTTGAAGGGCAGTTTCTATAACTTATTTTTGTTTGAAATTGCTAGTCATATAATGTGGGTTAAAGAAATATGTGGAATCTATTTTAATCGAAATTGCTCATTGTCATGATGTTCATTTTAGAAACGTTTAGGATTATTTACATCCAAATTTCAATTGAAAACCATAAATTAAGTTATTTAATTGGTGCACTGCTGTATTTAAGTTAAGCAGCAGTCGGGGCTTATGCTGGAGATATATTATGTAAAATGTCAATTACTGCATTGCATATTATTTCGTCCCTTAATGTTAACTGGTGAATAATTTAAAGTATCTGCGAATAAGAGCTGTATGTACTGTGATGCAGTGCATGTTAGTTGCAGATTATTTACACGATGTATGTTGTGATAGCCAATTCACTTGATGCATTTGTTCTTTCAATTAGTTTGTGCTTAGCGCCAGGCCAGTTTGTGTGTGTATCTATTGAATACATATACCTCTGTGGTTTAAGTGCGGCATGAATACTAGTAAATTAATAAATGGTATATTTCTTGCTGTAGAATTTGTTTGTGCTTAGCGCCAGGCCAGTATGTGTATGTATCTACGAATGCATTATACATCTGTGGTTTAAGTGCGGCATGAATACTAGTAAATTAATAAATGGTATATTTCTTGCTGTAGAATTTGTTTGTGCTTAGCGCCAGGCCAGTATGTGTATGTATCTATGAATGCATTATACCTCTGTGGTTTAAGTGCGGCATAAATACAAATAAATGAATTTATGGATTAGTCTTGCTCTTCAATTTGTTTGTGCTAAGGGCCAGGCCAGTATGTGTGTGTATCTATGAATACATATACCTCTGTGGTTTAAGTGCGGCATAAATACAAGTAAATTTATTAATGGTATTTTTCTTGCTGTTCAATTTGTTTGTGCTTAGCGCCAGGCCAGTATGTGTGTGTGTCATTGAATACATATACCTCTGTGGTTTAAGTGCGGCATAAATACTAGCGAATGAATATATGGTTTAGTCTTGCTGTTCAATTATTTTGTGCTAGCATAATGCCAGTATGTGTGACATAATATGCAATTTAGTGATAAAAATTGCATACTATTTCTAAGCATGGGATCGAACTGTTTCTTAACTTAAATACAGCAGTACTCCAATTGCACGACTTAATGAACAGTCTTTAATTGAAAGTTGGATATAATTAGTCCTAAACGTTTCTAAAATTAACATCATGACTATGGGAAAATTAGATTAAAATAGTTGCCACATATTCCTTTAACCCACATTAAATGATTGGTATTTTCAAACTGGGATAAGTTATTGAACATTCCTTCAACTCAAATATCGTACCCCAGATTGTTGGAAATTTTAAGCAAATGACACACTCTAAAACGTCCTAAAACCCGTCATGAACATACTCAATTAACATTTATTCAAACAAAATGAAATTGGCAAAAAGGTGTCTGGCCAAAACATTTGAGTTACGATACAATGCTGGTATACCCTTAGACGACTCTTGAGAAAAGAATGATATGTGCATAACTATGCTTAACACATTTGATATTAGGGACACCAATATCCTTTTGTTTTGCTTTTCAATAGACATGCACGGATACTATGTATTTTAACATTGAACCTAACACACTTCAGTAAGTCTTTCTACATTCAAAACAACAGCACCACAAGCCGGGCCTCATGCTTGACTACAGCACATTGTCAGAATATGTTATTTTCAATTTTTGTAACAAAGACCTACACCCAACCAGCCCTAGTATCACTATTTAAAAAAAGTATTTAGTCTTCAAATAAACTGACAAAACAAAACCAAACGGTTGTTGCCAATGTCGTATACCTAAATAAACATCATTGACTTGAAACTGGTTTTCAAAATTTAGTGGCCTTGACATTGACTCAAACACTCAATCACAAGATGCGTCTTCATACTAACAACCTTTACACTATTTGAGGGCTGTTCTAGCAGTTCACGTGTTCAACTATCCTTTGACCTTTTAACGTCACCGTCGTACTGTTTCATCAAAGCATGTACGTAGCGGATCCCTAAGTTTTCCGAAGTCAAGAGTAAACGTAAATACGAGTAAATACGAACGTACGTGGGAGAAGATTTTTGACCGTTAAGTGATATTCTAAAGTTAGGAAATGAATCTTAGTTTTCCGTGATATACCGGCCAATATATAAAATTATATCATATATATTTGGAGTTCATATGCCTGAGTAGGCCTGGGTGATTAATAAGTGTGCAAATGTGAACGATAACAGTCCTATACGTTTACATTGAGTAAAATACAGAAAGTTCTATTCTATTTAATGGTCTTATTTATCCTCGCCACCGGATAATCCGTATGGGCGAAGCCCCCAGTACTTTAAAGTCTTTTGGGGGATAGTGCATGATACAGAAGATGCCACAATTCCAGAAGTATTCCTGGTTCTTTTACATGCCAGGTGTATAGCACCCATACATGGGACCTCGGGTTACAGTATCATCCGAAAGACTTTTAGTAATTTTAGATGGCCAGCGCGGGATTCGAACCCACAAACCCGAGATCAGTTATGGCTACTAATCTCGCGCTCCACCGACTGAGCTAAGCGGCCTGGCTATACAGAAAGGTTTAGAATCTGTGATTAGTAATAAAATTAAATGTACATTAGGTCAGAACTTCATGAGTTTTCATCTATACTTTTTTTGCCCCCATCTTTGAAGAGTGGTATATTATTGCTTTGTACATGTCGGTTGGTAGGTCGTTATCTCAGTAGATCAAAGGGTTTCCGTTAAACTCTACGTTTCTAAATAAATATCTTACTTGAAACAATTCCATGGCCGACATATCGGATTTGTCCGGGACAATATGTAAAAACAATCACGTTTTGCTTTTCACAAGTATGGTCTTTTTAGACAGGTCTAATAACCCGTTTTTTAAAGAAAACTTACAATATCATGAAAAGACCCATTCCGCGGACAACATGAAAGTTACAAACGAGAAATACAGTACTAAATACGAGCGTACGATCCTGGCCCTGATCTCACGAAGCATTCGAGCAGAAATCTCATCTCAAATTGAGATTGTCCAAATCAGAGTCTGATTAAAAAAGCAAATGTGAAGTTAGAACTCGTTTACTCAAATAAACAAAGAATAGCGTTTGCTGTTTTTATGCTAATTTTGAGTCCATTCTCCCTTGGAAATAACTCAAACGACAAGTGACAAAACTCAGTATTTGAGATGAGATTTAACTCAAATTGAGATGTTTGGTGAGATTCGGACAAGGACCTCTCTCACTATCCGTTTCTTCAAGAATACGGATATATCATTAAAAAGCTCGATAATTAGACAATCCAAGGAACCCATTGTAAACTATGGAAATGCATAAAATAACTATCTTTTCTTGACCCTTGGTAAACTTTGAGTAGTAGAGTGCATGTATCTGGAAAATTGACTACATTCATTCTCAGTAGGTGGTTAGTCGAATTATGTAGGTGAAAGAGAAATAACTAAAATAGAGGCCGGAATAAAATGGACAATTTTATTCAGAACGAACAGAATGTTTAATTAATTTTAATACATAAAATAGTTCGAAGAAATATTCAACAATTCTAAAACGTTAAAGATTGATTACACATGTTTTCTCAACATACCCACCAAGGGGAAACTACTCTGAAAAACTATGTGGCGGAATTATGAATTAGCTCCCTTGGTGTATAATGAACGCTAGAAGTGTTGTTACTATCGAGTCATAGATGGATGGTCGAACTGTCGTCGAATCTAAAATACAAAAAGATACGTTTGATTTGTAAATATAGACATTTCAACAACTGATTGAACTTTATTTCATTTGGAAAAGGGAGATCACTCGAATATTGATTTACTGATTCTTTATCTGATGTAGGTTATACTCCTCTATCCCGAGTTAAGCATAGGCGGGTCCAGGAGGGGGCGGACCCGGCGTACGCCCCCCCCCCCTAAAATCGCCAAAGTAACGATTTTTATGACTGAAATAGTCTAGTTAAATGTAATTTGCCTTTAGTTCTTTGTGAAAAAGTATTAAAATGTAAAAATTTGCCTTTAATTCTTTGTGAAAAAGTATTAAAATGTAAAAATTTCGTGCTCGCTCCGCTCGCAAAGTTTAGCTTTATTCTATGAAAGAAGCGGCGCATCCACAAAAAAGGGGCTACAAGTACGTCTATATACTGGATCTTTCTACAATTAATGAAACACTACATAGACTTTAAAGACTTAAATTACTCTGGTGTTGAAATAAAGCATGCCCTGTTTACTAGCCAATAAGGTTTCTCAGACCACCAGAATGCACCAGATTGATCCCTTGTTTTGAAAATTTTCCCGCCAGAGCTGCCTCCCCGGACCCCCTACTAGGATTCAGTACAGATAACATAAGTGAACATTTTTATATTACTTTTTTACTGAAAAAAAATGTTTGCTCGCCTGGCTCGCAAAGTAACTTCAATCTACGAAAATGTGTCAACACACGTTCTTTGCGAAAACGTACACCCTCCATAAGTATTCTTATATTGATAAAAACGCCCACCTCCTATAACTAGATATAAAACCCTTAAAGTTAGCATAAACGTCTTCACATTAAGGATAGATCTCAAAATCGGGCACTTGTGCAAACACTTCATTACGATTGATCTACGAACTGTTTTGTATTTAATTATTAAACGTGTCCTGATTAACACCAAATAAGGTATCTCAGAACGCCCAGAATGCATCAGATTGATCCATTGTTTAGAAAAAAATCCCCGGGGGAGCATGCCCCCGGTCCCCCCTACTTCAATTGCTCAACTTCCAGTTACCGCGTAATAACAAAATTGCCAGAGAATCATTAACTCAGTTGTTATATATGAGTTATATAACCAAATATGCTTCCATGAATGAAGTGTTGTAATGTTAAAGACGCTCCTACGCCCATGCAGGACTATGCCCTGGACACCAGCAAATTTCTTACGCCCCCCTAACCGGAAATCCTGGATCCGCCCATGTTAAGTGACGGTTTAGGGACACGCGAAACATTGTGCTGAATTGGGCTCGGGTAGTAGTAATCAGTAGAATCAGAAAACAGATTAAGAATCAGACTAGTAACTCAAGTCATTAGGACAAACACCAAAGCGAGAATAGTCACCGTTATACAGAAAAACTGCGAAGAAGGACTGAAAACAGTTAACAGTTAACTACACGGATACTAAAATAAAATTTATTATTACTATGGCAATAATTAAACATATTTACGTGAGCAGGAGCTGGTTCCATTGATGACATAATACCCATATGCGCATGCGCAGTGGTTGTCCATGCACGCCGTGTTTCTGCCACCACATTCTTTACTAACCATACATTGTAGTCCGAGATAGATTTCTGAAACCAGAATAGTATAAGCACCAGTTTTCTTACCGTGAACAAGACTACGTAGATACATTCAATAATATAGCACCTGTAATAATTATAGATCAAACTAGTTATATATAACCAATTTTTAGAACTGTAGAGCGATTAAAGATGCAATACTGCACTAGTCAGTATTTTACCCGCCGGGGGGGGGGGGGGGGCGAATACGACATTTTCATTTTTTGGACGTCTAAATCCCTACCCTGGAGACGATGCTAACTGTCTGATGCAAGAAATCACGTAATAATTCCAAAATTGAACTAATTTGAAACCGTGCATGTGGCAAATTCGATAACGAACGCTTCAAATTTTGAAATAGATTCTTCTGATATCGACTCATATTTGCACATGGAAAACAGTGGCATTGCCTTTGATGTGGAATTGACTATTAAAGTCAAGATAAAAGCTTCAAACTGTAAACGTTGTATCACATTTTCTGATTCACAAATTATGACTTCAACAAAACATCTCTGGGACCCTATTGAACAGCACTTTGAAATAACGTGCATAATTTCGAAGTGTTCTGATATTATTATTGATCGAAATCGTTCGTGGGGAAGGGGGTGCTGTATTTACTTACGGTTATCACATTTGGTACCGTTTGGAAACATCCAATCATCACATTGACAACGATGACGTATGCACGTGCTGTTGACGTCATAACAATGTTCCGATAACACACATGGTTCGTCTGGATAGCTTTCTAAAAATACATAATAAAATAACAAGTAAATCTACTGTCAATTCAAGTTTTATTTCTAAGACAAAGCATAACGCATTTGCTATTACAAACAGTATAAAAACATTAAAAACTGTAAAGCACAAATAATTTGCAACAGAATAAATATCAAGAAACAAGCTGCACTAGACACTGTGCGCACAATAGGACCCGCACCAAGTGACACTCTTGTCCCTCCTATATACACAATGTGTTAATTTATTAAGACACCTTGGTACATCCATCCAAAAAGTATAAAAAAAAACACGAAACCCCAGCCAACATAAGGGAAGAACAGCATAATATGGAACTCGAAAAAAGTCTAGACACTAAACCTATCACACTGAATGGAATGTATGTGTTAGATCGTTCACATACCGATATCAAATACAAGATAATATCGATATCTGTAGAAGCGTAAACTTACGTGCGCAGTAATATCCGTTTACAAATTCAATGGCGGAAGATGTAAGGAAAGGGTTGGGGGAAACTGGTTTGCTTATATTGGTTACTTACTCATCTTACATGTAGCACCACGCTGGTAGCTGTCTCTGTTACACTGACATACTTTGTTTATATCTCTGATATCTTCCTTAGCACAAACCATGGTAGATTCACCCTGTATACAATCACTTCCTGTCATGCACGTGTTACCGTGCCCAGTTTTAGAACTTTGTGGATCTGAAATCATGTGATATTTTATGTTAGTATACAAATAAAATTACGTACAAGATGTACATGATGTACTTATTTGTTGATCTCGGTGTCCCAAACGAACGTATTTGATTTGGCCCTGTCAGATACTGCCTTGTGAATTTAAAGTACACTTAGTCATCACTACAAGCGATGTATTACAACATGGCAATATTCGAAGACAAAGTGAAACAACCCAATCCTTGTTTACCTGAACTTCATTTCGTCTTATTATGAAACTTCTTAATCATTATTTATCATTTATCGGCAACTCTTGTTTGCTGCGATTGTGAGGGGCTTATCAATACGTTTTCTTATTTAACGTCTAATAGTTTTTAATCAATATTTCAACGATCAAAATTGTAAGGAATGTCTCATTAAAAAGAGAGAAAAAAAACAACATAAGATGTTTGTAAAACACATTTGCCTCCATAGCAACCCAATAATTGAAAAACGTAAAGGTAACAGTGACCTTAATCTTTGACCTACTGACCTCAAAATCAATAGGGGTAATTTTCTGTTGCTGTAAAGTTCGAAGAGTTTGAAGAAGTTAGGACAAAGCCTTCTTGTGTCATTAAACGGAAACCAGTTGGTCTTCTAATCGACCGACCGACCGACCGACTGTCTGACCGACCGACCGACCGACTGTCTGACCGACCGACCGACCGACCGACCGACCGACCGACCGTCCGACCGACCGAAAGATATGCACAAAGCGATATACCCCCTCATCAAAGATGGGGGCATAAAAAGAAATGGTAAACATACCAGCATTACAAAAGTCTCCGTTACAACAAGATGTGGTGGCTACACATTCTACACTACGACTGCAACCTTTCTCTACAACCACACCCTCCTCATACCATCGACTGTAACATCGATCCTATATACATAAAATATAATATACATAAAATATAATCTACATAAAATATAATATACATAAAATATAATCTACATAAAATATAATATACATAAAATATAATATACATAAAATACAATATACATACAATAAAATATACATAAGATATATGCTCAGTACATCTAGAAACGCAACGTTTTCATCCTTGGTTTTTTCTAATTTCCATAGCTCATACAAATTTTTAATTTTGTGAAATAATATTGTATAATCGTGTAGAAACCTGGCTATTATCCAAATTTTATCGTTCGGGTTACGTAACTCCCGCACGTCAAGAAAATGCAAAAACGCACGAATTCCACGTGCACCATTTATACATGATAAATTTTGGTGTAAATTACTTCGAATCCTTTGTAAGGTTTGCCAATGGAAAGAAAATCACAAAAGAAAAGTTCTAGACTTCAGAATAAAAATATCAGGATAGTCCGAACATGGACCAAATCAAGCGATTCGGATGCCTATGACGGAGACGTCAGCTGGGAGGTTTCACTTTGGCTAAATTGCCATGAACCGACTATGTTTCATCTGGAGGCACTCTACTAGCACTTTGGCACCGTTCACAACAACTCATGGCCAGGTCATCCATATGAAACAACTCTCCGAGAGGACCAGTAACTCCACATGTACCATCTCTAGAAAAAGTTCACAACTGGTTCAAACACTTCTAATCAATATGTAGGGCGTCATGCATATGTAATCAATCAATAATTAATCAATATTCTATCTTTTCACTGAGAACAACGATTCTGATAAAAATAGGTTTTTACACATTTCTGTTCCGTTACCTTTTAGCCGCACTATATACACAAGTGTTGTTCAATTGCATCGATAGCACTGTATGGAAACAATGTTACAGTTGCATTTTTTATGGAATAAAATGTCATCAAGTAAATGCAGTTTGGTTGCCAATCATGCAAAGTTTGAAAAGTGTTGACAGAAACCCCAGTGTTGCGTTTCTAGATGTACTCAGTATATTATACATAAAATATAATCTACATAATATGTAATATACATAAAATATAATATACATAAAATATAGTATACATAAAATATAGTATACATAAAATATAATCTACATAAAATATTATATACCTAAAATATAATATACCTAAATTATAATATACCTAAAATATAATATACCTAAAATATAATATACCTAAATTATAATATACCTAAAATATAATACATGTATACCTAAAATATAATATACATAAAATTTAATATACATAAAATATAATATACCTGAAATATAATATACCTAAAATATAATATACCTAAATTATAATATACCTAAAATATAATAAACATAAAATTTAATATACATAAAATATAATATACCTGAAATATAATATACCTAAAATATAATATACCTGAATTATAATATACCTAAAATATAATATACCTAAAATATAATATACCTAAAATATAATATACCTAAAATATAATATACCTCAAATATAATATACCTAAAATATGATATACCTAAAATATAATATACATAAAATGTAATATACATAAAATATAATATACCTAAAATATAATATACATAAAATATAATATACATAAAATATAATATACCTAAAATATAATATACATAAAATATAATATACATAAAATGTAATATACATAAAATATAATATACCTAAAATATAATATACCTAAAATATAATATACCTCAAATATAATATACCTAAAATATGATATACATAAAATATAATATACCTAAAATATAATATACATAAAATATAATATACATAAAATGTAATATACATAAAATATAATATACCTAAAATATAATATACCTAAAATATAATATACCTCAAATATAATATACCTAAAATATGATATACCTAAAATATAATATACCTAAAATATAATATACCAGAAATATAATATACATAAAATATAATATACATAAAATATAATATACATAAAATATAATATACCTAAAATATAATATACATAAAATATAATATACATAAAATATAATATACATAAAATGTAATATACATAAAATATAATATACCTAAAATATAATATACCTAAAATATAATATACCTCAAATATAATATACCTAAAATATGATATACCTAAAAAATAATATACATAAAATATAATATACATAAAATATAATATAGATCTACCTAAAATATAATATACATAAAATATAATATACCTAAAATATAATATACATAAAATACAATATACATAAAATATAATACACTTAAAATTTATTATACGTGTGTATAGTCGATTCTATAAGTAAAACTAATGAAGGAACTATCCCATTCGAAAGAATAGCGGTAATACCGTTAACTCAGCTATACCCAGATAAACCTATATAAACAAAGTTTACCTACCGGACAATAGAATGTTTACAACGATTCGCGTTTATCTTTGAAAGATCTGTATATCCAAATGTAATGTCACTCCTGCTCTGGTTTATTTATTTATAGGCGGATATACATAAAATGATATTAAAAAGTGCAATATATATACTTTATGATAATTATCTTTTTTCGGGCGAAACAAATATTCACATGTTAGGTACTTTGTAGTTGTATTGAATCGCGAATTGACACGGGGTATACGGCCTTTGTTGTGGTAGTTTAGCATAAGCTTTTCTTGTTCCGATATGATTTTTTTTCTATGGTGTGTACGTTTTGTGAACTGTGCTTGTTGTTTGTTTCTACCTGTCTATGTCATATTTGTCTATTTCGATTAAGTTTTGCCTTCAGTGCCCGGTTTTAATTGACCTTTTCGACATCAGATAATAATTCTGTTGAACTAATTTAAATCGAACCAATGAAAGGCTTAAAATTTGATGGTAAAAAGTATTTGAAATATTTCTGTATAATGTATTTGCATTTCGCTTGATCACATCGGTGACAAAAGAAAGCTTCGGCGTCTGTTCAATTGACGTCTGCTTAATTATACAAATGTAAATATGGTGACACAAATAATCAAACCATTGCTACGTTACCTGTTCTGGTGAACACGAAAGATCCCAACCTAAAGCTAAACATTCTATGTTTGCATCTCCCGGTGTCTGTCCGACTGTACGGGAGCAATAATAACAATTTAAGCCGTCTGAAAGATAATCATGCTCAAAGATAAAACATAGCTTTTAATTCGTTAGTAATTTTAAATTCTCTCTGATCCGACAAACGCATTTCTGGAATATAATGTATCAGACTTGTTTGAGACGTTATATATTGTGTACAAATGTATCTAGCTATGTAAATATGCTACAGCCGCGTGACTTTGCTGTGTATGTTATCACCCCTCGTATCTAACCTAGGTTTGGTTATGAGCTTTGCAAGATAAGGACCGGGAAGGGAGATTCAAATCAAACTTAAGTACCGGGCATACGATCTTCCTTAAATGATGTAACTGTGAATCGTATTTTATTATGTCACTGGGTTAGACAACTGTAAATTTACTGTGGCTCGAACATAGGACCATCGTAATGTGAACACGTTCAGAACGTGACATTACTACGTACATCGGTGGAAGATAGGATAAAATATGTTCAAGTATGATGCCTTAAGGATGGAAGAACAAGGCTCGTGTCGCAATATACATAACATCTCCAGGACCGCCATCTATAGAGACATAATCGTTCTATAACAAAACCGTCATAACTTCAATTAAGGCGATACGTACCATAAAGTTAACCTCTGTGGAGTAATAATCTCTAAACAACGGTCAACGTTTACAGCCCCTAAAGGGCTATGCTCACCAGAGGTTGTTTTGTACAAATACATGAACAAAACGCTACGTAAACGAAAATACAACATACGATATTAAACAAGTGACTTACCAGAAAAATGAACGTAAATCTGGAAAATAAAAATACCGTTGATCAGCCGCTTAATATCCATTGCATCCAATCTAAATTGACCACTTGTGATCGATGGTCAAACTAAACGTGTACATACTATTAATTGTCATGAGGCCCGACTACGTATCATTGGCAAACTGAAACCACACAAGATCGAAATAGTGCGACAAGTGTCCCCAAGAAGTATTTCGCAAAAAAAACCACCAGAAATATCCATGACATAATTGATTTGAAAAGTTGACTATATCATATTGGATCTTTTTCTTATATTCCCAATCAGTACACGAACAAAAATTTGTATTTCGTATAAACTTACACTGATTGTTGTAAACTTAAGATACCGGGCCTCGTTTCAAAACAGCGTAAAATGAGAATAAATGCACTTATTTACATGTATATTGAAATCTTCTAATTAACCAATCAGTAAGTAAGAATGCTAAACTGACCTTCTAGAATTACAAACTTAGTCTGAATTGGTTGCAACGGTCAATACAACACAACCCTCCCTGAATCTGATAAAGAAAGTATCAAGTTCCCCCCTATCCAATGAACGTAATTTCTTACTAAATTAAATTACCGCTAGATTGTTTATCAACCTAACTATGGCCAATTACTTAAGATTAGGAACCCAAAATCGATGGCTGTTCCTCGTATTTAGTGGAATGTACAGTGACAATTGTCAACCTCACATCTCAGCATGTTTTAAATTTGCCAACTGACACACGTACTAGAATATCTTATAACTTTACTCTTCAATATAATCTAATAAAAAGGAAGGGGTATGTATCTTCTAAAATGAAGAACATGTTTTATTTTACTAGGAATGCGGACGTAATCGTAGACAGGAATGCAGAGTAAAAACGCACCGAAAACATTTGTTTGTCTTGCTACCAAAAACGTTTATACCATTAAAACCATCCTTTGTAGAATCTTCAAGTTTTTACTGTATGGCTCAAAGGGGAATAACTGTTTATATATTTATATTTCATGCAAACGTGTAGCTGCAAGGATTATCACCCATAGTAATAATGAAATAAACGGTTAGTTACTATTGCAGTCAGTAAAACGCATGGGGCAGATGGTAAAATTATAACAAAAGGCAATAACATTTTTTAAGAAAATATTTTGCTACTATTGCTTCAAGTAACCGTAGGTCCTCAGTCCAGAGTCAAGCCGCCGGACCCAACTGTTCTGCAAGATTCTATTAAGTTAATACTTCGGAGTCCGATTTCAGCAGTTCTGATTGTACAGGAATTTGATCAAGTCCTGATAATGCCTTATAATTCATGCACGTCGAGTTAGAAGAATTATTTCCATCCGGTCCCGAAACAATCGAGATTTAATGGGAGTTGACTGTAGGAAAAACATTTGTATGATGAAAAGGTCGTGCCACTTACTTGAAATCTGCATCTTCCTTCTTATGAGCCTATTTATATGAAAATCCAAACTTGTCATGCTGACCAAACTGAAGTTGAAAAGGCATGTTTTACCATAAATAAAGCCAGCGATACTGTATGCATGATGGGATAACCACATTTGTGTTCAATAGAAAATCGTCTAAATAGGAATTCAATGTTTCTTTGTACTCCATTAGCTTTACTTGTATAATATTTACATCTTATTCTTGGCAAGCATTGTCAAATTGGCACCGAGTGTAACAGCGGTATCACTTGCTTATAGTGTAGGTGTACATATGAACTACAACCTCTTTCTAGTTGTATTACATGTACAATTGTTTAGTGAAGATTATTACGCTAGCAAGAAAATTATTGGTTTTGTACGTTCACATTGATCGACCTTCAAACACCAGCGTTCTGACAAGCGTTCGCACAGTCTAATAATATCGACTTGAAGGAACCGACCAATCAGTGAACAGTTTATTGGAGTACGCTGGTGACTCAGTTTTTCAGATGTTCTGTGTTTTGCTTGATCGGAATTTATTGAAATATTGTCTTATAATAAAATGAAAAACAAGTTTCTGTGATGTTTAGAGTGAGAGTGTTATAAGATGAGTGGATTAGTTTATAGTGGGTGTTGGTAACCAAGTGATAAAATAGGTGAATTAACAAATTTGTTTACACTGTGGAATCCTTTAGTACTATCATTATTATGTTGGTGTACAGGCGCGGCATTGGGTGAGAGTTACGGGGCGCGTACCAATTTGTGTAAGTACAAATGTACTTGTACTTTCTACAGTATTATTCTATTCAAACTATTTATATGTATTTCTATGTATTTATACTAAAAACATCTTTGTAGTGTATTACAAATGTGTTTTATTTCTATACTGCCATACTAAAGGAAAATATGTAAGCTTTCAAAGAAATGGAGGCTCCCAATCAGCATTGGGTCGTTATTTAATTTTGTTTCTGAAACCTTTGTTAAAATATCCTTGAAATTTTAGTCCGACATTCCGAATGCTGGGTGTTTGTTTAAACGGTTCAGCTGCAGATGGAGACACATGGGGGAGATTGGGCTTATCCAACTGAGTTAAATGAAACGGTCTTTATTATATTTATACTATTCCATGCATTTTTATTATTTTTATCTGGTTTCAGACGATATGGACGACCAGTGTGGTTTCACCATTGACATGGCAACAGAAGATGTTTATGCGGCGTACATGACGTTGGAAGGAAATTATTTTCCCAAGAATTGCTCAGTAACATTCCAGGCTGGATTCTGGAATCAGTCTGGTTGGGATAGTCTGTCACTTTATTTTAAAGGTAATACTGTAAAATCATTTAAATTCAATGGGACAAAATTTCGTGGTTTTGACAAAAAAGGATCATTTCGATGGGACGTCATTTCGTGGATTTTGCATTTCAGGTGATGAATCCAAGGGTCAAAATTTGTGTTCGATGGGATTTATTTCGTGGTTGAAAGGTAAACCACGAAATCCAAGAAATTTAACCCCACGCAAATAAATGATTTTACAGTACATATAAAATATATCTTGTATGCACACTTTTAGTGACGATGCAAACGGTTTCCATTTAAAGATGTTTCATAGAGAAGAATCTAATCTTTTTTGATGATTGCACCAAAATGTAGGTCAATTATAATTCAATTATAACGTTAGTTTGATAATATGCTGAATCAACTGTTGACGAAGTGAGTAAAAGTAGCCGCCTGTAGGTAACACAACATTGTACTCAATTGTACCCGAGGCCTCGTGTCATACGGTGGCCGAGTGGCTCTGGACTGCCCATCCGGAGGTTCCTAGTTCTAATCTCGACCTGGTAACTGGTCATTTCAGAAACGATGTTTAGTGTTTGCCATTCAAATAGAGACGAACTAGTTAGATATCCAGAGGTAGTCTCGCGTGTATTGGTGGTATATATATAACGGACACATTGAAGAAAAAATTGAAATGACATTATTCAGAAAGGACTAGGTTTGGTGACCGGATTCCTTGAAACCAACATTCTCCCCTCGAAGCCAGGGGGGGGGGGGGCATTGATCAGTTAGGCTGGTATAAAACTGAATGGCAACATATTGAATGTTGAACTGTTGCGTGCTCCAGTCCATCCCACAGGAATTCTGATTCTGCTGAAGGAGAGAAAAATAAATCAGCCTATCATAGTAATATGCATAATGTTGAGTACATGTCTGGTAGTTTTGAGACATTGACTTGTGACACAATTATTGTCAGGGGGCAGGGAGCGTAGCACAGTAGGTAGTCTGTCTAACATACCCTAGGTTTATAGAGACAACATCTCAATCTAGTCTTTTCTCATGAAATTATTTCCCTTTGTACCCTCAAACAAAGGTAATCAAGCTCAGAATAAAATAAAGCTATAATTGGAAAAAGTTATGCTATTTGATTGATAAATATAATTATTATCTAGTCGGGTAGCCAGTCTATACAGTAGGTATAGTGGGGTGAACGGACGCAGGTCTAAATATAAAGTATACCACTGTCAGTCATTCATTAATGTAGTATTCTCCTGTTTTATTGTAGAGTTTGAAATTCACGACGACTCATCGTGTTTGGTTATAACTACATCTAATAACTGGACGACAGGTAAACATAATTTGATATCTTAATACATTACTTGTACATTATACATTTCTTTATATAAATCACTTATATTAATATGTGCCATTCTACCGGAAAACCTGATATTTTGTCAAAACTAGATTTTTCATAGTTTTAAAGAAATATGTTAATGAAGCAAAGTGCAAAAGATATTATGTTTGTATCTTGAGTTTTAAAGAAGCCATTTCTTTTGTGTTCATGTTTGGGACTTTTTGTTTGGCGTCACAAACGTGATTCAAACGCTATTCGGTTTAACCATATTATATGTTTCATTTTACATGTCGAACGTTAATGACTAACGATACATTCAGTT
The DNA here is from genome assembly GCA_963678985.1 of Spisula subtruncata. Lineage (NCBI taxonomy): Eukaryota > Metazoa > Mollusca > Bivalvia > Venerida > Mactridae > Spisula > Spisula subtruncata. The sequence goes on from OY787667.1 coordinate 1,492,061, forward strand.
TGGTAATCATACCAGTAAAGTTTTTATAATGGTAGCCACTGATGGGGGAATAAATGGGCTAGATCTATATGACAATGCAAAAAAAGGGGAAAAAACTATATATACAGTACATGTCTCGAACGACTTATTTTTCCGGTGTGAAGGCAGTTCGGGTTATCGCAGTTCTGTCGATTCAAATGAGGGAACTATCCCATTTGAAATAATATCGCGGAATGAAGTTAACTCAGTCACACCGAGCTGAATCTAGATAAACGTAGTTTACCTGACAAGATATCTTATGTTTATAACCGTTCTCGTTTAACCTTCAACGGACTCCGACTGTTTTTATACACCGAGTGTTATATTTCAGAGTATCTGGGACGGTATTGTCAACATGACAACCTGACCAACACGGTGTTCAATGTGACTAATGGTGCAATGTTAAATCTACATTATAAAGACCACGGTTCAATGACTAGCCTGGAATTTGTTGTAACTGTATTTGTGGAGAATGATGGTGAGTATTAGTCTGGTTTTTAATTCTTGACCCTTTTAATTAACAAGCTAAAACACATGTCATTGTGGTTTTAATATTTCTATATACATGTACCTTATTTGCCGTTACACTCATTATTGGAGTTTTGGATGATGAAACGCACACCTGGCTCCTGCGCAAGTCATTAATGTTCCAGTGCATGAAACGAAAAATAAATATTTTAACAACCATATTTTTGTTAGCCTACTACTGTATATTATAAACATACCCTCTGTTGTCCGCATGTTATCAGAACCACAGTACTAACACATGCATGTTTTGAGTCTGATCATGCAAACGACCAATAGTTGTTCATGTTTTAATATAGATCGAATTAATAATTTACGAGTGAAAGGCTGATATGTTCCCCCGAGGTTCGTCAAGAAGTCCAATTAACTTACCAGATTATTGATGCGAGTGTTCGAATGAAAATATTGATTAGAAAACCACATCCATATGATTTGTCTATGATTTGACTATCGTTTATAAAGGCATTTATAAGATTATATTGAATTTAGATAACCCACAAATGATATGTTTTTAAAATTAACATTCTCACACGTTATTGCTCACAAACTGTCAAAATATGAGACCATGTTCCTCGAAATAGGATTATATCATATTTAAGTTCTTTTGTAATTCCGGGTTTTGGGAGGTTTCCTTGATTCATATGGAGTTGCCATTGGATTGTGCCGATTTGCCTTTTATTTGTGTTTCATTTGTCCTTGTTTTGTCTAGGATCTGAAGTTCTATTATATCTCAGATTGCTCCGATTTCGTTTCTAATGACACACTCCACCCACTTGATGAAAAGGTGCCAGTTGCTTGTGTGAGTGTCAGTAAGTTAGTTAATGGTAGGTGATGCAATCCAGGACAACTGGTTAGGTGAATAGGTCGCGGTGTATGACTCGAAACGATTAAAAAAATAATTTCAGTAAAACATTCAAGCAATTCCTTGTAACAAAAATAATTACTTATACAACTGTTTTGTTTGTATAAAATACAGTACTGTTCCATAACGATGTACCAATGCTTTTAGAATACTACTACAAATGTAGTTTTATCATGTGCGAACTAGTCTAATATGGTTTATTTATTTTCTATTTCCATCAGGTAATTGCTCCACACACTTATGCAATAATAACCGATGTATCCCGAACGAGGTGGTATGTCGGGGATATAACCCGTGCGGTGATTGGTCAGATTGTCCTATAGACGAAGTCTTGGAGGCCGCCATTGCTGTGGTGTTTGCTACATTTATGATTTTACTGATCTGTATCATATGTAAATGTTGTGTTTGTAAAAGCAAAGCGAAGGAAGGAGTAGTACTATCTCTTCCTACAGCCACTCGTGTTGCAGTACCGGTAAGTGTAATAATATTTTATTGCATTTATAATATTTTTATACACAAAGACATCACTGGGGAGTGGCACAAGCTACTTGAACATTATTGAATTCTTCTATTCTTCCAGAACATTAACTAATGTCATGACAAATGCAAGATAATAAACATTATTCTAGCTAGAATATTCACTAGTAGTCTGGTTCCCCGTCCCCAACGAGACTTACATCAATCAACTACTGTAAGCCAGGGGACAGAAACAAGACTTAGTGACATTAAGTTCTTTTCAAAACACGCCGATTCGTGGTTCTGCTTGTGTTTCATACACTCAACCGCTTTAAAAACGCAGCACATATGAAATATCGGATTTAGTGATGAAAACGTCAATTTATGGTTATTTATGTTCGGATTCATACTATGCAGTGTATATTCAACGAGATGTGTGATTTTCATGCCATTATTACGAATTTGAAATGAATTATGATATATATAACACTGAGACCCTTGAACGTGAAAGTCACAATTTCAAAAGCAAGTATAAGACCCCGCTACATTGATGCATGCACGATGAATCTCCTCCTAAAGCATAACATTAATTACGTAATTGGATAGAATTATGTTCGAAGTGATTTTTCCCACCATTCAAGCAAAGCTTAACTTGAATTATAAATGTTATGTGGCTATTGCTGTCTGGCTAATACCATACGACCGAGTGCGGTTCAGATATGCGCATTATGTGTACCTGATGGATTCAAGCTTTATTTAAACTTGAAGTCTTGGTCATGTGCATCAGACTGTCAGGATATATCCCGTGGTGCTTCTATGGCACCTCAAATCAACACTATGAAGGAGCTTGAAGACAAAAACTTGGGACTTTAGGCTCTAACCGGTAGAGAACACATTAAAACATGTACTAAAATAATTTTCCTTTTTATTGACAATTGTGAAAGAAATAATTATAAAAATGCAATAATGTTCTTTTGGCTTGTTGATTGACATCCGGCTTTCTTTTGACACTGTGTGCAGCCATGCAGAACCAAATACAGTGACACAACCTGTGTAATGTTTCCTCCTAGCTTGGGCTCAATACCTTTAGCTGATTTCATCCAGGTCGGTCTTTGACTGTGCCACTCGCTAGGAATCGATGTTCTAAGCCCACAATCATGGTATGGTGACTGCTGACCCACCATGCTAAGGCACCGAGGCTCTTTTCAGTTGGAAGCGAAGGCACAATCATCGAGAACAAATATTCGAGATATTCACAGCATAAAAATATCATTAGCAAATATTGTTTATGTTGTTTTTTCAATGTATAAACCAACAGCCTACAGTTTAAAGTTAATATTGATCAAACAGGTCGACACGATCGAGCTGCACGCGCAAAACAGGCAAAATCAAAGAAGTTGCCTGGGCGGGGTATTCCGAATGAAAAAAAATCGTTTTCTTTCATTAGGTCAAGCTTTTGAACTGAACAAACCCTGTAACCTATCAATTTTAGCAAAAAACATGTATTTTGACAAAATTTGATTATTTTTAATAGTGGTGCGTTTTTAAAGCGGTTGAGTGTAGATGTACCATGACCTCTAGATAGTGACCCCTTTAGCGATACTACTAGAATAAAAAGTACTTACTAGTCTCGCCACGAAGCGTTTTGTTGATCTATAGTATAATATCCATAATTGAAGTACAAGAAATTTACAATTATCTCTGCAATTCTTCTTTGTTTTATGATATTCTGGCGAAACTTGCTACTGCAATGTTTTTTATACAATGGTGTGCATGTTCTTGTTTTGTCTGAGTAAGATTATAACATAATCTGGCCCGGTGATTATAAACATCGGAGTACGTACTCCATACTCCAACTCATACTCCGTACTCCAATCGGAGTTACAAAAACTGCTGTAACTGTTTTATTACAGAATGGAAACATATAAAATGGGGGTTCATTTTCTTAGTTAGACCATTTGCTACAAGGTAGTGTTGGTTTTGATGGAAAATTCCACAAAAAGCTGTTTTTCAAGTTTGAGCTTTGAGCATGGAGTTTGAGTATGGGAATGAGAAATGTTTATAATCACCGGGCCAGGATGATGCCAACTTGTCATCATATAGCAAATCTCACAATGAGGTCCAAACTGGATAAATTGATTTACAGTATTTGGTCTGTATAAGAATAGAGTTTTTCAACGGAATCAATTTCTCACATTTAGATACAAGAGTTTAAAGTGTATAGAGCTATATCAGAAGATTTTTTTTTAAAAAGTTTCAAAAACTGAAAAACAATTATGCTTTCGTATCCATTAGATCATTTTTCGCTTCAGTTTTAACAGAAACTCTCTCTGTGATTTATTGGACATGCAAATTGTCCATTTTCTACGAAAGTGTTCTAGAACACCCTATGAAACTATAAGAATCGTCTATTTTTCGACGATTAAATCAAAGTACACGGAACCCATCCAAAGTTTTAATTTGCAATTAAGGTAGTCTAGTATCATACTAAAAACGATGCAAGTAATTATTTTGACATTGAATGACTGTTAGAATATAGCTATATACACTTAAGGGATTACTGAGGTGTTATATTATTCCGAGAACCATCTATACTGCTGCATGTAAAATGTACTATGTTACTTCCATATAAGGTAAGATTCAGAGTCGGTACAAATCTGAGCTTAATCATATGACACAAAAATTCGAAGTTGAGCTCGAGCTTAAATATTACAACAAAAAAACTCAACTGATCACATTGACGATATCAAATGCATCTGAAAATATCTCACAGAAAGGGGCTAAATATTGTAAAACGTTGAACTAGGCGTCTTTAATTAGTTGTTGATAAGATGCTTATAAATATGGCTGTATTTCAGGATCGGGCAATGGTGAGTGCTGCACATACATCAACGATGAGAACTGCTGAATCTATGGATATATTTCCTGATACATGGGAAAATAATTCACTCAACGAGGTACCTAAACTATGTACATGTTTATTCGTGTTTAACGCTGTTTCTCAGCCATTGTTCTGCTGTTATGTACCGCGGCTGATTCACCTAACTTGTATCCCAGGCCCCAAGTTCACAAAGGATCTGTTTTCAAGATCAGGATCAAGATCAAATATGTATCATTTGAAATTCAGTAGGTATGTTTAGGTTAAGCTTGATATTTTATATACATATGTGTATATAAAAGCATATCCTTCAATTTCAAAGTCATTAAAATAATACATGTAGTTTTATGGTTAGTTATAAAAATACTTACCTGATCCTCATTTTAAAAATTGATCCTCATTTTTTCAGGATCAGTTTCAGTCTCAAGTTCAATAATTATCGTTTGCAACAGAAAAATGATGGTCTGAATATTTTGAACATGTTAACTTGAAGTAGTCTAGGTATTCTCTACATGGCTATATTAAAGTTGTAATTGCTAAAAGTTACAAAAATCTTCTAAATATTGGGAAATTATAGATCTACATGGATTTACTTTTTCCAAAAGCGTAATTTGTAGTAGTGCCAAAATTTTAAAATATTTCAATATACATGCATGTACATTTATTTTTATTTATTTTTAGACCATAACACTAGAACCCATCTATAACCAGCGGGTCCAGGGTATGGGTAATATTGTGAGTGTGCCCAATGAGAAACATACATATCAGGGAACTCATGTGGCATTATCACCTGATGTTACCAATGGGTACGATGGTGCATGGGGTGCATATGGCATGGATGAAAGTGTTGGGGTCCGCGCTGAAACTCCACCCCCTTCCTATGATGAGGTCATAGCTGAAACAACACAGTTACAAGAGTTTAATCGACGTAACACTGATAGTTGATGTCTTTATGACAAGTGTACAATATTTGTAAAATTTTATATTATTAATACTTTTATTGTACATTTATTGCGTATATTATATAGCTTTACCAAATTAATGTAACGTAAGTTCGTTTTCATTCACTAGAAGGCGTGAGCCAGTCAAACCAATGAACATGTTTACAAACTTGAAGCAGTTAGCCATTGCAAACACGTTGTCCAAACTTCAGTCAAGTTTGTCAATCGAAACATGTTTTACAAACTTGAGTCAGTCTGCCAAGAAAACACGTTTCACAAATTTGAGACAGTCAGCTAATGGAAACACATTTACAAATGTCAGTCGGTCATCCAATGGAAACACGTTTTACAAACATGAGGAAGTCAGCCAATGGAAACACGTTTTACAAATGTAAGTACGTCATCCAATGGAAATACGTTTGACAAAATTGAGTAAGTCATCCAATGGACTACGTTTTACAAATTGGATTTAATCAGCCAGTCATCCAATGGAAACACGTTTTACAAACTTGAGTTAGCGGTCAGTCAAGGAATAGAAAGCACGTTTTATAAACTTGAGTCAGTCAGCCAATAGAAACTCGTTTTGCAAACTTGAGACAATCCACCAAATGGAAACACGTGTTAGAAAATTGAGTCGGTCAGCTAATGGAACTTTTAAGTTTACTTACGTTTGTTTTTGTCATACACTAATCGTCAACATTAATGATACTATCAATTGCACAACGTGCTAATTAATGACTGGAGAGGACCATCGCTGCCTCGTGTATTCCCCGTCCTTTGTTTTGTATCAATTAATCAAGTTGTTTGATAAAATAATTCAGTGAAATTAATGTTCATTGTGCGATATAACATCCCGCGTCAGTTTTCGACGAAATGATATTGCATAATCATTCGATATCATCGTCAATAGATTGTAATTAAAAGCTTAAGTCTGATTGTTTGACCATTCATTTTGACGTTGGGTTGATATCCATATATTACGAAAAAATAACTGAATTGTGCATCAATACAAGTTAGACGCAATGGCTTTATACAGCAGCACGGAAGTTGGAATGAAGAAGACCGGGAGTGCTGTGACAATACCAAATGATCCGAGAGCTAAATTGATGTATTATTTAGATAGTATATGTGGCGTTCTTGAATTGAATGAGATACCGGAAATGAATAGGCTCCGAAGATTTAGGAACTATAATACGCTCAGTGATTCTGATACGACGGCTTTGATCAGCTTGTGTCTACTGCTAAAACCAGATATTCTGCTCAACAAATGCATATTCCAGAGTCCAGCATTGTGTGGAGATAGAAACAATGAATTTTACCAAATAGAAGCCGTTAATAAGCATCTAGTGGTTGCTGGAAGCATAATGATAGGTGGACAGAGGAAGAGAGTTACGAAAATTATGACATTCAAAATGAGCTGGATAACAAAGTTCTGGTCCGATCCCCTGAAAGTACTGCTAGAACAACACCACTCCGAGTTGAGGGCGATCCAGGGACGTCAAAGATCAAGCAGTTCATGTTGTGTCATTTTGTAAATGAATAGAAGCAACAGATGCACGAGTGAAGCCGATACGAACCTTTCTAACATTTGTTTTTATTCTAAGCAGAATGTGATAGAAATGCGTGTAGTGAATACGAACATAAACAGAACATTTCATGACTAAATTAACTTATTAATCGCATTATTATAATTTTGTTTCAATGATTTGTAAATGATTGTAATACTGTAGAACATCAATGAAAAGTGAAAAAGCGAATAGTGACAATATTTTGGCAACACGTTGACACAAAGTACCGGATACAGTGCAACATTTATATGCACATATTTTTGTCCAGCTATTAATTCAGATCAGTGATTTTATCATACGAACATTAATTTACCAGCTCCTTATGCGTACGAACATTCAAGACGCATGTAAAGGTGAATAGTTCATTGAAAGACTTCGTCGTCGATTTAACACAAAGTACCTGATTTAGTGGCTAACAAACATTAATTAAAATGCTCATTTTCTACGAATTGTCAGATCTCAAAGGAGACAATATATAATTTATGCTATCAATCATCATTCAATTACCCTTAGATGTAATAATTATACACTTTCGTTTCCGTTGTGTACACATATACTGAAAGCATGACTGAGTGCGGGTGTGTTGCCGTGAAGCGGGACCTTGTGGAACTCGGGTCTTGGCTTCGTTTCAATAATAATAATAATAATAATAATAATAAAGACTTTATTTTACGAGGAAACTTATTTGACAATATACTAAACAATCAATCTTCCATAAGATCCTCAACAATGAACAATGAACTAGAAAAATAACTATGCCAAGAAAACAATGATATTTGATATTTTGGCCCCTATGATGTCTCACAATATAAGTTGAAAAATTCATAAAAGAGTGTCAGTGAAAAACTGAGGTATACCTATGCATAATTAAAGAAACTTTATCAAGACAATATCTACAGCTGTCAATCGGTCTCATAGAAGCACCGCTATTCTATAATTTCTTTGTGAAATTGGGTTATCCTGCAATTTTTCTGCGGGGACTTGGACTTTTAATTGTTTCTTTGGCTTGTGCGTGGGCATTGCTCAGTGTATAGTCCAGCTAGTTTATCCTGGCAGTGACGTCCTCGTTAATGTAAATGCATACTCAAAAGATTAAAACCATTGCTTGAACAGGTAGAGTTTAGTTTGGTATTGAACTGTTGGTATAAGCATTTACTAGTATACTTGTTTTTACACCGTACTAGTGGATTATTCCACTGCGTCACTGAATTTTTATCCCAACTGTACTGTAATGTAATGAAATATTTAGGTACCGGGAACCAGACTATACTGTAGTTGTGCAGTGGTGTTTATGATTTCTATGTTCGGCTGTTAGGTTGAATGCTACCTTCCCTATCTGATTTTCTCATATATTTTATGCTCACATGTATAAATTTTGTGTTATATTTACCGCATGAAATTTGATAAATTTTACTTCTCTGCTTATTGTTGATGCCTTTAACTAATTGTCTACTAATCTATAATCATATTCAAGATGCGTATTTGCTCAGATAAACCGAACTAGAAATATGTACATCGGACACGGACTCTCCCGCTTGTCATTTTCACCATATCAAGCTAACCTGACTGGGCGAATCGGGGTCGAAATACAATATGCCTATGTGCACAACTGGACAGTGTCGCTATCTACCGACAACTTGTGTGGTGTGATATTCGTATAGCTTGGTGAATTTGACCTGATCTCAACCTTTATGCCTGAATATATTACAAGGTTCTTGCTTTGAATATATCAATTTCCGTAAGCAAACCGTGCAATATTGGTATTTCAAAATTGTGTTTGTATTACATCTCAAGCGTCATTGACTATGAAAAAATACAACCGACTGTTAAATTATGCTCATCAAAAGGTCAGGATCATGTCAAATTCGCCAAGCTTTAGTAACAATGATACAAAAGTCTGATCAAGTGTGCAACATTATGTGAGGCGGATGTGGTAGTTGATCGAGTACAAACATTATCTAATACCGCATTTGTACTTACTAAACAACATTTCTAATCACCGTATACCTGACCATATACATTTGTATACATATCTACCTATTTCCCACGTCTGTCGTCACTATGATAACCTTAATTGTTTCGTTTTACCTTGCCAGATCAACAGAAGCTGAATAAGGTTGCTATCTTTTACGCCAGTTTCGCTTTTGAACAGTTTTTGACCACAGCTTACTACATGCTCATCCAGTAGCGTAGCTGCTGCTTGGCCATTAGGCCAGGGCCTAAACATCATTTCGAGAAAAAAATAATATTTTTTTTAAGCCGTTTAACTTGAAAATTGATCTAAATACTAGTATACGTCAAAACGCACATGTACCTTTCAAGGAATAAGAAAAAGTCCGGTGGAGCATGCCCCGAAACCCCCTACTTCTTTTATCTTTACCTACATAAATGCATGGAATACGCTTTCAAATGACATAGTGACGTCAAAAACCATCAACGAATTCAAAAGAAAATTGGACATATTATGGCAATGGAAACGTTTCAAAGTAGATCACATATATTATCCTCATGAATTGAAAAGTGTACCAAACCGGACCGGACGACCACAACGACGAGAGATCGAGGGGAACGATAGTCCATCTAGGGACTAAAAAATTTTCCCAATCATCACAAGTTCTTCTTCTTTACGTGCCTACACATTGCTAAGGTCCTAGCTACGCCCCTGGCATCACTGATAAATAAACAAAAATATGTTGTTGTTTTTGTATTTTGTTTCGTTTCACTTATTATCAATGATTCAGTCTGTGATATATCACTGGTGTTTTTGTTACTAAACAGGGAACATGTCTGTTTTATTTAATGCTATAATTATGCACACACAACTTCTCAATTTAAACCAATGCAATATTTTTATCAAGGTCATGCAGAATTTACAGGCTGAAAACATCAAACGCGCACAGAAACCGCTTCAACTAAAACAAATCTTGGGTATTCAGAGTATAATTGTTACCTTCACGACCTAGATATACATAGCTTACCGACTTAACGAGACACCTTTTCGAAGGCTGTGTTCAACAACTCACACAAACACCCTTTGAAATTTCAAGACTCCTGGTCATTGAGCAGCTTAGGACATCTGTATTAAAGTCATCGTTGGATACCCACGGTCGTTTCCCCCGCTCCGCTACGTACGTATCCGACGATGTATTCGAGTCTACATTGGGAGAATCCTATCTTTAACTTATGGGTGATGTGAGGCCAACATCGACACACGGTGATGACGGTGTCATCCAGGAATAACAAAAACGTTTGTATGTACAGAAACTGCTGTGAAGGAGTGACCGTTATACAGTTCAGTGATTTACTAGAAAACTAATTGTCATCGTTTCTAGCGAAACTAATGATATAATTATTCATATATTTATATCAGTAAGGGACCCTTACACTGGTACTTACATAACGTACATAGCTTACAGTTATAGATACTGTCCAGAACCGCTCCAAATCAAAGTTTAGTATCCTAAATCAGTACTAACTTACCCTGCACCAAGTAACCAGCAACCGGTTGTTTATTTCAGTAGCCCACTTAGGCACTGACACATGTTTTGCTATGCTTCGTGCTTGCCAATTTATAGTAAATAGGGCTGAAGTGTCGGTTCAATAGAATCTCGTTAAATGAAAAAAATAAAACAATCAATTTGTATGTTATCATTTCTAATAATCAATTTTGCTAATAAAGCGTGCACCATTTGTTCAATGCTCGAATATATTATTTGTAAACCTAACCTTGAACAGTGTGTTAATCATTTGTTTTGTTTTTATTTCATCTAATCGCTTTAAACTTGGAAGATGTGCAAGATTCGATGACCTGCTACTGACAAACCTATCATGACTGTATAAATATAAGTTGATGCAGTCCCGTAGCTATGATGAGGCTCACTGAATTATTGGCTTAAGTCAGGAATCATTCCTGCGTTAGATAACATCCGGAAATACACATAAAATACGCCGGAGCGCGTACCCTGGAAAATTAAAATTCCCTAGATATATTAACACCAATGCTTTGCGTCAAATAAAGTATTTATTATTAAAATGTATTAGTATCTCTTTTGATACGACCCTGCAGTAAGTACATTTAAGTTACTTGATTGGAAATCATCAAACGGGAACCGAAATAGATCGAGTTAAAAAAAACCAGTTTAACATTAAAACATAATACATTCTAGTATATAAGACAGGGTTGTGAATACAATACGCCAACATCTGAATTCAATATGAAACATTAAACTGTTACTGGTACTAAAACGCTGGAAAGAAGTAAGTGGAATCATCTGTTGTAAATGATAAATGTTTTCCTGTGTCCTGTAACACCTGCGAATGTTTATTCAGATGTTTTGTATATTCCACCAAAGTTCGTGTACATAGGACGTACAATATGCCGATCAAATTACAATATTATCACTGGTAGACACCGTACAGCGGAAATAGCCCCCTATTTTGGACGAAAACGAAAGTAAAAGTGGTATTCGGTTTCGGAGGACGGTACGTTTTTAACCATTATTCGGTAAATATGTATGCGATTCACTTGAAGTGAACTGATTAAGGTTGTGTAATATTTATTTTAAAGCTCCAATGTAGTCATTTGCTCTGTAATTTCGTTAACGCTTGACAAACAGCACCGAAAAGTACCTCTTCTGGCGGACGGTGCAGAAAAAACGTACATTTCTCTTATACAATACACTACAAATCTAGCATAGATCAATGGCACAATGTAAACATGTTCGAGTGTAAATAGTACTAAATATCTATATGTCGGAAATACATGTGTGCAGAGTGTAACATATCAGCATGATACTTTTGTTTCATTTTAATGTGGATTGTATGCAGTGTAACTAACCAGCAGGCGATTCCATCCTCAGTCGAGAAATAAAACAACGGGCGGGGAAAAGGTAGGTATCCCGTTTTAAACAGCTTCTGCGTTCCGTCCGAAGTTTGCTCCGTTTCCCTAAGAGTACAAGCCATCCCAGTTCCGTCCGAGCGTAAAACTAGTTTTCATACAAAAGGTCTGATTTTCAGAGATTATATTCAATCCATATTCGAATATTCATCATTAGGAAGGAATGTTGGTAGTCAACTATTCGGATATTCGTCCACATTTCTAGAACGCCTTGTGAATTTCAGGATGAACGGATAATAAAGAAAGATGCCGGACAAGAAAGACAAACATGATGTTGATCCAGACAAGAAAGAGACACATGATGTTGATCCCGACAAGAAAGATAAACGTGATGTTGATCCAGACAAGAAAGACAAACATGATGTTGATCCAGACAAGAAAGACAAACATGATGTTGATCCAGACAAGAAAGAGACACATGATGTTGATCCAGACAAGAAAGAGACACATGATGTTGATCCAGACAAGAAAGAGACACATGATGTTGATCCAGACAAGAAAGAGACACATGATGTTGATCCAGACAAGAAAGAGACACATGATGTTGATCCCGACAAGAAAGAGACACATGATGTTGATCCAGACAAGAAAGAGACACATGATGTTGATCCCGACAAGAAAGAGACACATGATGTTGATCCAGACAAGAAAGAGACACATGATGTTGATCCCGACAAGAAAGACAAACATGATGTTGATCCAGACAAGAAAGATAAACATGATGTTGATCCAGACAAGAAAGAGACACATGATGTTGATCCAGACAAGAAAGAGACACATGATGTTGATCCAGACAAGAAAGAGACACATGATGTTGATCCAGACAAGAAAGAGACACATGATGTTGATCCAGACAAGAAAGAGACACATGATGTTGATCCCGACAAGAAAGAGACACATGATGTTGATCCAGACAAGAAAGAGACACATGATGTTGATCCCGACAAGAAAGAGACACATGATGTTGATCCAGACAAGAAAGAGACACATGATGTTGATCCCGACAAGAAAGACAAACATGATGTTGATCCAGACAAGAAAGAGACACATGATGTTGATCCCGACAAGAAAGATAAACGTGATGTTGATCCAGACAAGAAAGAGACACATGATGTTGATCCAGACAAGAAAGAGACACACGATGTTGATCCAGACAAGAAAGAGACACATGATGTTGATCCAGACAAGAAAGAGACACATGATGTTGATCCAGACAAGAAAGAGACACATGATGTTGATCCCGACAAGAAAGAGACACATGATGTTGATCCAGACAAGAAAGAGACACATGATGTTGATCCCGACAAGAAAGAGACACATGATGTTGATCCAGACAAGAAAGAGACACATGATGTTGATCCCGACAAGAAAGACAAACATGATGTTGATCCAGACAAGAAAGAGACACATGATGTTGATCCCGACAAGAAAGATAAACGTGATGTTGATCCAGACAAGAAAGAGACACATGATGTTGATCCAGACAAGAAAGAGACACACGATGTTGATCCAGACAAGAAAGAGACACATGATGTTGATCCAGACAAGAAAGAGACACATGATGTTGATCCAGACAAGAAAGAGACACATGATGTTAATCCAGACAAGAAAGAGACACATGATGTTGATCCAGACAAGAAAGAGAAACATGATGTTGATCCAGACAAGAAAGAGACACATGATGTTGATCCAGACAAGAAAGACAAAGATGATGTTGATTCAGACACAGATCGTGATGTTGATGGTGGTTACGCCTGGGTGATTCTAGCAGGTAGCTCATTTATGAAGAACTAGTCACAGTTTCTAAGATATTGTTTGAGATACATCCTTTACACGTGCAGGCCAAGCCAGTCCAACTAACAGGTCCACACTTTCGCTATTTCTCTGAATTTCTGATAAGAGAGGTTATGATTGTCATGAAACCATAATTAAACAGAATGTCAGAGAGTTACAGATTGAAGTTACTGACTTCATACATGGTAAAGGGATTTGTACATAGCCACTGGTTGTATAAAATGTCACAGAGACCAATTCTTTCAGCTATTTTAGAAAGGGTTAGCATAGAAACATTGTAACTATGAACTTTTGTATTTCAGGATGTTTCCTATCGTACATGTTTGTGATAGGAACAGTGAAGGCTTATGGAGTGTTATATACAGAGATTGTTTCTACATATGGAAGTGGTACCGGAAGTACGGCATGGATTGGTAGCGCTATGTTACTCGGAACACTCGGTCTTTGTACGTATTTTCAGTTGTTTTAACACCGAATTATGCTGCTTATGCAGCATTTAGAATCAGCAACAAGTAGCATTAGTCTTGACTTCTGCTTTTATATTTTTACAAATATTAGAACGACATTACATTTACAAATGTACTTGTCACACTATTGTACGACCATACATATGTCGTTTGTTTTATATCATGTTTTCAAACACTCTTTGACAGTCTTGAGCTTCTTCAATATGTACGGATAATTTTTCAGTTATCAGAAATTATTATTTTATTACAGCGCCAATTGCGAATATGCTGAGTAAGAAGTATACATTCCGGAGGGTGGCGTTTGTTGGTGGACTGTTGATCACACTCGGTTACTTCCTGTCTGGCTTTGTTGACAAGATTGAGATGTTATTTCTTACATTCGGTCTATGTGGAGGTAAACAAAACTTTATTTTTGAACGGGTTTCCCTGTTCAGAACAAGCGTATAAAATTTATCCGTCAAGACTGTGATGTTTAGCCGCTCAAGCACCCTTTGACAATTTAACTTCCCCTGAGTATTAGTCTACCTATGGAAACCTCGTTAGTTCGTGTCTCCCTATGGAGACTATTTCTAAACATCGATCTGCAGCACCCAGGAATAGACACTGCCCTCACAGGTACCAATTTACACCTTGATGGAGTGGATCATGTGGGTAATTCTTGATCAGGGAAAATAACCACTACCCACAATCCAAAGCTGCCACACAGAAACAGCGGCGGCGAGTATCCACCCAAGTAAGAGTCCTTGCATAAACATAATACTAAGTATTATACAAGCAGCATGTTTTGTATGGCCTGTATCTGTGGTCACAAAACAAAGTAAAAGAATAATCGCAGTATGGAATATCAGAACTTTTGCGCAAATGTATTTATCTGACTTGATCTATTGAGTTTCAGCAGTATTTGGTCACGTAACATTTTACTGAACATTTTTCGGCGTTTGATCTTCAACACTCGTAAAGTACAACTTCATAATGCTCCATTATATGACAACAAAACGATCAAGTGAAGTCTCATATTTATTATTTAGTATATGAGATACATTTTGTGTTATTTCTTTTCAGGAATTGGTTATGGTATGTCGTTCTCGCCTTGCTCTACAATCATCAGTTATTACTTCAAAAAACATAGAGCTCTAGCTAATAGTATTGTTGTCTCAGCCAGTGGTGTTGGTGCTATATGTTTCCCCTTTGTCTACAAGTATGTTATTTGGTTTGCCTTTTTGTGCCTATTCTGTCTCCCGATAAACTACACATACATGTTCATGCATTTAAAAAAAAAACATATATACCTAATCGCAAATTCTCGAACATAGGAACCATTGAACAATACGATCCTACGAGAATGCAACAGTTTAATTTCGGTTGTTGTTGATGGAATGACATTTAATTCCATCTCGAGTAAGATATATACTTGATTGAGCTTCGTTAGTCACATCCGGTCACCATCTTAAGATTAATGGATTCGTTAGTTTTCGGACTAACTAGAAGGCTATAAATGCAGTGTTGGATAACCGTTGTGTGATAATGCCTATTTGAGTGATATACTTTTAGTGATGGTATTCTGTTTATTTGTAGGTATTTGATCAGCGAGTATGGATTAAAAGGAACATTTTGGATTGTTGGTGCAATATTAAGTTATACATGTGTGGCAGCTTGTTTATTTCGTCAGCCACGTCTTCTAGTGGAGCTACAGAAGCGACATCTATTGGAACAACACAGTCGTCATGGAAACGACGAAGAAGGCCAAACGAAATCTTCGTTATCGTGTTCATCTTGTACAATCCCAGATTGTGGATTAAAATTTTCTTTACTAAAAAATCCTAGTTTCACCATGCACTTGATAGCCTTGATGTTTTGTATGAACGGGTTTGGAAATAACTTTATTTTGATACCGTCTCAAATAAAAGCATTAGGTTATAGTAGTTTCCATATAGCTCTAGGTGTGACTATAATGGGTGCTTTAGAGGTAATATCAAGAATAATCTTCGGGTGGTTTGCATATTTGAAACTTGTGAAAACCAAACATACGTTCTTAGTGTGTATGCTTGTGAGTGTTGTGATTAGTTTCATTGCACCTTTCTTGACAACATTTGAGATGATGGCGGTATATGCCGGAATGGTCGGTGCTTTCCCAGGATCTATGTTCAGTCAGCTACCAGTGATGTTAATTGATGTAGTCGGTATGGAAGACTTCCCGTCAGCATTCGGATTGGTGATGCTGTCCCTAGCGTTTGGATCTCTTATTAGTCAGCCGACCATTGGTGAGTTGTAGTAATTGGCCAATTCGTAGAAACCATGCAAGCAGCTTACGAGTATATGCAAGATAATTATGTTTCTGAGCCCAATATTTAGGTATTTTTATCGTTATGTTTTACTTCACATCCTTGTAAACCTTTGTCAATAATATTCGTGTTCAAATTTATGCGCCACATATGTTTCCTGAGTTGCTATGATTGATCAATATAATTATCTAAATATGTATATGTAATGAAAGCTACTCAATGGTTGTACGAGTGGCAAATGTGTCATGGCATCTAGTAACGAAATGGAAAATATCCACTGTTAATGTGGCCATTTGATTGAATTTGCTAATATTATACGTTTTCTGAACAGCATTAATTTGCAAGAAAAATGTTTGTACATGTATTTATTTAAAAATTAAAAATAAAATGAAGATTTACTTTACAGGTTGGTTGCAGGACTCTACTGGAAACTGGACCGCATCTTTTATATTAACGGGTTGTTCATTTCTTTGTTCTGCTTTGATCATCGCTCTGGAAAGCAGAGTGACAAAAGCTTGCACGAATACAAACTTAGATCTTAGGGACAGTGACGTAAGTGACGCGGAAGAAGAAGAGTGTTTACCTCTACAAGATAAACATGAAATGACAGTAAATGGTGACACAGAGTCGCCACTTGTAGATGAGACATTTTATGATAAGTTTACATCACCGAGGATAAGTCGAATATACAGACCTTGCAACTCTCCACATAAAACAAATCACGAGCCTTCATCACCCGTCCCAGTAGCTGATACGCAAGATGTATAACACAGTACGCCAATATAACTAAACACTTATGGTGTGCTGGCATTTGAGGTAGGGCGCAGGGCTTCGGGATCGAGAGGTCCCGGGTTCCACCCTCGTCTGGACTACAGGTTAATTTCTCTGAGCAAGAATTACCCACATGATCCACTCCACCAAGGTGTAAATTGGTACATGTGAGGACAGTGTCTATTCCTGTGTGCCGCATATCGATGTTGGCTGCCATACACACAGGAGATTCGAATGTACCGCATACTAGTATTTCATGACTAGGGGAAGTTAAAATGTCAATGGATGGGTATACCGCGGTACACGAAAGACCGCGGACTTCAGTTCCACACGGTTCACGGTACAAGAGTTATGAATTTCGGTACGGTTCGGTAAATGCTTTTTCATGAGCAAAATAATATTCAGAGATAAAACATGTCTGATAATCCAGTTATTGAAGTAAATTTCTTAATTTGCACTTTATTTTAATATTTTTTAGCACATAGATTTCACAAAGTATACCATTTTTAGCGTTTTGTAGACTTTTTAAAATGATATAATATGAGTAGCTATTGTATATATGGGATATAACACAGAGGGAAATAATCAAAAATCAGAATTACGATCCATTATAAGGGAGAGAACTGTTCAATTCGGGGTCTAATTTCTGGACATGCAATGTTGATCATGTAACAGTTGTTGGCAAGTATAGCGTTACTTTATATGTTGAGGCCCACATGGAAGATTGTGTAACCAAATGTGTAGCCTCGTTAAATAAAATATTTTCTTACTTACTTACTTACTTACTTTTTAGGGAATCTCGTAGTCCGTTAATAAAACTTACATATAAATATATTAGGTTGGGGTATACACTATTTGTTGGTACTGTATCAACAGTTGGACAAAATTGTTTCACTATCATCATTATATAATTTAGTATAACATATTCTTATTTACATCAGCTCCTTACACCGCTTATCGCAGGAAGATCATTGTACTTTTGTCAGAATAAACATATAAAAATAATAAAGCAAATACATGTGTCATATAGAATGACCTTTCATGAGTTTTTTTGTGTTTCTGTTCGAAACAACTACGTATAATATGTTCAAGCATGTACAAGAATCCCCATAAAGGAAGCACGCCTATATTTATCTTCAGCCATTTTAGTGCTGGGATATGCACTGATAACATTGACCTGCTCCCCGGCACCCACTCTGATGAGGGAGCTCACTGATCCACAACTACTGCCATTGTTTTCATATTGTGTGCCAACAACCACCTTATTACCACCGTGTACAATGGCTACAGTAGCATAAAAACCGCTTCTGTTACACACATGCACTGTGAAGTGGTACAAGCCTTTGACGTTCGCCGTGAAGATACCCGTTGAAGCGTCGTATCGTGAACCTTCGTTAAGCAACACGTTTTTAAACACAATGATTGTCCCATCACCATAATCTTTTTTTGCCAGGTTATACGCACTGAAGGCAATCGTTGGTAGGGGTGTCATGGCTGAAATTAATATAAATGATATTGTTGAATATAAAAACGTGCTCACAAACGACGTTGGCAAACTAACGTTTTTAGCTTGGCAGTGAAAGGGAGCAATCTGGTGACAAACAACGTAGTCTAAACATATTGAAACAACTGACACTGGTGATAAAAGTGACTCGTCATTCAACTTGCTTATCTAAATATTGCTTATTACCTTTTGACTGCAAATTTTATCCCGTAGTCCTTTTATGTAACGTTGTAATATATTTATTTACTGCCAACACTGTCAGTCATTTGAATGTCAAACATCAATGCTGAATGACGATTCGACATTAAAATTATTTTTTTAATGTCGAAATGAGTGTCGAATTCAACATTAATTTTAAAATTTGTCATTTTTCTTATATTCGAAAATGAAAGTCGAATTCGAATGCTTCATTGAACTTACATGTTTGCATGTTGAAATGAATGTCGTATTAGTCATTCAACTTCTTTTGGTTGTGGAAAAGAATATCATCTCAGACATTTTGAATGTCGTAAATTGAAAAGTTAAACAGCTCACAGAGAGATTTTTCAGGCTGATCAAATTATGCCTTTAAGTGAATAACTGCATGTCCTGATCTACTTGACTAAATCAAAGTACTGAAAGTACTGACAGGCTGGCGAACTGCTAAGGAACAATAGCTTTTCAAGTGATATAACATCAAGTGGTTTTCTTAGTCGAAAGAGAGGTAAGTGCTGGACTTAACAAAAAAAAAAAATTAAAAATATAAAAAATTGGGAGCCGCCGTGATTCGAACGCTGGACCTTAGCATTAGAAAATTACTAAGCGAGTTGCTTAACCACTCGACCACGATCTCGTTGGAGAATATTGACCTAAATAATTTAACATAATAAAATCATTGATGCGCGCTCTATATCGCGTTTCGTAACGCCAGGATCTAGTTTATATAAGATCTCTGGTAACGCGTAGTAATAATTATCAACCCATTTAAACACCTATTCTTTTAATTTCATACAATTTCCTTCCATTACAAGAAGAAACTAATATATTACAATCGAACAGAATAAATGAAACAAGGAAAGTTGAATGTTCTTATCTTGCAAAACTGATTAACGAGGAGGAACTATTTGCATCGAGTGTATAGATTCCGTGTTGTCAGTTTCGGGAGTAAATTCATCTTAGTGGATTTCATTTTTTAGGACTGTAATAGTCTGGCGCGAAATCGCCAGCCTAAAAACAACAACGTTATTCCTGTATCGTGGTCTTTTACGATTGAATACACATAGTACACATAACACGTAACGCTTTCCAGGTAATCCATGCCTTCTATATTTAATTGAACGGTATGGAACTGAATGAAGGCGCTCGGTTGCGCTTTGCTTAGACTACGGACACTTGAACGTCGTAATTGACCATTGGTTTCACCTGAATACGAGAGGTGTTCAACTTATTTATGAACAAAACATGAACACCGATTTTACAATATTGAATAAAAACAATTGAAATACATTTTTTAAACCATGTGAGAAAATGTTTTAAGTTGAACATATGATCATCATACATTGTATATTTCCTTTGGTTAAAGCTTGAAACAACAATTTAGTAGATGATGTTGTTTTTCCTGTTTTGAAGGCACAATGGCCTTTTTATAAGCATCAAGAAAGTGTTAGTAAATTTTCATTTTGCATTTTTAATGAGAACATCAGTAATATTTGTCGTAAGTAGTCTTATTAAAGTTCTGTTTCCAGTAATTGTGATATGGCACCAAAAATTGAAAATTGCCAAACATTGCCAAAACCCTACACTTAAACTTAAAATTGGTTTTATGATATCTATGATGAATTCATTAGCAAAACTTGGAATAGTACCGCAGATGGGAGTGTCCATAGAAACTATCAGTGACACTATTTCGAAACAGTTGAATGTATAGTTCTGGGAAAATGCGAAGTTCCTACGCTGAAAATCAAGAAAACCGTGCCTCGCAGTCAAAAGTCTTGGAATCTAGAAATGCGAAATAAACAACATTATGTGGGAAAATTGTTTCAATATGGCGAAAGAATGCTGAAATCTTAAATAATATTATGATAGATTATGGTATGCTATTTTAGAAAAGGTCATACGGATAGGGAGAAGTTCATGCTTGTCCAGCTTTTGGTGTTCGCAGCCGTTTTCATGGAAAGGCATTTGGTTTGTTATTATGGAAATACGCACACCAAAATCAATATCATATAAACGAAATTGAAAGCTGTGGTTTATGTACAAACCGTTTCAAAGCAGGTTTGCAACAAAAAGTGTTACATATCGTTCCTAGTGACTGTTCTAAGAACTTAGTGTTTCATCCAGATTCAGCTTCAAGTCACCATATACAACGCCAAATAAAAAACTTAAGAATATAACTTTGATATATATTATAACCGAAACGTGGATGTCGAAGTCTTCTCATGCTTTAACAATTAAATTTTCTATATAGTTGATACTAAAAGAACGATTAAAGAAGGAAAATATAAACGTACTTATTACGAGTTTTGGACCTTCAAAACGCAAATAACAACACCATCTACCCTAATGCAGATTATGATTAACCGTAACGTTTTGGCAATTTACAATTATTATATATATATAGTGTTTTTTTTAGTTTATTTTCAAATACAATAGATATATACAATCCATGAGTATAGAACAATTTTACATCAGCAATATCATCCGAGTGGTCAAAAAACATATAAGTATATAATCGTTATAAATATTTCAAAAAATACATACATACATTTTTTTTTCAAAGTTTACGGTTTCCCTTTCATATATACAAAGTATGCATTTAATAAAATAGTTTAGTATAATCTAAACATAGCATCAATTTAATACAGTGTTACAAAGAAAAAGAAACAATAATACTAAAAAACAATATATACTAGTATACTTCTTGAAACACTACTTTACACAATATAAAAGTTTTTATTCAATTTCATTGTTACAGTAACAAAATATCGATTTTCATTTTCTGTTCATAAATAAGTTGAACACCTCTCGTAGTTATGTATGATTAAATATCAATAGGAAAGAACATAATTAGTTCAGTCAGCTTAGCTTAGTCTGTAGAGCACGAGACTACTGATCTCGGGGTTGTGGAATTACTAATTATCTTTTGGATGAGGCTTTAAACCGGGGTCCCATATATGGGTGTTATGCACCTGACATGTAAAGGAACCAGTGGTGTCTCTGGAATGAGTACACCTCCTGTATCTGCACTATCCACCGAAACCTAAAATGACTAAACGTTTCTGGGGGTCTCGTCCATATGGAATATCCAGTGACGAGGATAAATAAAAACAATGTACCTAACTATTATCACTTCTAAACCTCGTTATGGGATGTCATCACATGCTGCCGTCCACGTGTAAAGATCAAAGTACAAATGTACTGAAGTACTGACAGGCTGGCGAACTGCAAAGTGGCAATAGCTTTTCAAGTAATATAACATCAAGTGGTTTTCTAAGTCAAAAGAGAGGTACGAAAAATAAAAAAATATATAATTTTAAAAAATATAAAAAAATTGGAACCGCCGTGATTCGATCGCTGGACTTTAGCATTAAAAAAATTACTAAGCGAGTTGCTTAACCACTCGAGAGAATATAGACCTAAATAATTTAACATAATTAAATCATTGATGCGCGCGCTATATCGCGTTCGTAACGCGTAGTAATAATTATCAACGCATTTAAACACCTATTCTTTTAATTTCGTACAATTTCCTTCCATTACAAGAAGAAACTAATATATTACAATCGAACATATTAAATAAAACAATGAAAGTTTAATGTTCTAATCTTGCAAAACTGATTAGCGAGGAGGAACTATTTTCAATGAGTGTATAGATTCTGTGTTGTCAGTTTCGGGAGTAAATGCATCTTAGTGGATTTCATTTTTTGGCATTGTAATAGTCTGGCGACATCGCCAGCCTAAAAACTGTTAAACAAGGCTTGTAAACAAACAGCATGCGTATCACAAATAGTTACATTTACCTGTATGGTCGTTGAGATGTTCTATACTCGGCTTGATGTTTGTCTCAATATCCAACCTCAACTTCTCCATTTCCATTTCTATCTTTATCACTTTTGTCAATAATTGCTCCTCATAATGGTACTTAGAGCACATTTTTTCATCGAATGCCACCGAACGCGTGATCAGAAGAAAAGCGAGACAGTTTGCAAATAACATTTTAATTGTTGTACAAAGAACTGCGTCGTTAGAGACAATGTGTGTACAGTGTAACACAGCCAAAGACTGAGACTGACTGAACTACGAGTATAATTGTATGTATACAATAAGGTTAAACAATGGATGGAATGTTAGATCTAAGTGGTATAAGTGATACATGGTCAAGTATGTCCTGACACTTAAAAATACGCAAAAATATTTGCTGTGTATGTTATTGGATAGTTATTGCAAAGCTATGGTGTATGGTAACTACATTTCAAGTGCATTATTCAGCACAATGGATTGAAATACAAACTGCACTTGATTTTGTGGGAATCAGCAGTGATATTGAGACTTATGCAACGACCCTCATTGAGAGTTCATTAATATTTTAATGTGGTGTTCGTCAAACTATAATTAGTACAATGAACATTCTAAAATAACAAAGGCAAAAGTTGACCATTGTGTGAGATATAGGTTAATTAATTAACAGTCATTTGCCAATAAAAATCGGAAAGTGTTTGTCGGTAGTGCAAAGTTGAAGTTAAACTACAATTGGTGAACACGTCATTTACCTGTGTAGTAAAAAACACGTTAAGTAAATATTGCAAGTTATGAAATACTTCCTTCTATTGATTCTGCAATCATAATGCTTGTAATATTACATACCAAGGTTAAAGAAGAGCGCTTACCAGGACGCTTCAATAAATCTGCACCTAAACTCAATGTGATCGTGTCACCTTGACGGAATGTCAACACACGCCATTTTCTTGGTTGCGTTGGGCAGAAGAATTAACGACACATTTAATGTTTGTAGAGTAAGAAAATCGGTTTAAAGGTAAACTTGCATGTTCTGATTTTCAAGTTTATTTTTATTTTTGTCGAGTTTGTGATTGGAATCCGTCAGGTGATCGGAATGGTCTAGGAGGCCAGTACCGTAATGGCGATTCCATAACGTTTAAACAATATTGATTGGATAACTGGACTGAAGCAGTTTTGGAATGAACCCGATGACGTGAAATAGCATAATTATAACTTATCTACTAACCTACCAAATTTGAGTGTTAATCTGTGAACAAGGTTTAATTGACATCACTTTTCTTGACGTTTCAGTGTTTCAACTTTCAACTTTGATTAAAAGTTGTGATGGCTGAGCATCCAGGGAAAAGTTCTGAAACTTACAGTCTCAAGAAAGTGTATGATTGTTGGATTTTGGAGAATTCCAAAACATTACAAACGAATCGTCTGCCATTTTTGTCTAACAAACACGTGGAAACTTTGAAAGATAATTTTATATTTGCGGACGACAAGGTGTATAAAATTAAAGAAAATGACAGTGGAGGTACCTGTATTGAGAAAGTCGAAGATTTGATCTATTCAGCCCCTCCAGCAAAAGGGGCAGCACCATCTACATGGCCGCTACGTAGTGGGATTGCAAAACGAGATGCATTGAGCGTACATGCCCTAAATGAGGTATATATGGCATTTGCAACTAGCACGGACTCTATGATTTCACACGACAAAGGTCCAGTTAATTGTTACATGGAAGAAGTCAATGGAGTGTTCAGATCTATTCGAGATGTTAAAGCTAGTTCCACTGTATATGATAATGCTGAAACTGGTACGGGTACAGATCAAAGTGTTGGAACTGGTGGTCCAAAGCAACAATTCGTCAGTCATAAGGAGCACATCATCAAACCGCCACAAGGTATGATGTTTATTATTAAATAGTTCACAATCAGTTCGGAAGAAAGAGTGTGTGTATTTATAGAATGTAATATAATGGTGTTGGTTGAATACTTTAAAAAGGTTTCTAGTTCAGTGCGATTTCATTTATAACAACTGTATTTGAAAACTAGTTGTTTAACACACAGATGGCAGTAGTCCGCAAACGATTATATTTAAAAAGAAAATAAAATAAAAATATTTTAAAAATCCCGTCACCCTGAATTTTATTTTCCAAACACTAATACTGCCACCTGTGGTTTAACATGGGCGGTTTTCACCCTTTTAATTATATGTTGCCTTTATTGGGAGTTTATTCATCTAATGTAGAAATCACGAATCAATATTCGCGACGTATTGGTTTTGTTTATAATTTAAAGATCGTATATAGCAAGCAACAGGTTATTCTGAAGTTTGTATAAGATTGTGCGTGCTATAACTAAACTCGATCAATTTCAATACATGCACATAATTATGTCATAACTTCCTTTTTCAAACCCGAATGCATGAATGTCGTGTTTAAATAATATATTACGTTCAATGCCGATATTAATTGTTTACTCCCATAATGTAAAAATACCACTCACCTTGGATGATTAGAATAGTGACTAGGTTTACATTTAATTGAAAACCGAACTCCAAAACGTTCGAAGCTCTAGGGTACTGTTTTATCAAAATGCTTACGAAAATCTTAAACTTATGCTCAAATTGAAATTCCTTATAATGCTTTCGTTTCCACAAATTGGGGAAAGATCTGGTTTGAAATCATTATTGAGATGTTTAATTATTTAATAAACGATAACAATTAGATTGAATTCGACATCCGTCTTGTTGACTCATTCAACAGGATTCTGGGATATCTTTGCAGCTATGCAGGGGCGTAGCTTGGTGTAAATAAAAATCTAGAATACCCAGTAAATGAGCCGCTCTTTGAAAGTCCAAACTGTTTAAAATCTGCGTTGTGTACATTGTATTTAAAACCTTCTAAATCCTAGGGTTTGCTTTCAATTCTACATTAAATGTTTATTTTTTCCATATTTTACACATGATACATTCATAAACATTCTCAAAGCAAACTCTCTCCGCCCAGGCCGAACATCTCATTTCAAATATCTATTTTTATTATATGATTTGCATAAAAATTCTATATAAACATGACCTAGTTTTGTAAGACAACAACAGACATTATGTAAACGCACTACTTTTCATACGTATCCCTACGCTATCAATTATCGTGACTCCATTATTTTAAAAACAAATACTTTTGTTTTTAATTGATTAAGTCTAATGATTATGATATTGCAAGTACTGCATTTGTGAAAGCTGATCTGTTAGCACGTACTTTACATTAAATATGATTAGTAAAAAGTTGCAAATCGCGGGAAATCTGAGATCACGTGATCAATAACTGCGTCATGTTGCGCGTGTCTCGGTCAATCAAACCGCAACTAACGTAGAGGAAACAAGACCAACATTTTCTGACGGTTATACTTTGAATATTTACACAAAAAATGTCAATCCAGTTGAAATTATACATAGTTATCCGCCATCACTAAGGAAGTTCTTACATACAATACTGGTAACCATGTGACCTATATTTATGAGTTTTCTGACTTGTTATTCTTAGAATTTTGACTCACAAATGAGCCAGGTTACTATCAATTACACGAAAATTCTGCGTCAAATACTTATAGGTAACTACTGTTTGTTAAGCATGACTTTTTCAAATATGAGAAAGCTGACTATAGACTGAGAAGAACGGTTTGACTCTGTAGTCTACGTTGATATGCTATATCTTGAAACATTTCTTAAAAATGGATATGCCCTGCAAACGATATTTGGAAAAGCTAAAACTTGTTGAAATATTTATTGATATTACTTACCCTATCATAAGTTTATGATTCATTTTATTTTTTTTCCAGTTCCGGTGACGCGTCAAGTAACTATTGAAGATACTAAACTTAGCGAACTTTGTAACTTGAAGGGGACGATGGAGCTCCGAGTTGACGAATCTGGACTTTCGTTCCACGACACAAAAACCAAATCCGCAACGTATACATTCTCTAACCGTTGGATAAGAAACTTCGGATTTAATGCAACCTCCAAGGATAGTATGTTTTATATAGAAGTTGGACGAAATTGTCCAAACGGGGAAGGTAACATTAAATTTTCCACAGAGGGGAAGGCCAAACTGCATCAAAGTATTAGACACCGTTGGCACAACCAAGACAAGTAATGACCAAATAGTCCATGTAATATTTGTTCATCAAGTATACTGAGCAAAACAGCTAACCGAACACTTTTTAAATTTGAATATTTCAGTATCCTGTACGTTCACAAACTTAAAACTTTGCATAGTTATTTCAATATAGATTGTGCACCTTATGCAGCTTACCACATGAAGATACATGCCAAAATCACTCATCCATAACGAAAAAGCTTCAAATCTCATTTTTGCAGGTTGTGATCGATTGCTCTAGAATTGCACGAGTTTTGTGTATATGTTGTGTAGCCTGGGTGTTTGTTAGTTGGAAAAACAAAATATTATGTCAAAAACATGGCGCATATGTCAAAGGTAGGCCGCGGAAAAGCGGAAATTACGCTCCCTGGAGGGTATTAATCAGACAGATCAGTTTTACACAGATTAAAATTATCACAAACATTATTTCCGTTTCTTTCACGTGTGTGTGAATACCAATGCACATAAAATTACCTAAAACAGTATATTGGGAATCACAGGAGCAAAGAAAACTAGCAAATTCAAGTGGGATAACTCTTGCATAATTACATCTTTTTAAGTTCATTCACTACATTTTCCCATAAAATTGTATTGTCATGCCTAAGTGAAACTTGTTAACTTTAAAAAATAATAAATATTAGTCCTGAGGACTTTTTTGCATGTGTTTGAAAAAACGTGTTTTTCTCTCCATTCAGTATACAGGACACTTTTGAAGTGCGTTCATCAGGTGTTAGACAAATTGTAAATGCCCGCTTTGGTAATAAAGATTGTTTTAAGTGTATATTCTGATAACGGAAACAAAATTAATTATTAAAATACTCAGAATAAAACCAAAATTAAGGCAATAATTACCCTCATTTATCCACACAAAAGATATTCGACCAAATTACCTCCCCTTGACCATTGAAAATTATAAACATAATTTTGAAAAATTAAAAAATCCATGTTTTTGTGACCAAATCGCATGATATCGAGTTTGAATATTTGTTTTATTGATTTGGCGATTAGTCTTTTTAAAATGTGTATGGAATAAACCTAAAATCATGTATTATTGAACGCTTATTCATGAATTTCAAGTTTATATGTCTGGTTCTGTTATTTCATGGTTCTGTGAACTTCCGTTTCGCATTTTTTGAAAAAGAAACTACTTAAACCGCACCCAAGATCGTACATAACAAATACACAAACTTTCGTGCAAAAATATTAATAAATAAAAAAGTTGTACGGTAAAAACCGCTGCTCATTCATAAAATATGCTAATTGTAGATTTTGTGAATTTCATCTTGATGGGTGATGTCATTAAATACATATTTTGACGATGATGCAAATTAAATATTTTGACGACATTTTACCACCAGCCTTCTGATGCTTTCATTATACTTCAGGCTAAGTTTCAGACGATTCCTATGGATAGTTCTATAAATATTCATAAAAAACATAAGCGTTCGGTTAGCTGTTTTGCTTAGTATACAAGTATAGTCGTAGTGATACAGAACATGAACAATGACTTGCTTCGGAAGAAGAAAGAAAAACAATCAACGGGATGACTTTCCCTGAAAGAGCCAAATATAATATGTTACAATTTATATTTACCAAACATTAAACAACATGACTATTCCCGTCCTACTTTAAAGACAATTCGAGGAAAGTGATAACATACACACTTGTTGAATATGTTGTTTTGGTTCACGCTGCTTGTTTCATGTTTTGTTTTGTTGGGTTCGGTATACCCTTCATGTTCTGTACTATTATTGCAAGTTTTGTTTTGTTTGTTTTGGTATATCCTTTATGAATTGTATGATCATTTCATGTCTCACTTTGTTTTGTGGTGTTTGATTAAGTTAAACCATACGTTTCCGGTATAAATAGACGTATTATTTCGAAGCTCCGAGTATTTTTGTGTATTTTTGTGTTTTTGAATGGATATTAAGTGATTTGGATTATAATAAATGGATATGTGATGTGACAGTGAGTCCACTTTATCATGGTGAAACTGTACTTAAAATTTGATAAAACAGTAATAAGTTATTAATGTGTTTACAAATTGTCCTTTGTCTAACTTTTAAAATACTGAATATTGTATGTGAAAGTGTCTAAGTAGATTTGAGATGTGCTCACCCTGCATATGACAAAAATTTCGTCACGCATGACTGGACACCGGACCGTTAGTATAGTAAATATATATTACAATGGATTTAACGGTCAGTGATGTTGATCTAAGTCCGACTGATGATACGTTGCTTCAGGCTGGACAAACCGTTATTGATCAAGAGTTAATACACAGTGGCGATCCGTTGTATCACGATGTTCTTAACGAGTCGAGCCAGACGTCTGAGGTTGATCTTTCTCGGCTCGATAGTCATGGGTCATGTGATGGTGACCATGGCGACGACAGTTTGTTTACATTTAATGACGAAGATCTGCGGGATAATATGAAGACACTTAAGGAGTATAGAGGGTTGCTGAAACTATACAGAGAGCTACCAAAGGACAGGTGCGTAGCTCGAATTAACCAGAAGTTCGCCTCAAGTGAGAGTGACTTAGCGCGTGTGCGAGATATGTACTTTGAGTATTTGAAAGATTCTGACCCACACTTCCCATATGGTCCGAATGTTTTTCTTAAAAGAAGAATTCTTACCCAGTCCGGGGAATCTGTGACTTTACGATTGGCACAAGACATATACACTATTATAGAAGTGACCGAAGGTGGAGACCCTAATTTGTTGAAAAACATGGTTAGTACCGGACGGAAAGGCAGGAAGCCTTCCTTTCTGTGTGAAAGTCGTATTCATCATACCAGATCACAACAAAGATTATCGACCGCTAAACCTGTGTCGACATGTAACTGCAGTTCTGATATCAATGTACTCAGAGACACTGTATCCTCGTTACAAGCTGACATTTTACTTATCAAACAGACTAACCACTTGCATAATGATCTTAGATCCAAGCAAATCAATGAAATAAAATCCGGTATGCTTGAATTACAACACTGTGTGAGATCCTGCAGTGGTAGTGTGAGAGACTTTACTGGTAATGTGTTGTCCAAGATGCAGAGCTTAACCAGCTCACTCATGCGTAATGTGATTGAATTTGAGGACAGGGTTAGACTATTGGAGGTTATGGTAGAGTCGACTTTACCAATGAACGCGGATGAGCAAGTTGATACCGTCTTGATTGATCCACCTACATATACTGCTCATGTTATATCATCTGCAGTCAATCCGACTGCTACAGCAGAGATTGCTACTGACGACGATCGAATTGAATTGAATTGAATTGAAGTATCTACACCAATTACCACAGACTACGACAATGGAGGTCGTACATCAATAGCCGGCGAAGCCATACCAGTGCATATCACCAGGCGACAAGACATGTTTAAGTCGCGACGTGAAAGTGAACCCGACAGTGATGGATTTAGCGTACCTTTACGAAGACACACAAAACGATATTGTGTACTAGGGCTTAGTTCCCGTGTTAATACTGACATCCTTACCAGGGTGATTGAAAGGAAGGGGCCGAGTGTAACACAAATCAGAGTGTTTCCTTGTCGACGCAACCCTTCTAAAGTCGTGATAAGGCTAAATGTACTGGCGGATGAGTTCGCGAGTCGATTACTGGAGGAAGGTTTCTGGCCTTCTTATATCAGCTGCCGACCATGGGAATCGCGTAATGGAATGCGGCGCGAATCCCAGCGATTAGAGATACCGCCTAGGTTTTCGAGTGTGTTGACGGGGACAACATACAGACAAAGTAACACTTTCTCTAGTGAGAGTCGATTCTCATCACTGGTGAATGATATAGACTAGAGAACTCTAGCGAGATACTTTATTAACATGGTGTTTTGGTTAAAGTATTATATTTCCATTTATCTTTATTTTATGAACATGAATATTATTACATGGAACGTGACTGGTATTATGTCAAATGCGTCTTATTTGTGTGACATGTTAACTGAAGGTGATATTGATATATGTGGCATATCAGAACATTGGTTGTCGTCCCATAACATGCATTTTCTTAACTCAATATCTAGCAATTACAGTGTTCATGCTGCTTGTGATAGTAGTCTTACCAGCCCCTTGGGTCGTGGTAAAGGTGGTGTAGCGCTTATGTGGAAACGGACATATGATATGCAAATTGTTCCTATAAACATTGACAGTGATAGAATTGTTGGAATTCAGATAGAATGTAAACATAAATCGTATATATTTATATTTCAGGTATATTTACCTTGTAGTAATCAACCAAGACATGTTATTGAACAAAATATGTTTCTTTTGTACGAGTTGTATCATACATACAATGACCAAGGTGTGGTCATTATAATGGGTGATTTTAACGCAAGTCTGCTAACACCACATGTAAAATATTGTGATGTACTATTTCGTCAATTTTTGCATGATTGTAACTTTTGTGCTGCAAATGTATTACCGATTTGTACAGGAGGAAATAATTCTTTTGTCTCATATGATGGTAAACATGCTTCCATGATAGATTACGTTTGCTTACCAGTTGAGTATACTGAATATATTACATACTGTGAATTGGCGGATGATTGTTGCCTAAATGTGTCGCGTCATAGACCGATCTTGTTCTGCTTAAATAAAGAAATGTGTGAAAGTGGGCCGGATGAATTGTTTCAAGGTAATTCTACTCACTGGAGAAAATGTAATAAACAGCAATTACGAGACTACGAACAGTCACTCGCGAATACGACCATTGTGCAGAGATTAAGTCGGTGTTGTGAGCTTGGACCGGGTAATATAGATTCTGCGTACAGTACTATTTGTGAGGAAATTATTCATTGTGCCAATAAATCACTGCCCGTGAAACGATTCCGTAAATATGTGAAACCGTACTGGACTAACGACTTATCACGTTCCCATGTGGTCATGAGGGCCGCAAAGAGGCGGTGGTGCCGTGCAGGGAGACCACGGGACACGCAACATCCAGACTACGTGTCTTACAAGGCAGCTAAGAGAGACTTCCGGTATCTTCATCGTCGAGTTGTGGAGGTCTACTTGTCAAAGTTAGACACTAATCTTGAAGCGATGGCCCGTGAGGATAGCCACTCGTTTTGGCGTCATGTTAATAAGCGACGTTCAGGTATATCGAACTCTGTTGGAGCCGGTATTAAGTTTAATGGCGAGACTTATCGTGATCGTGATAGTTTAGTGACACAGTGGGGTATGTACTTTGCTAATCTATATTCTCCTTCACAATCGCCAAGTTTTGATGCCGAATGGGAGAATACCGTGCGCACTGTTGTGCGAGACACTTTGAGCCAACTAGAACCAGATAAAACCGCTATAGTTTCAGTG
The DNA here is from genome assembly GCA_963678985.1 of Spisula subtruncata. Taxonomy (NCBI): domain Eukaryota; kingdom Metazoa; phylum Mollusca; class Bivalvia; order Venerida; family Mactridae; genus Spisula; species Spisula subtruncata. The sequence goes on from OY787667.1 coordinate 1,524,488, forward strand.
ACCGCTATTCAGGATGCCATCACTAAACTGCCGCGTGGAAAGTCTGGTGGAAACGATGGAATCGTGTACGAACACTTTATTTACAGCAAAGACGTTATATCTATAGTGCTTGCCCAGCTGTTTACAAATATGTTGCGGACATCGCATATTCCGCCAGACATGAAAAGTGGTGTCATTGTGACCCTTCACAAGGGCGGAAGAAAAAGAAAAGATGACCCGAATAACTACAGGGCAATCACTTTGTCATCAGTATTCCTTAAACTATATGAACTTGTTCTTCTAGATAGATGCCGAGATCAGATTCTTAGGACACTTGACCCCCAGCAAGGTGGTTTTCAAAAAGGACTAGGCTGCTTAATGACTTCATTCATGTTTCGAGAGTGTCTTCATTTTGCTCGAGAATATTCTTCTGTGGTATATATCTGCTATCTAGATGCTAAACAAGCATTTGATCGTGTGTGGACAGATGGTCTTTTTTACAAGCTGATTTCCCTGGGCCTAGATAACACAACATTACTAGCGTTTCGTGACATGTATTCGGGCGTGCGCAGCAAGGTCCGGTTTCATGGTAAACTATCAACAGAATTCCCAATATCACAAGGAACCCGTCAAGGAGGTAAAAGTTCCCCTCTCATGTATTTGGTCTATATCAACGGACTCATAGAAGAACTCAGGAACTGCGGAGATGGCATGTTAATGTATGATATGTCGCTGGGATCCCCGACGGTGGCGGACGATATGGTGCTTGTCTCGTTATCGAGAGCCGGATTGTCACGCATGCTTGACATTTGCAACGCGTATTCACAACGATGGAGATATTTATATAACAATGACAAATGCGAGGTAGTAGTGTTTAATGATAAAACTGTACAAGAGACGCAATTTAAGCTTGGTGATAAACTTCTACAAGAAACCGATAAGTACTGTCATCTTGGAATTGTTTGCGACAAACATCTCACGTCAGGAAGCAACATCCGGGATGCTGCCACTAAGTTGAGAGGTACATTCGCGAAAATATGTGCCAGTGGTATACATCCGTCCATGATAAGCCCCGCGACCCTAAGACGGATCTACTACAGTGTGATACTTCAAAAGCATTATATTCATGTGAGTTATGGAACAACTATTCAGCCAGAGACATGCTTATCATTGAACGTGCTCATAGACACTGTGTTAAACGTATACAAGGACTCTTTACGTCAACAAGTACATTATTCGCATTGACATGTCTGTGTACCATACCTATAGAGACGATAATTAGCTACAAGAAACTTACGTTATTTGGTCAACTCTGTCGTTTGCAGCCCCATTATCTCTCTAAAAATGTCTTTGTTAACCGCCTTATACGTTATGAAAATGGTGATAGGCAATCTACGGGTTTTATACCAGATATATATAGACTGTTAGTAAGATACTCCTTGGTGAACTATTTAAGGCGTTTCATAGAATCAGGGGAATTTCCGTCAGTAAATTCGTGGAAAAAGACACTGCGTAACATTGTCGCATCAGAGCATAGTAATAATGTGAATGTTTTAGAAGAGAATGGACATACATGGCTTATGAACACTATAGTGAATACAAAGTGGATATCACCCATTTGGTCTGTAGCCAACAGATCAACACACGTTGCAAATATATGCAAAACACTTATGAGACACATAGGACTATTTGTTTCGCGCAGATTCACGCGCAGTTGTAAAAAGTGTGCTCTCAGAACTGACAATGAACCGGCCCACTTGTTATTATATTGTATTGCAAATGTAGACATTCAGAAACAACTTTGGGATGTTATGCTGATTCAATACGGTGTGGATCATTTCATTACATTTATAAGACAGTCACCCATTGATCAGTGTAGAACATTATTCAGTCTTGCAACATTAACAGATGACGGCTCATTTGCGCACATGTGTATCACAACAAAGGTCTGTAAACTTTTAACCAATTAAGAAGTTACTTATGTCAATTTAAGGTAAAACGTTGTTTAAAATGTATGGGGTACGCTTATTCTTTTAAACATGAACATGTCATTAATTTACAGTTACTGCAGTTGTATGCTATGTTGATAATAGTAACTGTATACTTGTATGTTTGTTTGCTGGACTAGTTACACATTCACGCTGCTACTAATTATGTAATTATTTTATCAGACATGGTAAAGTATATATGTAAATAGTAACACTACGTTTATTGTCGTTATTCTGAATCTGTCTCTGCATCTTGTATTTCGTTTCGATAAGGTCAGTATTTAACAGATTTTAGATAATAACTACATAACATTCTCTACAACATGTTTGTATATATTGTATATTTATGTAATTGATTGATCGATGTCATGGTATGCATTTACTGTTGTAAATATGTTATACTCTCCGAATACGGAGGACAATAAAGATTATATGCTGCTTGTTTCATGTTTTGTTTTGTTGGGTTCGGTATACCCTTCATGTTCTGTACTATTATTGCAAGTTTTGTTTTGTTTGTTTTGGTATATCCTTTATGAATTGTATGATCATTTCATGTCTCACTTTGTTTTGTGGTGTTTGATTAAGTTGTCATGATTTGATTTGATTTGATATGAGTTTATAAGGTCCTCGTATCGTCCCATACCTTTCGGTAATCTGGATTTTTTATAGGACCCGGCATGTACCCCTTCATGCCGAGAAAGTTAAAAAGTTCGAAATAGGGTAAATTTGTCTTGCAGATAATTTATCTGCAAGCGTTAGCCGGACGTTTAGTTTTTGTGTTATTTAATGTAAATACAAAAATCGACCAATGAGATCTAGAGCATTTGTATTTACTCCTACTTGTCTGTTTTGTCCGGACACGGACGGGTGCTCACGGCTGAGTTTCACAGGGGCGTTGAAACTTGTTTCACAGGGGCATTGAAACTTGTTCGGACGGGTGCTTTTGGAAAACCAGACAGCTGAGATCGTTCATCCTCCCACACCGGCGATACTCGAGTTTCTTTGCTTCAGTTTCTCTTTCACGGACTGAGACGTGCGTCTCTTACTTATTTGTCCTAACTTAATTCCTACTCGGGCTAAGACATGCGTCTTTTAACTTACACATTAAATTAGACTTCTCTCTTGTTCGGGCTAAGACAGGCGTCTTTTAACTTAATGCAGTAAGTGAGTAATTAAGTGAAACTTGTTCTCGTACTCGGACTGGGCCGGGCGTGCCTTCACCTTATACATATTTAACTATACATTTGAGAAATAAAAAAAAAAAAAAATAATAATGTGTGTGATTTTTGTGCTGTTCCTGACTATAATACTTATATTCCTTATATACTTAGTAGTACTCCTAACACTAGAAGTGGGACAATTTCAATTCCTATAAAAAATATTCATAATAATAAGGGTGCTGCTTGGCACAAAAAAAACACTTGGCTTTCCATACTTTAGTTTTGATTTTTATGATTACAACTATTTTTTTTTTTTTTTTTTTTTTTTTTTTTTTAATTTTATGTTTTTTATTTTTAGTTTTTATCATCTATTTTATTTTTACATGATTTTATAGATTGTGTTAAGTTGTCATGTAGATCGGTTTATCTTTTATCTGTTACCTTTTACGTCTCCATGTTTGTCTTGAGCATACCAACTCTTGTAAAAATGTAAGAAACTGATGTCTTCCCATCACGTGCGTTTGTTGTTTCGGGTTCACCACCCTATCTCAGCAATTTTAACAGATATGAGGATATTGGACAGGGAAAGCAGCACTCAACTTAACCAGCCAAGCACAAAACAACATAAACTGCATCACTTAAAACAATGCCGATAGAAAATGAATTGCTGTAAACAAGCTGTATAACCTAGTTTTATATACAGGTATGCCATAACGGTGACCTCACGTGACCACATAAGGCGCTACTGTGACTTGACCCAGTAACTCTTCCCCACTGGGTCGTAAAGGTGTTCGTGTAGTTCATGTGCTGTAATCGTAATCTGACGATCCTGGTTCGATACCAATTTGCAGCAGGTCGTACCCTACCTTCAACGTTTGGCAACTACGAGTATGTCGATTTACCTGCACATGCGAAGAAGTTGCATGTACCAAGGCTTGTGAAAGGGTAAGTTAGTACTGGTAAGAAGGCCTTGAACGTTTGGCAACATGCGAAGAAGTTGCATGTACCAAGGCTTGGGAAAACCGTCCAGACAAATTGATAAGGTACATAATAGCAGACAACCCAACAATGCTAACTAAACAAGTTCTATCACAATGTGTGTGAGGAACACAAATATAGAAATCTTAGTAAAAGCTGATTATGGCAAGGTTGTTGTATTTAATGTTTAAAATACATGTACAACAAATAACATACAAAAGTAAAACAACAGTAACGTTACTAGTAATACAATACATGTAAAGTAGTAAAAAATAGAAAGTTGTTTTAACATTTCACTGTCATGGGAACATTGTCGTGTCCTTCAGACATCCCACCATAGACTTTTTACTCTTTACAAGTTCAACATGTTCCTTTTACCCGTCAATGACATGTAGTAAGCATTTCGCGACCAGAAAGCTAGTTTCTCCAGAATGGCTTGATAATTATTTATGAAACTTGACAAGCAATATACTATCTTCTTAGTCGTTAGTTAAAATCTCAGTCGGTAAACTGTTATGATATGTTCAGTTGCTTTGATATGCGGTAACAACGCAACGACTTTAAAATGACTGGACCTAAGGAACTGAAACAGTCAGCATAATTATAGAAACACATCGGTCTTTTCCTTACTGGCTGAAACAAACAATTGGATGTGGTCGGGTTGCACCGATACTTGTATTTGACATGCAGTAATGACCAAGAGCTTCCGAATGTTCGACTCCTAGAAACTTTTCCGACACAATCTTCAATATTTTGGCTGAGTTTGGCCGTGAAACCAGTCAACATACACTGGAATCAAACTACAACCATGACATAGAAGTGTTATACATCTTGTGTATCCGCTACTGGGACGGGTGATGAAGGCTCGTGATTTGTTTTATGTGGAGAGTTGTAAGGTCTGTATATTCGGCTTATCCTCGGTGATGTAAACTTATCATGAAATGTCTCATCTAAAAGTGGCGACTCGGTGTCACCATTTACTATGATTTCATGGTTAACGTGTAGAGGTATACGTTCTTGTTCTGTTTCACTACCTTCAATGTCCTTATCTGGATTTTTGTCTGTACACATTGTTGTGACTTTGCCTTCTAGAGACATAATTAAAGCAGCACACAGAAACAGACAACCAGTCAATATAAAAGATGCACTCCAACTTCCGGTTGAATCTTGTAACCAACCTGAAATGTATCAAGAAAAAATTGTGAATGATTAAACAAACTTGCATACAGATTTTAAACGAACTGAGATTTTAAACCACCATGGAGTAACCGGTAACTAATTACAAGTACATTTTAAGTTCTGAGAATGAGGATTACATGAATGAAGGTTATATCACCTTTGTGAACACGGTGTCTTGAGGTTCGCCCTACATTAGACAAAATGTATGTTTCAATTGCCATCTCATATTTATCGGAGTGGTTCTATGCCAGATATATAAACCTACACTTACCAATTGTTGGTTGACTAAGTAGGCATCCTACGGCTAGAGACATCATCACCAATCCAAATGCAGATGGGAAATCCACCATACCAACTACATCTATGACTAGGACCGGAAGTTGACTCCATATAGATCCCGGGAAAGCACCGACCATACCGGCATATACAGCCATCATTTCAAAAGTTGTCAAAAATGGTGCAATAAAACAAATAACCGCACTCACAAGCATGCTTACTACAAAAATATGCTTGGATTTCACCAGTTTTAAATCCGCAAACCAACCAAAAAATATCCTTGAAGTTACCTCAAAGGCACCCATTATAGTTACACCTAGAGCTATGTAAAACTTTCCGTAACCTAAAGCTTGTATCTGAGACGGTATCAAAATTAAGTTATTTCCAAACCCGTTCATACCAAAAACAAAAGCCAACAAATACATGGTAAAACTAGGGTTTTTGAATAGGGAAAATTTTAATCCTAAATCTAGAGTTTTGTAACACGGTAACGACGATTTTGTTTGACCCTCTTCGTCGTTTCCATGACGACTTTGTTGTTCCAATAGATGTCGCTTCTGTAGCTCCACTAGAAGACGCGGCTGACGAAATAAACAAGCTGCCACACATGTATGACTTAATATTGCACCAACAATCCAAAATGTTCCTTTTAATCCATACTCGCTGATCAAATACCTACAAATATAGAGAGGACATTATTTATACCTATGTGACAAATTTAATCCTTCCGACGATCAGTCGAACTACTCAGTTGGTCCAATCGAGTCATAAGCATGACCAGGTACGTAGCTGCCCATACGCAAATACGCACGTGCGTACGCTGTTTGAAAAACAGACAAAATTTAAGTGATAAAAAATGCAATAAAATGGGATGCCTAACCCGGGTGTGGCATAGTTTCCATGTGATTAAACTTAATTGATATAGAAACTATCAAAAGCGTTTTGAATTGAATTTTTCTGACTTAATTTTAAATCACTTAAGTAGCTAAATTCCAAAATTAATTATGTAGAAAACGTATTTGTGTTACAAGAATCTGCGTTAAAAATTCTTTTTTTTCTAGCTCGCTTCGCTCGCACAATGCATTTATAGGTGAACAGTATAAATTAGAGACTAAGTTCGTGTGATACAACATGGACATGCATACATACATGTGTCTATCCATTCCATGGATACATGTAGAATTGTCAGAGAATAATTATGTATTATTCCAAAGCAGCAACGTTCCTCACTGCATGTATTTAGTGTTAACGTATTAATGTTTGTGTGTGCTAAGCCCCTCAGGCATATTGTGTTTTTATCATACTCTTGTGAGCACTGAGTCACATCCTCCGTTATATGTATGGATATCTCTAAACTTCACTTCTGCGACCATCTATGCGGTGGTGACAAGGCAACACGGACGAGCATGTGCCGAATAAAACGATAACAACAAACAACCTATAAGGCTCCTATACGAATGACCAAGGAATGTCCCGGATAGGCACTTCAGAGCAACGGAACAACTCGGTCGAAAGACACGGAGAATCTCGGACCAGCACAGTATGAACCCGTGTATACAGTGTAACCGCCGTGTGAGGTCTGGGGACAATCGTCCCCCAGTCGTCATGTTCGTTGATATACCGGGTACGGAAGTAGATATCTCCCCGGACTGTCGAGATGGCACGACAAGGTGCGGTCGAATGAACTTAATGTCCACATTGGTCGCAAAATTGTTCCGATCTAGTCAAAAGACAAGATATTCATGTATGTGACAACAGTTTTGTTGGTGTAAATATCAATGTGTTGAGAAAATATCCACGTATAGTTTTTATGCACCAGTCAGTTCCACCCCCCCACAGGGCCGGAGAAATGTTAGGATTTTTCTGCGAACCCCGGGGACAATATTTAGTTGTCAGGTGCCGGGGAAATACCGGATATTTTACCATCAGCTTTCTCCTGTAGGCCGTGGAAGGGCGGGGGTTTTGACAACCAAAATCCCGGGGATGGGGTGTCATATAAAGTATATTTAATTAGCATTTTAACGCTACAAAAATGTACTAATTAAGCTATAGCCACTTTAATTAAGAAGTGTCCATTAGTGTCCTATTTAATGCCAAGAAATATGATATAACGTTACTCTAGTTTAAAACGAAATCATACTATAGTATGTTTTAAAAATATAGAACATTGAATAAAATCAATGTTTATCATGCCATATATTACGCTATACTATGGCCTGAAACTACTCCAGAATGCACGTACGACTTCGTATAAATAAAAAAATTCCCGGGGAGCATGCCCCCGGACCCCCTAGCAACACCGCATTTATCATGTGCGTACACTGAAAATATGCCCAGCTACGCCCCTGATGACGGACAACCGCGGAGTATCATTTGTGAAATAGGAATTGCTAATTAACTCATCGGCCGGTGGCCACGTGATCCTTAGAGATTGGGAACCAACTTCAGATACACGGGCGCCAGTGTAATTTGTAACCCAGGTATAAATTGGGTCACTAAATTAACACGCATCTATTTCAACAGAGCATACCATTCAGTTTAGAGGTCACGTGGTTCAAGTACTGAAATAAATATATTATAAACGATCGTTGTGGGGAATGTAACTTTAGTGGTTTTGCGGATAACATGTCACGCGGTATAAAGATTATAATATTTCAATTCATGTAAAAGTGAAATAATTTCCGTCGGCAAAATTGTATAAACGAGAACATGTCCAAGGTCATATTGTTTACTAGTGAATTGGTTTATTACACAATACGCCAGTCATCCTTTAACAATTATGTTTTACATAATCTCGGTCATATTACTAGTATATCACATTTACTGTACTCAAATATTCGTAGTTTACAATTCAAGTAATTTCTCATACTAAGTAATTTGGTACAAGGACAATTTTCCTACAGTTACGTTTATTTGTGAAAAAAAATTAAGACAGGAAACTGTAAAACAAATAAAATTAATCGACGTTTCGGATTACTTTGATTCTGTCGTTCATTTCTCAACCAAGTCTATTGTTCTCTGTTTCAACCTTTTGTGTACCCAAAGAAACTTAATACCGGTAATATAGATATAATTATTCCAAGAGAAAACAACTTTGTGTAACACTATATTTAACATCCATATCAAGTATTCAAACTTGTTTGATAGTCTTTAAGAAAATGAATCTATTCACTATGTATGACGATTCCTTTATAATGGTTGACACAAAATCGCTATCCTGTGTGGACAATTGTTGTAAAAACATAAATATACGTACTTGTAAACAAAGGGGAAGCATATAGCACCAACACCACTGGCTGAGACAACTATACCATTAGCTAGAGCTCTATGTTTTTTGAAGTAATAACTGATGATTGTAGAACATGGCGAGAACGACATACCATAACCAATTCCTGAAAAGAATAATACAAAATGTATCTCATATACTAAATAATAAATATGATACATCACTCGATCATTTTGTTGTCATATAATGGAGCATTATGTAGTTGTAATTTACGAGTGTTGAAGACCAAACGCCGGAAATGCTCTGAAAAATGTTACGTGACCAAATACTGCTGAAATTCAAACAGATAGTAGATTTACGAAACATAGTTTCTGATATTTCAACATAAAGTTATTACTCTAGCGTCAAATTATCAGTCAACATTTCACTTGTACATGATAAATTATCTTATATTTATATATTAATAAATCAGCCAATTTGGATGGACCCCAATGAGTTATTCTTATATTAATGGTACGCCTTATTAACCAACATAAAACATTTAATTGGTCAATGTGGTGCATTGTTTCGGTTGTTTATTTCAGACAGATTCAACTAAGAATAACGTGGTGACGTCGCGCACGATGTTCCGTCTTTTTACGTTTTTAGGGTATGCGCACTGGAAGAAAATTGGTAAAGAGCTTAATTTTTATCGGATTTCTTTCAAATTTTAACTAGGAGTAGTTTTTAAAATGTACTTTTCGTCCATAATTTCAAAATAGATGAACACCTTCCTGAAAATTTATAATAGGCATTTTTCTTGAGATTTTTGTTGAAAAACGTCGTGTAACTGCGTCACATTTGTCTTGATGCAGTGTGCGATATTTCACCTTAAAGAAGTCGATTTAAGGTCAAGTTTTACGGTAAGATACCACATGTGTTTGCAAATGAATAACGAACAAGATGGCATATTACATTTGAACGTGAGACGTCAAACATAGCTGTTGGTAATTGTTAAATAGTTTGTAAAATTCTGTAACTTTGCCATTTTTTGCGTAAAATATCTAAAACTTCTACATAAAAATTCCTCCAGTTATTTTCATTTTCCCTGCAAAATATTGATATTTTGTACACTTTAAGAGAAATAATATGACATCAAACAAGTAGTGAAAATATGGTTGAGAAAACGCAATTTTAGAAAATACAACAATTTTATAAAAATACAAAAACATGTCACAAATTATTTTGACGCGGCAGTAAAATCCGAAAAAATATTTCATACACAAATATTTCTTTATGATCGTCACTTTTCTTTTTTCCCGTATCCACATGTTATAGTTATGACCATCATGCAAAGTCTACACTAATTAAAAAATAACTGAACTATAATGTTTATGATTTTATAAGCATTCTTCGTTTGCCACCCGGCATGTCACAAAATAGAAAATGGCGTATTTTTCGTAGTTAGCGTCCCAGTAGCTTATATTTTGGCATTAATAGTGGATGCTGCAAAATTATTTCATAAAAAAGAAAGGTACTGTTTCATTGATTGTGATACTTTTATCAAATTGTCAAAATTTCAAATAGCTAGGGTACTTAATTTTGTCCGTGAGAGGTTATATTCGGATGTAGGTCGTTTTGTAAACTTTTTCTAAAATGTTAAAATTCGAACCATGACTCTAATTATTCATTATTATTTGAACTACGATGTTAGTAGATTTTAATGAATACTGAAACAAAATTATGATATTCATATTCCGTTTTCATGACAGATTTATCATGTAAAATTTCATAAGTTTCCCAGCATAAATGCTAAAATAAAACAATATTTTACATCGGCATTATAGCTTGTAAACTTTTATAAATTTACGCTCTAAACATGACGTCGGGCATAACTAACGTCCGCATGTTCTGACACACAGATACATAATTTTAATACACATCACAATGAAAACACACGTGTATGATATACATAATATTTTATTCATAATTTATGTTAAACATTACCTATGATTTGTGAATGAAATCTTATTAGGGGGGGGGGGGGATACGAACACATTAATTAAAAATATAAGCAATATTGATTTATTAAAACAAACTAGTTATCAATAACATGTTGCATGACATTCGCTAGCTTATAGAATGAGAAGATTGTAACTACATTTGTATTACTTACGACCCATATAGAAGACTGCTTCACAAGGCGATTCTTATTAGCCTATTTTTGTGAAAATACGAATTTGTCATGCTGAACAAACTGTTGTTGAAAAAGCTTGATTTACCATAAGTAAATAGTTTTTTTCTTAATTTCTCTTAATATCGATTTTGTAGTTACGACCTTCTCATTCTAAGCCAGCGCATTGTTTCTTACATAGAGTAATAAAACATATAGAGGTAATTTACGAGAAATAAATTAAAAATGAAGATTACTACTAAATTAAAGATCTTATTGTTGAAGAAAGAACCGTAAAACATTACTAAACCCGTTCTTTTTGTAAATACAAAATTTTTTTCCGACGCTCTTTATAAAAAATATTTAGTAAAATTACAAGTTATATTGGTATTCTTTTCAGTATTATTATCGTTGATACATACTTGAACAATGTATTGGATTTAATACACATCACTATAGTAGTTTTTTTCAAGACAACGCGATGAAAATGACTGCTCGAATATTTTGACGTTTAGTTTTATGCTTTCCATGTGACGCTTCCACGACGCAACACCGTGCGCGACGTCGGAATATTCTTATCCTACAATTTACCTCCACATAGACCGAAGGTAAGAACAACGAACTGTGCGATTGTATAGTAACGAAGAAGGTGATATATCATTGGTGTCACATGCTTACCTCCACATAGACCGAAGGTAAGAAACAACATCTCAATCTTGTCAACAAAGCCAGACAGGAAGTAACCGAGTGTGATCAACATTCCACCAACAAACGCCACCTTCCGGAATGTATACTTCTTACTCAGCATATTCGCAATTGGAGCTGTAATAAAATGTGATTTCTTGTACTAATAAAACCGAACACATTTATGAAGCTGAACATTGTCAAGTGCTTATACTCCGATACGCCCTGTGACTCCATTGAAAAAGTATACATTATTTTCGTAAGTGTACACTTTTTGAGCGGTAAGAAAGTTGTTTGTACAATACATTTACACAGAAAATAATTGGTCAATCATGACAAATCTGCTTATAACTACATGAACAGTTAAATAAATAATAGCATACTGTAAAATCAATAATATTCGTGAGGCATTTAATTTCATGGATTTGGTGGATGATTTCAACCATGAAAATCCTTGAAATTACTTTCCCATGAAATGGTCGTTTTCACAAAATCCACAAAACTTTGTTACATTAAAATTTAATGATTTTTTAGTCTAAAGTCTAAAATCTGTAGCAACAAAATGTAACTAAATCATGAATTCCAATATTCAGGTCAGAACCAATTTAGAGAAATTGATTATTATTTTGTGATCTGCAAATTGGGAGCAGAATGTATATTCTTGTAATGACGAAGAAAAGTAGAAATTATTCATAGCAATTGAACCACGCTCCACAATATTCATACCCAGTATGTGAGCAAAATGCATTATCTTATTATACCCAAGGAAAACAGTGTTTTAAGTATCTGTAGCAATTGAAGCAAATTTAAGATTTCACTCAAAATACATTAACTACAAGAAACCGGAATATATACTGTATCAAAATATTGCTACAGTCTATCAGGTGAACTTTATTCTATATAATAATACGACTGTGAGCGTCAACATGGGCATCATGAATATAACCTTGTTAGATGTATTAGAAGTGTCTATTAAACCTTTTTAGAAATAATAAAATATGAATATTGTCATGGAAATATGACAATTGTTAAATTAATAATTAATGCATAAATTTTTACCTTTGTGCACCAAATCCTTTTCAACGAATGTGGAAAACTAGATGCATGTGTATTATAAGCACTTATAAGGTCTATAAACACATTGACACCTTGAATTTTAATCACAAGCTAATTAAACCTATGAATGGACATTTTTGGACAGTTAACTTAATCCCTTTGGTACATTATAGGCCAAGCATATTTTTACATTAGAACTATATTTTCGATGAATCAAATGAAGCTCTGTTCATGGATTGTGCAATGAACTTTTGGGACAACCATTGTCTCTCTGGAGATCATTTTACTTTTTATCGGAGTATAAGTCAGATAAAGAACTATTTTTTTTATCAAAAGTGTCTTCTTACAAGCGTTATTGTACAGTTTTGGACGGACGAACAACAAATTATCCTCGGCTTCGCCTCGGACAATTATGTTGTTTGTCCTTCCAAAACTGTACAATAACGCTTGTAAGAAGACACTTTTGATAAAAAACTAGTACTGTATCTATTACTTAAACGTGGAAATATGTATGTTTAATAAAACTGTAACTACATTGTAGTTTGTTTTGTAAAATATGTAGATGCTGTGTCCCATTGCAGCCAAATGACCGGTATAATAATGTTTAAAGTCGTGACGCCACTGACATTTTTCTACTGACGTCAAATAATGTCTGAAACCTACATACGTAGTATGTAATAATAGGCCGAACACCTTTATGAAGCTAAACATTGTCAAGTGTTTAAACATGGAAATATGTTTAATAGAAAATGTAACTTTAATGTAGTTTGTTTTGTAAAATATGTCGATGCTGTGTCCCATTGAAGCCAAATGACAGGTAGTAATGTTAATAGTGATGACGACATTGATGTTTTTCTACTGACGTCATTTTTCTACTTGTGTCAAAATATATTTCTACTCTCTAAATGCTCGGTTAAGTGTGATGATTCTAAGAACAACTACTATATCTATTTGTTTATTTATGCATGTGAAGGTGACAGGAACCTTAACAAATACCGAAATGCTAGAATGACGGTGTAAAATACGTACAAAGACCGAGTGTTCCGAGTAACATAGCGCTACCAATCCACGCCGTACTTCCGGTCCCACTTCCGTATGTGGAGACAATCTCTGTATATAACACTCCATAAGCCTTCACTGTTCCTATCACAAACATGTACGACAGGAAACAACCTGAAATACAAACGTTTATATTTACAATGTTACTATGCTTACCCTTTTCTAAAATAGCTGAAAGAATTGAACTCCACAAAGAAGCTATGTGACATTTTTATATATTAACTACATTGTATTTGTTATATACAAATCCCTCTACCCTGTACGAAGTCAGTAACGACAATCTGTAACTCTCTGACATTCTGTTTAATTATGCTTTCATTGCTGTCATACCCTCTTTGGTCAGAAATTCAGAGAAAAATCGACATGGTGGACCTGTTAGAAGGATGGATCTCAAACAATATCTTAGAAAATAGTTCTTCATAAATGACGTACCTGCTAGAATCACCCAGGCGTAACCACCATCAACATCACGATCTGTGTCGGGATCCACATCATGTTTCTCTTTCTTGTCTGGATCAACATCATGTTTGTCTTTCTTGTCTGGCATCTTTATCTTTCATCGGTTCATCCTGAAATACAGTTTAAGTTCTTGAGATGTCAATAAATGTTTTATTTTATTTCAATCAGAATTCTGATACTTGACATCCGTTCGTTACACCGAAAGAACTAGCAACATAGTTGTGTTAATAAAAATCAAAGCGGTTTTGCATATATAATAGTTATGACCCTTACCGTACACCATATTTGCAAGCATCTGATACGCTTAATGTTTTCTTCTGTAAATACACTACTAAAACTGCAAGGCGATAAAGCGCGAAGTCATCCCCGTGAATGACCACTTTTATCTATTTTTAGCATCATGATTGATTTAGGAATTACGCTCACCAAGACCAGAGTGCTAACGCATCCTGTTAAACAATGGAATCGTTTTTAAATCTTAATGTTGTGCCACGAACAGTAGTTGCGACGTGTAGAGATATTTCTTCCTTTTATTGTATTTTCCATTGTATTTTCATTACGGTTATTCTAATTACTGATGCTTAAAACAAGGAGATATTTGGAACACGACTACGGTTGTGGCACGTTGAACAGTCTCATAGTAAAGGTGCACATGAGTGAGTGTAGTTAGATCACGGGCATTGACACCTGTCTGAATCGATTCTAGTCACGTGCTGTAATCTCATTATGTATTTGATTATGTCTGTTTTCAGGTTTTCATTAATGGATTGGTCTTGATTTGTATCTGAATCACTTTGTAAAAGTCCTTTGATTTACTCATCAATCGATGAACCAGTAATTAACGTTTTGTATGAAAAAATGTGATTGTATGTGTGACAGTATCTGTTGCTAGATTAGTGTTACTCCATACGATGTTACTATGTGACTTCCCCTTCGTTCGACTAGATGCATGATACATATACTTCAAGCACATAAAAAGTTCGAAATACGAAACCCTTTGTGTAACCAAAACCCTATCGACATCGAGATAAAAAGACGTAAATGGGGATGGTTAGGGTACACACTACGCAGGCCAAATACAAACATCACAAAACAGGCCTTAAAACGGAAAACACAATGCAAACGGACAAGAGGACGTCGGCGAAGAAATGTCGAGGTAGAAATCAAAGAAAGCGGTAATACCAGAAATATGACGGAACGAACCGCAGTAAACAGAGTCGGATGGAGGGAATTAGTCAATGGTCTATGCTCCCCAGCGGATCAAAGGGCTTAAGTAAGTAAGTAAGTTAGTAATAAGCACATTAAACTTGTATTGTTTCCTTTTGTGTTTAAATTCGTTTTAAACATTTTGTCAGTCAAATATGGCGTACCGCTAGAAACTGATGTTAATTTGCTCTTACACAAACAACAAACATTTGCTCCACATATGGAGGACGTGACCATTCCACACAGTAAAACATCATAAAACATTGTATCGTCACTCAAACTGAACTCAAAATATTCTAAAATAAAAAGACATACATTAATAATTTATACATACCTGGTAATGCAATGTCAATTTCCAGAATATATAATGTATAATTATATCATAAAGTATACTTCCGTATCCATATATTTCAAGCTCCACTGACCATTACAACTAATTGATATATAACACTTGACTTGGTTTAATGTTTCAAATTTTAAAACAGGAAGCATATCAGATCAAATCAGTTTTGAAAATAAAACGAAGAGTTCGAGACGAATTGAGTCAGTTGTGGTTATATATTAAACCATACTGTGAGTTGTTAATTGTTCATTGTGACTTTTCTTCAGTTAAATGTCTCATTACTTTAACTTTGCCAACATTGACGCAACAATATCCATGATACTGAAACTTGAGAAGGGCGTGTTTCATCGGTATATGTACATTACATGTATATGTATATTACAATTACATCATAAACACGAGGTGTTATGTATTTATATTTTGTATTTAATTTCCTTGATCATATTTCATTCAAGGCCGTTGATTGTTTCAGTTTAGTTCTTTTATCCCTAGGCATACAGCATTACCGAGTCATGAAAACTTAATTAGTTATCCCTTTCGAAAGACAATGTAAATGTAGGCATAAATACAAATCTTTATTTCATGATAAATATTAGTCACAATGGATAAACGAGTCAACTTCAGGTTATCGCAATAAGTCATACATGTTGAATTATATAATCTCCCAATAAGTCTTACAGTGATCGGAAAGCACAGATTGTTTTGGTCGCAAAAGGTAATACAGGGATCACCCACGAATGGCACGAACTCAACCCCATCGAATATTAATGATTTTATAGTTGTACCTCTCGTGCGAAACACGCTGATAGATGTGGGGCCTAACGTGCTGCTCGAGGTGATCCATTTAGAATGTTAATGTGCAGATTTTTGAGTCCCGCAGCCCCCAGGCAAACTTTGGTGTAAGCTCTATAAAATTATTTGAAGCTCTTAAACGTGTGCCTGCCTCTTCATTATACGGAGACTGGCGTATACGCATGTATCAATTGGCGTGTTCTCAATGATGCGCGATATTAGTCTATATTTTTGCAAATATATTAAACCGATTTATCTAAACACAGCTCTATAGATTTATAAATAAATAAAAGTACTTAAAATGTTATAAACTTTCTATCAAGACGAATAAAAGTCACAACCGGAACAAGTGACTTTTATCTCTAAATTGAGTTTTAATAGTTAACGTTTATACTACAACATAGTCTTGCTTATCAAGATTAGCACAAAATAGTTTTGAAATATGTTTTGAATACTTGGGTGTTATGAGTGATTTTATATTATCGCTGGAGGGAGTAAAGTATACGGAAACAGTGTTACCTGTAGTTGTGGCCACTTGAATTAAACAGCCAAATAACTAAAGTAGCCATTTATATTGATTTCCAAGTGATCATTGACACGGAATACTTAGTGCTAATATGTATGTTAAGCCCATCATCGACACCCAATGTTTCACATTCCTTTTCCACTACAAATGATCAGCAGCGAGGTACACTCATTAAATGTTATAAGTACACCAACACAGTACATAGCGTTACGTGCAAATAGTCGGTCGGTCGACTAGATGTGGGACAATCTGCTAGGAGATTTTTAATTTCTGACCTTTATCTCCAGTGCAGGGTTAGGTTAGATGTGGAGACTCTAAGTCGAGATTGTTTGACTAGTCGGTCGACATGCCGAATGGTTTTCCAACAATAACTCCAAAACGGGTGGACCTAGGATTCTAAAATTTTAAGTGGAGATTATTCATCCTCCACAGACGGCCCGACTCAATTTCAAGGTCATTTGGATTAAAGGTCAAACTCACCATGACCTTTGAACACACAACAATCACTGGTCCACACTATAAGAAATATAAGATCTTAGATTGTAAAACTTTACAGAGAGGTTGCTAATCATCAGATGTAGGCTCCTACTAATTTTTAGGTTCAAAGGTCAAAGGTCAAGGTCGTGATGACCTTAGCTACACTAGTCTATTTATTGTCATGAGACGAATATGTTTCACAAACCTCTCTTGTACGGTCTGTTATCGTTATTCTTTCGGTTTTGAGCTTTCCTGGTGTGGGTATTGATGGACAATGTTTATGCAACATCTTAAGACTTCTTGCGAAAATCATTTGTTGTGCACGTGCATTTTGCATAATTTGAAAATTCACAGTTCACTGCTCGCAGCGGGCGAATTATAATCATCGAATTATCGGATATTGCTGCTTTATTACTCGCACGAAGACACGAAAAAAATGAACATGATATAAGGTAAAATAAAAAAGATATACGCATCACATGTTGGCGTACTTAGAACATTTAACAAGTGTAGGCCTCAGCCAATATGGGGTCCGAAGATGTATTAGGCCAGTCGGATCGTTTTAAAGCATTCGCAATAGGTTCATTGAACGTCTATTTACATTACATTAAGACATCTAGTGATAGCACACGTTCTCGGCAAGTGTATCTATGCCACCCTATAGTCAATTACAAAAGTGAGTAAGATTGCAAATAACTTTAATAATATACTAAACGGATTTAAAAACGCGACACTGGGGTATGTTGTATTATAGCAGACGGTTAAAGTTAATGCCTATATTTGAATAATGCACGTTAAGGGTCAATTTATTGCCGTCATTTTGGTACCAAAATAATAAAAACCAGATGAGTATTAATAAGTATATTGTACAATCAATAAGCCGATCCAGAAAACGAAAGTCGCATTCTGACCATTTGGCAATAGGTATAGCGCCGATATATTTAGTTCGATGTTTTTGTAGCGGTTATTATGTCAGTTGGAAACATCTAAAACATATGAGGCCGAATGCATTTATGGGACTATCAGAAGCGACGAATTCGGCCACGTCATTTTAACACATTACAGGACACCCAAGTTGCACTACCCCCTCGAATAGTAATGATTTTATAGTAGTACCACTCATGCACAACATGCTGATAGATGTGGGGGCCTAACGTTCTACTCGAGGTGATCCATTTAGAATGTTAATGTGCAGATTTGAGTCGCGGATATGCGCGATATTAGTCTATATTTTTGCAAATATATTTAACCGATTTATCTAAACACAGCTTTATAGATGTATAAATAGACAAAAGTACTTAAAAAGTTATAAACTTTCTATATCAAGACGCATAAAAGTAACAAGCGGAACAAGTGACTTTTATCACAAAATTGAGTTTTAATAGTTAACTTTTATACTATAACATATAGTCTTGCTTATCAAGATTAGCACAAAATAGTTTTGAAATATGTTTTGAATACGTGGATGTTATAAGTGATATTATATTATCGCTGGAGTAAAGTATACGTATACAGCGTTACCTGTAGTTGTGGCCACTTGAATTAAACAGCCAAATAACAAGTGGTCATTGACACGGAACACATAGTGCTAATATGTATGTTAAGCCCATCATCGACACCCAATGTTTCACATTCCTTTTCCACTACAAATGATCAGCCGCGTAGTAGGCCTTAGCCAATTATGGGGTCCGAAGATGTATTAGGTCATTTGGATGTTTTTTAAGCATTTGCAATAGGTTCATTCAACGTCTATTAACATTACATTATGACATCTGGCACAAGTTCTCGGCAGGTGTATCTATGCCACCATATGGTTAATAACAAAAGTGAGTAAAATTGCAAATAACTTTAATAATAAGTGATATGAGACTTTATTTGTTTTCGTACATAGTGTGTCATACCACAGGGTAAAAAAACCCCAGAATTTAACATCCTCAAATTTTCCGTCATTCGCTAGATATATACTGTATTGAATGGAATGGATGGGGGGAAATGGGGAAGTAAAAATTGTAGTTTGTGATTTAATTTCGTAGGCATGTGGTCATACCTATATACCGTATTTCAACCTTAGTTAAATAAATTAAATTTCAAGTCTTAAAGGACTGCATCACATAGGTTACATATAGAAACTGGCCGCTGGACCATAATTGTCTATTTCAAATGTGTATTGTATATTCACCTTTGTTCGACTAGATACATGATACATATATAGTACTACAAGCACATACAAAGTACGAAATATGAAGACCTTTGTGTAACCAAAAACCTATCGACGTCGAGATAAAAAGACGTAAATGGGGATGGATAGGACACACACTACGAAAGCCAAATACAAACATAACAAAGCAGGCCTTTAAATGGAACTCTCAATGTAAACGGACAAGAGGACGACCACGGAACAAACGGCGAAGAAATTACTAAACGACTAAATTGCGATTGTCATCACATAGGTTACATATAGAAACTGGCCGCTGGACCATAATTGTCTATTTCGAATGTGTATTGTATAGAGCTTTCATTGAAAAATAAACTTCTTCTATACCAGTGAGACGGAGTATACTGCAGCAGTGTATACAACATGAAACAAGACATGCTTCGTACTACATAAACACTACAGTGTATTTCCAGCGATATACAAGTAGGCTACTCTCATTATAGATCTATAGATCATTCATTATACAGTTGAACTTGTATCATTATGTACAATGTATTGGTTATATATGTATAAAATCTGTTTTTGAAACTCTAAGATATGTATAGTACATGCATGAATAAAATACGATCATAAGTGCGAAAATACCATTTTGAAAATAAAAATGAAACAAGAAAAACTT
This sequence comes from Spisula subtruncata, assembly GCA_963678985.1. NCBI lineage: Eukaryota > Metazoa > Mollusca > Bivalvia > Venerida > Mactridae > Spisula > Spisula subtruncata. Next base: position 1,544,862 of record OY787667.1, read on the forward strand.
TCTGACAAGGGTCTACTCTTTCCTTGGAGATAAGCATATTATTATCTTTCTCATGAACGTAGGTATCAAATATGCATGGATCTTGTTCGGTCGTATCTAGTACAAAAAGGCCATTTTTAAAAAAAACACACACAAGAAAACTGTCTGATTTGGGTCTACTCTTACTTGGAGATAGACATAAAATATTATCTTTTTTACATCAGTTTACTCGTGAACGTAAAGTTCATAATACAGAAATATCAATTATGTATGGATCGTGTAAGGTCGTGTTGCACTTACGACCTCCCCGGTGTATAAACGAGTCAACTACTGAAGATTGCAATAAATCATGCACGTGTATTGTATAGATATTTCAAAAAGTTACACAGTAACCGACTATCACATATACGTGTACTCGTAATAAGCCATACAAGTTGAATTAAGTGTTTTTAGTATCTAGTATCCCAATACGTCATACAGTCACTGGAAATCACAGATACTTGCTCTGACAATACGTCATACAAGTTTAACTGTATATTATCCCAATAAGTCATGACTGACAATCACACATACGTGTACTCGTGATAAGCCATCCAAGTTGAATTAAGTGTTTAATATCCCAATAAGTCATACAGTGATTATTTGTATACGCTGTAATCGACCTTAATATTTCGTACACATGTACATATGCAAGACGTACAAGAAATACACACATGTTACAACAGAATTTGCCACTTACTTCGTTATAGCCTGTAATGTTCGTAATTTGCCAATGATTGAATCAGATATGTTACTGGTTTAACTACTTATACTCCTCACGTGAATGTATTTTATAAATATGAAATGTAAAGCCGACAATACGCCGGTATTTTGAATCATGTAGTAATTTAAACCATTCCGGTTCCCGTTGGATGGTTTTGAATAAAGTGACTATTACTAATGCTTCAACATGGTGAGGGCTATCACATTAACCACCATACTCGCGCTGCTATCTTTTCCAATAATCGTGATGAACATTTAATATTAATGCTTTGAGAGTATAAGATCAGCTGCATCATTGCTACAGTCAATGCTATGACTACCGACCAGGACCGATGACCTGTATTTATAAATCAGTGAAAACTTAAATATTTTGACTTTAGTTGATAATATTGAGCTTGTCCATATTTCACAAGAAATGAAAAATAGCCCATGTTTACTATATGATAACTGTAGCTCTGATTAATGTAGCTCTTTACATAATGCATCATAAAAATGTAAAATTAGCTGATACACTTAAGATAAGTTTGAGAGAAGTAAGGGAGGTAATTTAATGAAAAAATATGCTTTCTCCAATATGAATGCAGAGTAGCAGCTCATTAAAAACAAATTTGTAATCAAAGCGCTGTGGCGGTACTAGTTCATGACAAGAAACACATTTGCAGTAATGCACACGGGTCTTCTTCACCAATTGTAAGACTGAAACTCAGACTTAGACTTAAAATTGACAAAATTTATTTTAAATTAGATTTAACCATGTGAATTCTGTATTCTTATTTGTTGTTACCAACTGAACGTCAGTCATATCCATTCATTATAACAACATCCGAGGGAAAAGAATATACTTTTGACAATGTAAAGCCTTAGTCTGAGTTTTAGACCTACACTGTTTGTGAATAAGGCACTGGTGTTTTACAAGTCATTAATAACGACTAAAAATAATCGTAAGTAATAAGAAGCAACAATTGGTACCATTTTATATATCGATGGCTTAGAATGAGAAGGTCGTAACTACTATTTACGACCTTATAAGACTCATACATATTTGAAATATCCAGTACCAGGCGCTTCTAATGAGCCTATTTTTATGAAAATCGAAACTTTTCATGTTGACCAAAATGAAGTTATAAAAGCTTGTTTTACCATAAGTAAAGAGTAAATTGCAGACAGTTTTTTTCTTGTTTTCTCAATATATTGATTTTGTACTTACGGCCTTCTTGTTCTAAGCTAGCGATATGTAGCAAACGTAGCAGCACTCAGTATAATTATAATAATTATATAATGTACATGTAAACATTTGAAATATCCATCCATACGGACCAGGCTTATATACCGGTAGAACTGAACTACGCTTTGATTTCAGTATTTTACTTTGCAGTGGTTGTCTGTCAACAATCTCTATTGGCCTGGTTGTTAAAGTTTTCGTCGAAACAAGACCACCAAGGGGTGGGAACATTTTTCTTCCTATGGTTGTATGCATCTAATTCATTCGCTGACGAACACATTAATTTTAACCAAAAAGGTATCCCGTAACATTTGCCTTTATATGAAAGCTGCTGCGTGACCGGTGATAAAACCATACTAATGTAAAAAAGTTAAATGAAACAATCACGGATAAATATAACCCTGAATCTGTTTAATGAAAAGAAAGGTTAAAAAGACTGACTAGTACAATGTAATCGTTGTATCAGTGAATTTTATTTTATATAGTGTATACTCGTTCACAATACAAGGCCTCGTGTCCTTACGGCGACCAGTGAGGCGACATAGATACTTGTACGCTTTACAGGAGTCATGGATGCAGGGTAAAGTTTTCTTTGAACATATTCTAAGTTCACGCCGAGGTTCTGCATCATGGGAGTCCGGTGCTGCGAAAAATTAATCAGGGATCTCATAGCTACCTATGTTCTGTTCTGTGCTCTTACAAGTATTATATAAGCTTTTACATCGACCGAACTATTACTTTATGTGATCCGTACTGGGGATTAACGGAGTCCAATTCTTTGCGGATGTGGTCAACAATTGACCCCCGTTTATCCTCAGTAGGGATACGCTAAAGTGAGGTCGGGTAAGATGCATGTTTATAGTGGTTTTCATGGATGCAATCACATGACTGTGTGGACGCCATGTATACGCACTGGTGTTGCTGTGTGAACCACAGGGATTAGGCGTATTGAGTCGAAAAACTACTATAATATAGAACATCATATTTTTGACTCAATGAGTTATCCCTGTGGTATCGGAACGCCGTGCAAACTCAGAAATCCCAAGGTCGTGTTTTAAGCGTGCATAAACTTCAGCCACAGTTGTAAGTTTCAAGTGCAATCATTTGAATATCGTTAAAATCAACATTTTGTTTTCTCGGTATTGTTTATTTTGCGTATTTGAATAATTGAGACAAAAATACCGGAAATAAACACACATACGTATATACATGTAGTAGTAAATAAACAATTTGCATCTCAATGTCGTACATGCACGAAGTACCACTACAAACATATATACTCATTGTAGGCAATTCATTGGCTAATTTACGTAGCCAATAACTTGTCCTGAACAAAACTTCCTGCACCCTTGCCAAGAACATCCTAGATGCAGTCATCCGGGTTCTGGATGACTTGAGGCCGCTGAAATCGCATTAATTGCTGTATTTTCATTGATCAATGGTTGTGTATCATTTTGGTCGCCGTTTTGGCATGAGTCTGTGCGGTTGGGTCGCCGTACAGCGGGGCCATTGGGAACTTGGTCGGGTCTTGGCTGCGTTTCATTCGGTCTTATGCAATAACCGCTATTCTATAGGTTCTTTGTGAAATTGGGTCATCCTGCATTTTTTCGACTGGGACTTTTAATTTTTATTTGTTTCTTTGGCGTGTGTGTGGGCATTGCTCAGTGTAGTTGTGTTGTGGTGTTTCTGCTTTTCTGTGCTCGGCTCCATGGTTAGGTTGAGTGCTACCTTCCCTGTCTGATTTCCTCATACCATTTTTATTAACGGTTTTCAACAGAACCGTGATAGTCTGATGCTTACTTAAAGATATTATCGTTTTTAGGCGATGAATGCTGTGGATGCTTATTTGGAATGAACGCCCTTTTTCAAAATATTTTCACTTATGTCATTTGTATATACGATGACAGTTTCACTTAAATAGAACTGACCTGTGTACTTACCAGTACTAATTTACCCTTCCACAGAGAACAAACAGCTACTCCACATGCGGAGTAAATTCAACATTATTGTCAGAACTACATGACAATTTTTTGCCGCGATCGGGGATCGAACCTTGGTCACAATTCTGACCACTGGACGACGGTCGCGACGGGTGTAGCGGGTAAGAGTACAAAATGAAAAATAGATTCGGTTTCGTTTTGTTCTGTTGATTTATGTTAGCATTGATTTCAAGGTTAATAAGTAATAAAACGTTAAGCAAATGGATGATAACCTAGGAATTGATTAGCTCTGGCCCTGCTGCACACTTGTTTACGCTTTAGTTTTTACTAAAAGTGTTTTTTAAGTAGGGTACAACAGCACGTGGTCAGTTTTAGCAGGCCCCTCGGTGTCTATATATACCCACATGGTTCTACAGCCAAATAATTCATCGGACCTCTTTGATACGGGTCGACGTTTACAGTCAGTTATACACATAGAGATATATCGTCTTTTTATGGTAAGTTCTTATTCTTATTTCGTGCGGTAAATTTTATGGTATATTGTAGTGACGCCTTTTAAAATCGAGGTATCAAACTATTTTACTATCTAGGGGCTATTAGACTGTTTAAATTTCACGTATACTCGTAAACTTGTCTTGAATATTTCGGGATAGCATCATAATTGATTTTATCTACATTATAATGAACCTGAGGGTATTGTCATTAAAACATTACCTTTGTTTCATATTAATTGACAAGGTAATCATGTAATAATTTGGAGTCGCGTTTTGACGGGTTAACCAATTATGAAATATGATATTTTATTGGCTAAAAACGCATTAAGTATTTTTGTAACATGCAATTTGATTGGTTTTAATATATTAGATACTTATTCTGTGGGTTTTAAAAATATGTAATAGGGAGAAGTGATGAATTAGGGTTTGAAGGGAACGGTTAGGTTTTTGAAAGTTAACTTAGGAAAAGTGGAGTTCCACTAGAACTATAATCTTTGTTAAATTAAACTTTGTGTGTTAAAATATATCTGTTATTTGTTGATTACTGGATAAAACGAAGAAAATAAAAAAAGTAAAACGGACGTTTGATTTGTCGACTCATTTAACATTGACTTTCTAATTTGAACTTATTCTGGAAACCACACACTTGTCACGTTATTAAAGCTACACGGTATAGCTTACAAACCCGGAAGCACGAAGGGAGATATTTACACACACGCACGGATGAACGGAGCTTTACATTAAAGCTAGTAACAACAACAACACCAACAACAACAAGTCAGAACGAACGTGTTCTGACGGTGTCTGCGATATATTAAAAATCCCCATCAACCTACATATAGAACACTTGGTACTTGAAGCTAAAAGATCCCCAAACTGTAACCTACCCCATTTTCTACGGCATTACACTTACTTTCTCATATTCGTATAGACACCACTTGATTTCTATTCGCCGCAAATTAATGTTCTGTCCAATCGAAATTACACCAGAGCCAATATCGCTCCTCCTGATTGTTTGTCGAAGGCTGTTTGGAGAAGGTTTTCAAATTAATCCATTGCACCATGTGATTATAAATAACCATTAAAATTTATTTAAAGGGTATTGATTGACGACTGGCGTAATGTCAATTCACTGATTATTGCTGATAGTCCTGGTTAACTGAACCTTCTTTCAGAATCCGGAGCAAAGCAATGACTTTTTCAATGGCTTGGGCAAATCGTTAAAGTTGCAATTAAGTGCGTACTATTATGTTGACCTATTTAAAATAGTAAAAATACCGATATTGTACGATTTTCTTGCGGAAATTGATGTATTCAAAACAAGGACCTTGTAATAGTTCATGCATTCAAGTCAGGATAACGCCAAGCCATACAATACTAAATATGTAAAAGTAAAATCTATAGTAAACCTGGGTTCATTTAGCTGCCTATCAAATAATACTGGTATCTCAGATGTGGCATTCCAGAACAGGACATGGATTTTTATTTTTAACGTGCAACTAAATATTTTTTATCTAAGCGTAACTGATCTTACCTTTCTACAACTTTGGTAGTTAACAACTCATGATGCTTCTGTCAGCCATGTTCTTCCAAATATAACGACTTCATTTTAAACTTAGGTCATCCTTAAAATATTGTTTGTTTGTCCTAACGCGACCCAAGATTTTTAAGGTGGGTAGGTATGTCGATTTTTTGTATGGAAATAATTTTTGAGAAACCTTTTTTAAAAAATCAAGTCGATGTAGTTATATAAGGAAATATGCTTGAAAAGGTTCAGTCGGGGCGATTTCAATTAGTAGATAGCGTTAGGGCAAACATGCAATTTTTTAAGGATGGTCTTATTTGTACTCGCACACTCGCAGAGATAAGGCACAGGTAACTTTATCGTTGAAAACGAAAAAAAACCCGATATTTATCTTTTTCAACAATACAGTCACCTGTGAGATAACGCCCATAGAGTCCAATACTATGTTCTACTCAGATATACCAAGCATGTATTAAAACAATGAAAGGGAGAAAATCTTAAAACGTAAACCTTAAAACGTTCCTCGTCTACAAATTTATTTCTTTGTCTAAGTTTATTCCTTTCTTTGATATAAGCAGGAACTATCAGGAACTATAGATAGTTCCTGATATAAGGCATAATTTCAGTCAGGTTTTGGCATATATGTTTAAGTCCCCTACTGCTTTTCAACCGGACGGGGCTATAAGTTCGCCCTCCCTCCAACCGCCAGTCCGTCCGTCATCCGGCCGTATATGACTGTCATTGTTTGTCTTTATTACAGCACCAGGGCAGTAATCCGACAAGATGAGTACACGTACTGTGATGTTGGCTACTGTAGCTGCACTATTGTTGTGTTTGGGACTGTCTGTGGGTGATAGGTGTGACAGTGCCCCGGGTGTGAACGGGTGTAGCATACCAGGTGGCCTGAATTACTTCTACAAAAATATCTTCCGTAGTGATTGTAACAAACATGATGTCTGCTACGCGTGTGTAAGTTCGTACATGTATTTATTCAGCCCCCACGACTTTAGAAATTGAATTCGTCCCGATTTGTCCATGAATTTGTCCGTCTGTCCGTCACACTACATGTACTGTTTAAATTGATTAGGTTATGCACCCGTCAGTTGCATCCATGTCATCGGGAATGGACCGGAAATTTTACTTTTGGGTTGTCAAAACCCCCGCCCTTCAACGGCCTGCAGGGGACAGCTGATGGTAAAACGATCGGTACTTCCCTGGCCCCCTGAAAATTAAATATTGTCCCCGGAGTATTGATTCGGAGAAAACATTCAAACATTTCCAATGGCAGTGCGGGGAAGCTGGAAGGTAAAAACACGGCCGTTTCTCTGGCTATTCTCCACCCATCCCCGCGGGTGGGTGCCGTGGATGCAACTGACTGGTGCATTAGTGATTTAATTTTAGTCTCTCAAATTCGTTGTACTCTGTCAATACAACCTTACTGAATGCATAATTTCGATTTCTTTTACTAGGAATTATATAATGTTAGAGGATACTTGTTGGTTTTGATGTAAGAACGAATTTTATTTCACCGAGTGATCAAACAGAAATCAACAGTAAATTGTACCTAACGTTAGATCTATTTTTTCTAAATTAGGGAGAAAGCCGTGGTGTGTCGAGAGGAAGCTGTGACAGCAAGTTCTATAGTAACATCCGTCAGACATGTAGGTCAGACAGTCGAGTGAGGAATAGAGTCTGGTGTTGGTCGGTGTCCTTTGATTACTATTTGGCTGTACGTGTAGGTGGAAGACGCCGTTACCTTGGTAACTCACGAAGTTGGTGCTCGCAATCCTGGGTGCAACAATGTCTCCAATAAAACTTGGACAAGTTGATGGAACCTAACAATATACCAAGACGTTTTCAAATACAAAGACAATTATTGCTGTCCGATTATTTTGCTTGTTTCTTTCATTCCAATTTTCCGCGTAGGAGTGAAAACCTCGCACTAGCATCTGTGCTTATCATTAACAATTGCTTACTCCTTCTTTTCTTCTGTATTTTGGTAAAGTCAATTCCGACTGTAAATGTTGACTTCCATAAGTCAAGATATGTTAGCACTTCACCATTCATTCTCTGATGTTTTAATGTGGTTTAGTCATAATAAGATATTGGTTTTCATTGTTTTCATATCTGATTAAAATATTCAAAGCAATTAAAAATATATTGTTATGTTATCTTTCAAGTGACTTTATTGCTGACTTAGAACGATAAGGTACTACTTACTACCTTATAAAACGGTTCATATTTTAAATCAGCATCAGAACGCGCTGCTTATGAGCCTTTTTCATGAAAATCGGAATTTGTGATGTTGACCAAACTGAAGTTGTTACACAATTTTACCATAAGTTTTTTTTTATTATGTTTCTCATCTTATCAAAATATCGACTTTGTACTTACGAACCCAGCGAGGTATAAAACTGTGGAGTATCCTGATACAACAAAGCCTATTTCTAAATCTAAATTGGCTAGAGTGCTTCATACATGTACTCTAGGGTTCGAGGGGACATAACTGTACACATATTATTTTAATGCAGATATAAAGTAGTTCCTACTTGACTTTGTGTCCTGTGTTATTTTAATGCAGATATAAAGTAGTTCCTACTTGACTTTGTGTCCTGTATTATTTTAATGCAGATATAAAGTAGTTCCTACTTGACTTTGTGTCCTGTATTATTTTAATGCAGATATAAAGTAGTTCCTACTTGACTTTGTGTCCTGTATTATTTTAATGCAGATATAAAGTAGTTCCTACTTGACTTTGTGTCCTGTATTATTTTAATGCAGATATAAAGTAGTTCCTACTTGACTTTGTGTCCTGTATTATTTTAATGCAGATATAAAGTAGTTCCTACTTGACTTTGTGTCCTGACACTGCATCAGCTGTTCATAGTACAGTTCAACCTCTGTAGAGCAACATCTTGTGGCAGCTGGAAATAGTGGCCGTTGTGTAGAGGGTATTGCTCTACAAGATGTCAGAGGCTAATGTGAAGTTATTGTCGGGTAAGGGAAATTTGGCGTTGTTATAATCATCATGGTTTCAGAATTCCGAGCAGAGCCTTTATTTGCCAGTCAGCTTTCTGCTGAAATAGGCAGGCATATGGGTACCTCCATCCGAATTTGAACCCAGGTTTATAGAGGTTGTTGTTTGACAGAGGGATGCTCTAGAGAGGTTGTACAGTACCTTGCCCATTGGGGGCACCAATATACATGCAATACAGTCAATTGTAAACATCACCTTTCGCAACAAATCCTGGGGCCTAATTCACCAACATTGTTAGACTGAAACTCAAGACTTTAAATCAATAACCACCTTTATTATCACTGCTATTTCATTGCAATTAAATTTTACCCCGTGAAGTTTTATCTGATTATTTGTTTTTACCCACTTAACATGTATACCCGTTTATATCAAAATCGGTACATTTATAACAACTTGAGAGCGAATAGAATATTTGGCAATATAAAGTCTAAGTCTTGAGTTTTAGACTTACAACGTGGTGAACAAGGCCCCTGCAAAAAGCAATACATTGGAGTCAACTAGGTTCATCACACATGAAAACTCAAACGAACCCAATTAGATGATGGGTATATAAGTATAACATACATGCCATATGTTCCTGGGCACTGTTTTATCAACGTACTCACGGAAATCGTAAACTTACGTTCAAATTAAAATTCTTTATAATTCTTTAACAACCTCAAATCGGGGACAGATAATTGCTTGTATGAGTTAATTAACTAATCATTATTAGTATTGCAGCTCCATTTGCCACATTTTATCCTTTTAAAAGAATTGTAAAGAATTTAAATTTGATCGTAAGTTTAAGATTTCCGTAAATGCTTTGATAAAACAGTATCCTGAAGCCTATGCAGGAGATTGGTGATGGAAATACAGGAGATTACAATGAAATGTAGGAGATTTTTCTTGCTCAAACTTTAAACTTAAATAAATGAAGTTACATGTAATATGTAAACTTAAATAAATGAAGTTAATATGCAGTTTGCACCTATTTTACTTGCAGGACAAAACCATGCATGCTTCATAAAACTATCTAAATTACTAATTGTTGTCATTTTCATCATGCAAACAAATAATGTCATGGTTCCAGTATTTCAAAAAATGCAGGAGATTTGAGCAATTTGCCTAAAATCATGCGGGAGTAGAGTCTCAAATGCGGGAGACTCGTGCATGATGCGGGAGACTCGTGCATGATATGGGAGATCTGGCATGTATGAAGTAACAACAAATCTACAGTTCATGTTTTTTGGTTGTTTTTAATTTGTGTCTTATTTGAAATAAATGTAGGTTATTCCACATGTAAGAAGAAATCAATAAATATTCAAACCATATCTGTAGAATAGTCCAAGGTTGTGCCAATGAATTTTTATTATATACACACATATAATTAGTGAGACCTTATATAAAGGGAGATATTTGTCTGATAGATAGAATGATATTGCTTTTGTTAATTTTTATCACTCAATCTCTCTTAAGTGGGACAAATGGTGTCTTTACCGTTGACACAAGTGTAATGTAAAATTAAGTATCAAATATTATATCCTAAATACATTTCAACGTAGACATATCATATATACATTAAATAAGCACAATACACATTGCCACTCTTGCAGAATTATGAAGTCACACGAGTTGCATTAAGACAACAAGTACTAAAATAGCATGTCTTCATAAAAAATCTTATGTTTTACCTTACGCACACCATGTGTGTATAAGCCTAAGCAATAGATTTATGTGCCAAATGTATACTTCAAACGTCCAAAATGACCATAGATATTACCATTTTGTCAGAAAGTTCTATTATTTTTTAAAATTACCCGAGTTTTATACGTCTTCAAAATTAAAACAAGGTTCGAGACCAAATTATTATTTACCCACATGCTATTATCCATTGTACATATATTCAATTCCTCTTATGTAACACACACTTATATGTTATCTTCCGGATGGAAAAAGTTTTTCCCTGGATTCATGTTCGCATGTGTGAAAAATAAGAGGATTTGTCTTAAAATATTTTGCGTAATTTTAAAGAAACAAGATTCGAGACGGTTCTTTATGCTCATACCAGGGTGTTATAAAGCACAATGTAAGTATACTGTTACTTTCTAGTCAAACACTATGTATTATGCTAGGTACTGACAGACAAAGATCATCTAAATTTCGAATTTTTGTTGTAACTATAACAAAAAATAAAAAATATTCAAATAGATTCAGGACACAAGGTTCGGGACAAAACTAGCATTTTGGGCCATATTATTCATGTTTATTTTTGTTCATTTCGTTTCGTTATGCACAATGACGTCTTTAGCCTCATTTTCGAAATTGAAAAGTTTTATTCCACTATATTGTTCGAATTGTCCATGTTTTCGTGAAAAATCAATACTATTCATGATATTATTTGTTGATAGTTCTTACAGTGAAAGACAGCACCTGTTTTTGAAAGGTACTTTTTATGTCATTCTTGCAATATTGAAATTGTGTTTTGGAAATACTACATCAATGTATTTGCCATTTTTATCGCATAGATGCAATGTTGTTTTGTCCCGAACATTGTTAATGTGTCCCGAACATTGCGTTTGTGGCATGTGTGTTTACAAGAAGGCTATACACGGGAGTGTTTCCGTAATTGAAGTACCAGAACCATGTGGATGTTTCATAAATATATTAAAGCGTGTGTTTGTGCTCTATCATTATATTTATTTCATTTGAAATTATGTTTATACCCGAAGAGAGGTCCGAAGAGAGGTACCATGCAATAATAAAATATAGACTATTGGTCTTTTGTGCACATATTTCATTAAATAACTATGTTCTACGAATCGGAAATTGTTTGAAATACAGTATGTATAATAGTAAAATAGATCGCATGAAGATTAATTTGACGAAGTATGTAGTTGGTTAAAAGAGAACGTTTCAAAATTGTCCCGAACCTTGCAGCAGTTTGTCCCGAACATTGCAGAACATTCATGTGACTGTTTACGATATTCCCTACTGAGAGGGACATATTTTGAACTTATAAGTTATAAGACAAATACATTTACATCTTTTAAAGTTACATATCGTCAGTGGTATGTTTGTTTGTCCGTCTGTCTGTCTGCTTGTCATATATTATGCATGAAACAAGAGCATTTTTAATGACTTTACGATTTACATATTAAATATGTTTCAACTTATTTTGCAGAACGGCAAAATCAAAGTCACAGAGGATGAAAGAATACCGAGCAAGGAAGAAGCAGTTCATAGGCGACCAATGGAATCGAATGGAAAGGGAGAGAATGGAGGCTTTGCGTGTACCTGTATCACAACTTACATTACAAAAAATGTACATTTAGTGCTTTAAGAGTTGGAACACAGGCACGCTTTGAATAGGAGGCACTGTGTTACATTCAGGAAGAAACGTAAACTAGCTGAAGTTAACCAGGACAGAGTTCAGAGTGATCAGGAAGCATCTACTTCAACAAGTGACAATAAGGGTGTAAGCAACACTACAAACATTGATAATCCTGCTCCATTAAAAGTTAAAATGAATTTTAATACATCTGAGCAAACAAATCGAACATCACGTGGGAGAAAAGGGTTTCAAAAGCTCTTGCAAAGCAATATAGAAAGAATGAAAGGTTATAAGAAGAGAACAAGTTCTTGAAAAGGAAATTGAATCACACACACAAGAAGCTAAATAGACTTGAACATAAGCAAACAAATATTGATGCCGAGAAAGAGACAGAAACTGAAAAAGATAGTAAAACTGAAGTTTGTTGATAGCAAAGTTTTGAAAGCAGAAAGCAGAATTGCTGTAGAGATACAATGTGGACACAAGACGATTTTATGATTGTAGAGAATGTTAAAATGTGCTATTTATATTGGTCAAATAACAGACATTGACAAAGATGATGATGAAGTTGAGGTCAACTGCATGGAAGAATGCAACACAGCTGAAGACCGATTCAAGTGGCCTAGGAAAAAAACAAGATATGATTAAATAGTAGAACTGTAATAAAAGTAATGATATTCCGAAACATACAGTGAAAGCTGAACGTATGTTCAGTATCATACAAGACAGAGTATTGGTACAGGTCTGGAAATGGATATTTCAACTAAGTAGAAATGTGAACTTTATATTTTAACAAGATTCGGGACATCGAAGTTAAGCGTCATCTTTGACAAAATTATTATGTAGCTAACGTTATGTGCACATTTAATGATTGTGTAATAGCAAGCCTACCTAGTTAGATGTCACGTCAAGGGAACAATTTGAAACAACAACTACATATAAATATGTGACACTTTCGAAGTTCTATATACCAATCTATTATTCACGTGACGTTTAAACACAATATACCAATATGTGTTTAATACAGTTTCTTGTACTTCTGAAGTCTTCACATTGGTGTGATGTTAATAGATGATCATTTTAAATATTTAGGACAGATATTCGTTCTTAATTTCTTGTGACAGACATATATATCCTACCAAACAATATACGGGACAAAAATAAACAAGATTCGGGACAATATTATGAGCTCGAGATGTGAAAGAAAACCCAACAAGACATGTCACATGATATCGTTTTTATATTTCTAAAATAGGAATATTGCCATTCAATTGAAAGTTTATCATAATGTTCATTTTAGCACAAATGTTCGGTTATTGTTTAGTGACTTATACAATAAAGTATATAAAATACACAATTTTTCTTGTATTATTGAAACTTTTATTAGTGTTTTTTAGCTTGTTACACATTCTGACATGCCAAATATGTTATGATTCCTATAGCCACATATGCCATCTTGGTTAAAATTTAAAATATTTATTAATCAATGGTTGTTTCTGGACCTATATTGATAACATAATATTCTTAAACATGACTCATACATTGCTCTGAAAATGTGTATGAACTCTTTATTTCAAATGCTTATATCTCGAAAAATATGACACTTGTACTGGTGAAACTTCAGATTCAACATATGTACACATCTATGGTACCAAAAATGTACAGCTAATGTCCAATTTCTGAAGTTGATAAATCCAACTTTTTAATTGGCATTTGTCCCACTTAAGTGAGATTGAGTGTTATGATGTTATTATAAAGGCGTAATTCTTCGCGGACGATAACTATAACCTTGTATACAAACAAAACACCACGGAGAACTTTCCGCTAGTTTTAGAGTAGATTAAACGTGTACATACATTCAAAGTTATTATGCACAAGATTGAACAATATTGGACAACAGAAATGCATTTTATTTCCAGTTTCTTTTGTCGACAAAGGCTATCTTCATCATCGGCAGACTACATATTTCAAACATAAAAGTCAGTTTTCAAACAGATGTGAACTATGATGAGCAAATTACCTGTCATTAATATATATGAAATATGTTTTTGGTTATTGTTTATTATTATTCAAGCACTGAACACAATTGAACACAGTTCATAGTCATAGTAAGTAAAGTTGTATAGTAAGAACACGGAAATGTGTATAAATGTCACATAAAGAAACAGAGATAGGACAGAGATAAAGTTTGATGAACCAAGGAGATCAGAATATATTAATTTGTACACCAATATTGCATTCAAACATACATTCAGACATCAACAAATGTCTCCAACAAAGGGCAACAACTCTGCCAAAATTGCTGACTACAAAATGATGCACAACTAGGCTTGGTATCAAGTATTCATGTTTTCATCAATTTTAACAGTAAGTTATAATCACATGGCCCAATGCATTAAATTAACATGAAAACTTTAGCCAAGCAGCCTTCGACAACCAATCAGGCAGAGCAATCTCTGCTCTAGTGTAATGTCATTTGAAAGCTTTGTTTAATTTTTTATAATATCTATTTTTGTCAAACATAACAGGACAAAGTGTATGAGGGGTGTTTCAAAAGTTCCAGGAAAAGTGCTCTGTAATATTTAATGTGGTAGCCATTACTGACGTTACTTTGGCAGCAGTGCAATTTTGTCTGACATAACCTCATGCGTTCAATTTGTAGTACAATATATATCATGAATTGTTCTATTTTATTGCAAAATTTGAAGTAATTTGAACATACGATAAACATTATAGAGCACTTTTTCTGGAACTTTTGAAACGCCTCTCGTATATATCTCATAGTTTCCCATAGTATACTGCATACACTAATAGTTGAATATTACAGAGTTAGTGAACCTTGTTAACATTCATACAATAAATAAAACACAACTATGTTAACTTCTGTGAAGTTTTCTCTCTTTACATGAGTGTACACATAATTTATTTACAAATCAACTCTATACAGCCATAAACTCTTATATATACAAAACAAACATTTGGTACTTTATGTACATATTTACACGTATACAACACAATTCATCATACAAACATGAACAACTGGAGCTGTAGCTATTCGGCAGACTAATAAACACCCTGTCGGGAAAGGGCCATAATTCTGACAAAAATCATCGCAGCCCAAATTCCTTCCTTCACACACATCTACATGTTATTGTTGTTCATGAGTGAAAGTTTGAAGGAAATCCAGCAATAACTGTAAGAGGAGCTGCATTCAGAAGAATCCATCTAAAGATTGGAAGGACGACGGACGGACAGACAAGCTGAAAAGAATATACCCCTTACAACAAACGTTGTGCAGGGGGTATAATTACAACATACAATGTGCAGTGGGTATAATGTACACAGCTTAACAGGCCATAAGTATAAAACAGTTGTTAAAAACTGTTGGAAGAGGAACGAGACAACTCCTATCACAGAAGATAGAGGTATACCAGTGAAATTAAAGGGAGATTACTTGTAAGCTAAAGTGACACCATTCATCAACTCAAAGGAGACAATCAGTTAGCAAAAGGGAGGTAATTAATGAGCTCATTGGGATAAGTCCCCAACTCAAGGGAGATAATTCATCATCTTAATTATGATAAGTTACCAACTCAAGGGAGATAATTCATTAGCCCAATGGAGATAAGTTGCCATCACAAGGGAGAGAATTTATGAGCTCGATGGAGATAAGTTGCCATCTCAAGGGAAATAATTTATGAGCTCAATGGAGATAAGTTGCCACTCAAGGGAGATAATTTACAAGCCCAATGGAGATAAGTTACCATCTCAAGGGAGATAATTTACAAGCTCAATGGAGATAAGTTGCCATCTCAAGGGAGGTAATTTATGAGCTCAATGGAGATAGTTGCAAATTCAAGGGAGATAATTTATGAGCTCAATGGAGATAAGTTGCAAATTCAAGGGAGGGAAAATGAAAACTAAATGTACTATCTGTTCAAATACATATAACAATTTGGAAACATAACATCATTAACATTAATATTGCGTTCTTGTATAAAATACAACTCAGTGCTGATATTTATAAAGCATCTTAAGTGAAAACTTCAAATTTTCTAAAAATCTCAAATTTCCCTTAAGTGTATCAGCTAAACAGGAAAACTAATATTAACAATTATTTACATTGTTTAGAAGTATTATGGTAAAGAGCTACAGTAATCATATAGAAAACATGGGCTATTTTTCGTTTCTTGTGAAATATGGGCAACTCAATATCTTAACTTAAGTCAAAAAATTTAAGTTTTCACTTAAGATGCTTTAAAAATACCCACACTGTTTATCTTTAAATGCATTTGATAAATATATAAAGGCAAAATATATGTAACAGTTAGTAAATAGATTGAGTAAACAGATTACCTCGGAACACAATGTGACCAAGTAAATGCATTATATGGACAAAGGGTCCATGAGTGTCATTGTTACACAAAGGCTATCTTATTAAGTTAGCAATACAAGATTAAATGCCAGAGGAAAATATGCACACCAGATACAATATAATGACAACATTTTACCATACATGGGCATAAATCTTATTAGACCACAGTCTTTTATTACAAGGTTTTCAGACATTTTCTGAAAATTTTACTGTTGGGCAAAGATGAACTTCCGGAATGTAAAAATAGTATGCCAAGCATAGTATTTATTTGCCAGTCAGCTTACTGCTGAATATGGCAAGCATATGTATGCCCCCCCCCCCCCCGGACTTGAACATGGGTAGCCAGATTAGACGGCAAGCACGCTAACCATTGAGTTAAAAGGGCCACATCATTTCCATTCTCCCACCTGACAATAAAAAGTTCATAAAGTTCTTACAAACCTTGTAACTAAATAGATGTGGCCTTATATTAATATAGTGACTGGTGAAATATTACATGACATAGAAGATGTAAATCATATTGCATAGCACATATTATACAATAAACATAATTGCTCACACATTTATCAGTAAAGGCTTAGATTCATAGACACATCAGTATCCGTGGCTAATAACCGTTAGTTCAATCCAAATAACAAACTTAAACATAATCCCTTTTAAGATCTTTAAAGAAATTCTCAAATTGAGAACAATCTTAAGTTACTTGTTTATATGTGAGGGGCATTTCAAAAGTTTCAGGAAAATTGCTTCATAATGTTTACTGTATGTACAAATATCTTCACACTTTGCATTTTAATAGAGCAATTTATGATACATAGTGAACCATGAATTGAATACATGAGGGGGTGTCGTACAAAATGGCATTGCTGCCATAGTAACAAAGTAGAGCAATTTTTCTGGAGCTTTTGAAACGCCCCTCGTATATGAGCACACAGACAAATCTCCATTGTGAATAATTATAACGCTTGTCCTTTCAATGTAAATCATGCCAACATTAAAATTTGTCCATGAAACTCAGAAGGAATGGTCAAAGTAAATAGTGTCAACATTCAAGATTTTCCATGTTACATGGAGCTAGTCAAAGAGAAAAGTGCTAACAAAATGCCGAGCATAGCCTTTATTTGCCAGTCAGCTTTCTGCTGAATATGGCAGGCATATGTGTGCCTCCACCTGGATTTGAACCTGGAAATAATGGAAATTTTGAATTTAGCAGGACTGTAGTCAAAGTAAAAAAGTGTCAACATTCCAGAATGCAACTTAGGAGACCAGTGAAAGTGAATTGTGCTAATAGGTTAACATTTTCCAAGTAATTTTGGAAGATTGGTCATATTTAATAGTGCTAACATGTGAGATTTTCCGTGAAATGTGAGATTTCCGTGAAATGTGAGATTTTCCATGAAATGTGAAATTTTCCATAAAATGTGAAATTTTCCATTAAAACATGGCTTTGTCATAGTGAATAGTGCTTACAATTGAGATTTTCCGTAAAGACTGCTCTTAGATCTAGAGATTTTCCATGAAACTTGGGACATCCAGTCAATAAATGTGAATGATTCTACCATGAAATTGTGTTACAAGTTTTAACAACATAAAATGCATACTGGCAGCAGCAATATAAGTCAATATTGACAGGCAACATTGTATAACAACTAGGGCTGTAACTGTATACCGCGGTATACGAAATACCGCAGACTTCAACACCACACTGATTAAGATACAAGACTTCTAAATTTCGGTACGGTTCGGTATAAGCTTTTTTATAAGCAAAATGATATTCAGACAACTAAAACATTTGTCAGCCTACTGGTTATGTATAATTACAATGGGTCATTTGTTTTAATTGTATTAAGATATGCTTCATCTTTTCGAAATTCATTAAAAATAGTTAATAGGCACATAATAATTTCTGTTATAGAAGCAACCAATTCATTGTCACTTATAATTGAAGATATTTAAGCTGATGTTAGAGAATATTGTATCATACCGAAATATACTGAACCGTTAGAAAAATTGACGGTACGTACCATACGGTGAGGTAAGCGTACCGTAACACCCCTAATAACAACTAAATTGGTTGATATTAGATCAATAACACCCAAAATATCGCAGGCTTAGAATGAGAAGATTGTAAGTACAAACTTGATATTTTGAGGTAACAAGAAAAAAATATCTCTGAAAATTACTCTTTGCTAATGGTAAAACAAGCTGTTTCAAGCTTTCAGTTTGGTCAACATGACAAATTCCTATTTTCACGAAAAAGGCTCATAAGAAGCGCCTTGTCATGCTGATTTTTAATATGTATCAGGCTTAAAAGTTTGTAAGTAGTACTTATGACCTTCACATTCTCATTTGATTTGGCAGCATGTTTAGTGAGAAAATATGATCCAATACACAACCAGGGTTATCATTATCAACCAATACTAGTAGCTGTACTTGTGTTTGGATAGGTTGTTTTTTAAATACTTCTTTTAAACAAACTTATAGAATGGGTCCTAGACCAACTGGTTGTTTTTCCTTCCAATCTGCTATCAAAATAAATATCAAAACCCCTGTTGTTTAGCCCAAGCAATCCTACAATCTTTCTCAACAACTTCCAAGTGACACAAGTTAAACTATTTTTTGGCAAAATGGCTGAACTGATGCATATATATTGTCACATATTATTTCAGTCTGGTATAATTACAAAGCAGTACTAGATATGACTCCAACAGGAAACAAGTGCTATGCATCTGTAGAATCAGTCCGTGTAAAATTGAAAGACTTGAAGTTATCCAGCATTGATCGAGGTCGCGGTTTATTCTCAAGGTCAAGGTTTCTAGGTCGCCTCATGGCCGCTGATGATCGTGCGGTAACTTGACTTCGTATTACAGGCGGAGAATCTTTTTGTTCCGGCGAGCTGTCGGGTTTACCGGTGATCAGCGAGACCGACGACCGACTCGCTCGGATAATCTCCATTATCATAGCTTTACAATCACAGCATATGCTCATCTGAGGACCTACAATATAATAGTAAATCAGTAACTACAGGATTTAACAAACTTTTGTTGACGTTCCCTGACATGTAAACACACGCTTTTTCAGGTATATAATGAATAAATACCCGAAGTAAACATCATGTGAATTCTTAGCCAATCACAATGCAGGGATTCGCCAACTTTGGAATAATAAAAACATACAATACAACCTCTCCAGAGCAACTCTCCCTTCAGTAAAAACATTTCTTAAGCATCTGAGATCATCATTTTCACCACTCCAGCAACCTTTGTACAACAACCAGACTTGGTGTTTCCCTAGATGAGTTGCTGTAATGAGCTTGCACTGAAGTTAATTTAGACCAGATTAACAATTTCTCCACTATTGTTCCCACCTATCATATTTTCTTTATTGTCTTTATACATCAGAATACCCATGAACCAAATGGGTTATTTTTGGTATAAAAAAGATGAATCCTTCAATTGTGTGGAAAATGAATAATTCCCCTCAATCCCCTTATTTTGAAAAGTAGTCCCCTTGTTTCGAAAACTCAATCCCCATGTTACGAAAACTCAATCCCCATGTTTCGAAAACTCAATCCCCATGTTTCGAAAACTCAATCCCCTTATATGCTGCTATAAATAAGAAACAACTGGAAATCCAACCTTTAAGTAAAGCTCTGTTAGGCGGGGGTCTAGACCCGACACCGACCCCTATAGTATGTGATCTCTGTAGGGATCTACGCTTTGCTGATAGTTTATTCTCCTCTGATGTAGGGGTCACTGCTTCCTCGTCATCTTTGGCCCCTGATTCTACCTCCATACTGTCCCGTACACTGGTACCCGGCTCATCATGTTTTCTATGAAATACAGGACTATGTGGAACGGAACCAGTGCTGCAATATAGTATAACAGACTCATATATTTTGTCACATAATTGCTGTAATCTTACATGTGAAAAACAAATGACAATAACTTTTGTCCAATATGTGCGATAATGAACTGGAGGTTCAATTAATAACCTGTGTTTCTAAATCGTTTACGAAATGTCTATTGTCATTAATTGTCAGTCAGCTTTCTGCTGAAATATGACAGGTATATAATATGAGTGCCTCTACCCAGATTTGAACCCCGGTCATCAGATTAGATGCCAAGCCCACTAATCACTGAGCTACGGAGACACACATCTGGTTTTCTGTAGATCTTACCCATTTCTATTTCGATCGATAGTATAAAGTGAGATAAAACCATGTCACACCAAAGGGAAATAAATCGTTACCTCTCATAGACTTTTAATGCATCTAGAACTTCCTGACTCAGTGGTACCGGACTTAATGTATACACAGGTATCTTCTCAAAATGTTCTGTTGGTACACTCATCTGAAAGTATCACCATTATAGATTTCATACAATATTTAAAAAGTAAAATACATTTTTTAAGAAAGATGTGTTTTTAAGCAGCAGCTTGGCTGCCTTTTGTGTAAATCACATCTTGTTATTTTATTTTTTTTTCAAAACAATATATCATCAGTAATGCCAAAAGTATACACACAGGTGCAAAATATGCAATCATAGCCAAGACACCTAAAACAGTTGATTTTACTGTAGATCAGCCAAAAGTCAACATAATTATACTAAGCTGCAACTCCTTTTTAAATATTGTTATGCAAAAATGCATACTCAGTATGGCAAGCATTTAATATATATATCTATAATAGTGAAATGATGTTACAAAAGATTAAAATCTCCACCAAAGGGCAAGAACTCTAGTTGAATAAATCACATTTAAGTAACAACATGATTACCTACCTTTCTGAGACAATAATTACAGACTGTACGTTGACAAAACTTGCATTTTGTTCCCCATTGACCAAATAAGGAAAACTTTGTCTTCTTACATGTAAAACACACCTGAAATAAACATACATCTTTTATAATAAACAAACAGACTATGTAATGCTTCACTGTACAATCATTTAATATTGATGGGACAAAATTTCCTGGTTTAGGTAAAAAAAGACCATTTCGTTGTGACATTTACTTGTGGATTTAGCATTTCAGGTAATAAATACAAGGGTCAAATTATTGTTTGATGGGATTAAATTTCGTGGTTGGGGTAAACCACGAAATTTTATCCCCATACGAAAATTGATCATTTCACACTATCAATAATTAAGACACTTTTGACAACTCATTTCTGATGCTATGTGTCGATACAGGGATATTAGAGAAGGGAAGCCAGTTTCCCTTTATGCTTAAGCATTCAGCAAGTTAAGGCAATGGGAATGACTGGTTCCATTGTCATTTCATCTTTAGTATGACACAGTCTAAGATCCAAACTGGGACACCCCCATTGCAGGCAGATGCGCTACCATCAGACTATCAAGGAGGACATTTAAAAAGGTGGTATATCATTGAACACAGGAATACATTTTAAACATCTGGGTACTGAACACTCGACTTTCTCTGGTTTTTAGGCTGGCGATTTCGCGCCAGACTATAACAATCCTAAAAAATGAAATCCACTAAGATGAATTTATTCCCGAAACTGACAACACAGAATCTATACACTCGATGCAAATAGTTCCTCCTCATTAATCAGTTTTGCAAGATAAGAACATTCAACTTTCCTTGTTCGATTGCAATATATTAGTTTCTTTTTGAAATGGAAGGAAGTTGTATGAAATTAAAAGAAAAGGTGTTTAAAGGCGTTGATAATTATTACTACGCGTTACGAACGCGATATAGCGCACATCAATGATTTTATTATGTTAAATTATTTAGGTCAACAATCTCCAAAGAGATCATGGTCGAGTGGTTAAGCAACTCGCTTAGTAATTTTCTGATGCTAAGGTCCAGCGATCGAATCATGGCGGCTCCAATTTTTATATTATTTATTATTTTTATATTATTTATATTTTTATTTTTTTATTTTTTATTTTTTGTTAAGTCCAGCACTTACCTCTCTTTCGACTTAGAAAATCACTTGATGTTATATTACTTGAAAAGCTATTGTTCCTTAGCAGTTCGTCAGCCTGTCAGTACTTTCAGTACTTTGATCTTTATAGTAACAAGAGCAGTTACTGAATAAAATATAGGTCAAAGGGTTATCAGCCTTGTCAGTATCCTTGTCAATTCCGCTTGTGATGGTGAATAACTAAACCAAGTTTCCTTTGGTATTCCTTAAGAAAATGACTCTGACAATTAACGGGGATGCTGACGATCACGTCACCACAATAGCTCAACTTTTTTCTTCCAAAAGTGGAGCCAAAATGTCCATTAAAAGATGAATATACAGCTACATGTAGCTTACCTTTCCTTTACTGACTTGTGAATGTAATTCTGGATTGGTGATGAGACTTTCTAGCTCGGCCTTTGTGAGAACACATCGTATGTGAGTGACTTCCTCCAACGTTAGAGATAAACATTCTATAGGGTTCTGCCATTTATGCTGTGAGAATGGTGAATATATTATAAGAACAATGTCATGATTTATACACCAATTGTAGTAAAATCAATATTGGAAAAAATAAAATAATGAATACCAATCATTGTATAAGATAATATTCCACCAGAACAGGACAGATTTGGTCAACTTTGCAATCGGTATATACCTCAATAACAGTCACTACATGTATTTTCAAAATTTTAAAGCAAAAAATAAAAACAGAGAATAGATTTTGAAAGAAAAAATTTGTTTCATGTTAAATAACTTACAACATTATATTTAATAATTGTACACATGACTTTGTGTAGAGTTTTTGCTTCTCATTCCAACTTAGTTAATGTTATTTTTCAATCATTAACACAAATAAGATTGCTAACTATATATATGAATATTGTGTATGTGAAAAGATGGTTATAAGGACAAAAGAAAGTCATTAATATTCTGCCAAAACCAGATTGACATTTAATCAAGGGCCACAACTCTGCAGAAAGACAACAGGATTCACAAGCTGATTAAAACATTCCTGCAAAGTTTTATAACTGTAGCTTCTGTTATTATGGAAATACTTAAAACAAGTTGGTGCTCCAATTGACCGATCTAAATAAAAAATAATTCCTTTCAAATTCTGGTTTCATCTAGAAAACATTTTGATCACAGGTAACTGTATCAATGAAAAAAATATTTTTCTTTTTCATTTTCAAATTGTCTTTATCAATGACACAGTTACCTGTGGTTTTGATATGTTCAACTGAATATATTGTCTATACTTATAAATGTGAAAAAAGAAGTTTTCAAGAACTAAAACACTAGCAGGAAACTAAAATATTCCATCACCAAATTTAATATGCAAATTTAAAAACCCAGGTTACCAATACAGAGGGATCATAAGTTGCTCAATCAGGTAATTTAGGCAACTTAATATTTATGAGGCTCACAGTGGCTGGGTGTAAGTAACTGTGTTGCCAGTTGTTACACTAGGCGCTGAGTGATTATCATTTTAATAATTTTGTACAGCATTTTTACCCTTTAATAACAAAGTTCTTATAATTATAGGATAATATGACCCTTAAGTCAAAATCTTGATGACCAATGTGTTGCTTTTTAGACTATTTAGGGGTCAAATAGAATCCCTGTGGTGCCTCTAAATAAAACCTTTATCATTATTCCAAGAAAATAAATATATTAACGCTTCTCCTTAATCAATACACGGTACATAAATTATGAATCTAAATACATGTATAATTTGTAACATAATTATTTATATTTCTTAAAACTTATAACTATTTTATTAGTTCCGGACAAAACACTATAGCAGAATAATAGATCACAGAATGCAGTATTTAACTGTAATTTTGCTAAATTAGGTTGGAAAAAACTAGTTGAAAGGAAATTGTAAGAGTTTGTTAGTAATTTAACACTCCAAGGCCATGAGAGGAAACAAAATCAGCATAAAAAAACCCACCTCAAAAGCAACATCTAGGCGGAAGTCAAATACTAGTTACAAACTATGAGCATCGCTATAAATCAAATTAATCACTTAAAGTGTGGGCAACAAGTTACACAACAAATGTTGTGACATCTTCACTGACTAACAGGTTGAATACACATCTGACCAAAACAATAATCATTCTTACCAATTTTAGTGAAAAGGGCAGAATCTGACTTATAATACATGACATGGAAGTCTTAAAAGTATTTGTACTTTTACAAAAGGAAATATCCAGTTGCCCACACCAAATATGACAAAGTTTGCCAAAAACTTACCCAAGTCTTACGACAATGGTTTTTTATCAGTACGAAGTTAAAACATGTTAGGCAAACTCTGCCAGGCTTTCCTTAAAACTGTTGTGTTATTTGTTTACAATTTTGTAGAATAATATCTGTAAATTTCCACTTTCTAAATAAGATGTAGAAAGAAATTGAATTTATCCTGTACTGTCTGGTTTAATTTATCCACAATTATCACAAAAATGACTTATATGCACAAGTTCTATAAACAGTTTTTAAGGAAGGCCTGATAAATCACTGGCTTAGCATAAGGTCATTAGCACTTCTTACGACCTCATAATACTCATGCCTATTTAAAATTAGCATCACAAGGTGCTTCTATCGGAACTTATCATATTGACCAAACTGAAGTTGAAACAGCTTGTTTTACCATTTATAAGGAGTAATTTGCAGAAAGTTGATCAAAATATCGATTTTGTATTCACAACTGTCTCATTCTAAGCCAGTGATACATGTATAAGCAGCAAACAGATGAAGTGAAATGTTAGATCATTCATCTCGGCCATTTTGTTTTTTAAAAAAAATAGATCTCCAAAGTTAATTAGGGCTGACTGTCGTTTTAAAAATGGCTGCCAAAAAGGAAGCATCATTGCTAAATGTAGGCCTTTGTTCTAAAAGTAGTTATATTGCCTTCAAAAAGGCTATAATTATCTTAGCCAGGACAAACAGTATACATGATATTTCAGTACAAAAACTGTTTATAAATATGTTGGGAGTGAAGATTAACTGGGACTACTTTTTCCATTGATCGGTGAAATTATGTACCAACATTTTAAATATAATCACCTATGCCATAGTCCCACTGGACATTATTTTGCCTCGTCGATGTACTCTCGATTGAAATAAATGAGTTTTGGGAGGCATTGGGAACATGGATTTCACAAAAATTCTAACAACTTGCCCAAAGCTTTCCCTAAACTAAGAGGACCATTTTCCCCCAATGACTTCTGATGATCATTTTTATAATCAAGAGTACAAAAATGCTCAGTGGGACCTAGGCTTTGCCTTTCGAGATCTATTTTTTTAAAACAAAATGGCGGTGATGATTGTATTGAGATTATGCAGTAGGAGAGTACTCACGGGAGGAAGAGATGGTCTACAATCAGGGCAGGATAGAGACTGGTTAGTATGATCCACACGTGGACACTCAGATTTCCAACTTACATGCAGCAAATCCACAATCTTAAATTCTGCACGACTCGTTTTGATAACATCCGGTATGTCATCAACATTACATTCAGGGTCAAGGTCATTATTAGTCTTGTTCTCTGGCGAGTCCTCGGGATCTCTAAACTCGGGGGGAGGGATGATAACATGCTTGTCCTCTGTTTGGTCTATATTATTATGCTCAAAGTCAACTGGTAAATTATGTGACCCCTTTACAGGTTTAGTGGGACGAACTTCTGACCTTGATCTTATTAAAGGTCGAACTTGTCTAAATTCATGCCTTCTTGGAGTTCTTTGAATGTCTGTACTGCATCTCGTCGCACTTGAAGTCGAATTATTAACTTTGTTATCACTTTTTTCTGCCGATTCTAAGCCATTATCTCTAGACACAACACCGGAACGTCTAGCTCTCACATGTGAGGAGATATTATCAGTCCTCATAGCTCTTCCTTCATTGCTGATGTCACTGGTATTATTTGAAATGGTAACACTTTTAACAGGTAACCTTGACGATAAATCAGATCGTTCTGTTCTTATTGCTGATTGCCGGGTGAGTCTGGTATCACGTTTAGCTGTAGTCACGTCCTCAGTATTCTGACCTCCGAGATTTTTATCCGATGCATTGTTTTCAAGACTACTGTCAGTATCTGCATTAACTTCGTCAGTACTGGAACTAGATCTAGCAGATATAGGCCTACGTAAATGATTCCTTGCCCTAATAACTTGTGCCCTAGCTTGTCTATCAAAGCTCGCCTCGCTTTCAGATCTCCGTAGTTCTGGTTTGGAGTCGGATTCGACATTTGTACTTGGACCGGATTTTTCAATAAATTGGAAATGTTTTTCCTCTTCTGCTTTAATTTGTTGACTTCTGACGTCGGGTTTTGACCTTGCACGTACCACAGCTGTCCTTGACCTTCGAAGTGTCGTAGTCTCGGTTTGCACTTCAACGACCTTGTTATCAGGGTCATCAAGGTCAGATTGTCTTTCCTGTAGTTGAGAAGTTTTAGAATTTTGTACTGAATCAAATTGCTCAGATTTAGATAAAGAATTTCGAACACTGTATGATGAACGTCTGCTTCTCTGAACTTCAACGACCTTATCATCAAGGTCAGATTTTCTTTCCATAATTTGAGAAGTTTTAGAATTTTGTATAGAATCGAACTGCTCAGATTTTGATAAAGAACTACGAACACTATATGATGAACGTCTTCTTTGAATATTGCTTACTTTATCAACATTGTTTGAATATATTCTTTGTGTATTATCAACATGCGTTTGTACAGAATCAGAATTTGAAATTACATGCTCATCAGATCTCAGTACCGCGTTATTTACATCTGTATGATTTTGTCTATGTTTTGCAATACATGCGCCAGAAAAACTTGCATGCTTCTGTAGCGGTCTTGAATGTCTACGAGTTCTAGGGTCGAGAGGAACTGAACCTTGCACATGCCGAAATGAATGTCTGCGTGCATTATCAACAGAATGGTGAGTATCACATGCAGGATTGTCTGATGCACTATGGGTAATTTGGACAGAATGTCTTCGCAGAGATTCAGATCTGTGCATTTTGTTCGGACTTTGCGCTCGAATTGCTCGAGTTTGAGGTGAATCACAACGAGTAGCTACGTGAGTCTCGTGGTGTGCGTGAACACGAGGTTTACGAGGAACACTACATGTAAATGTATCAGATCGTGACAAATGTCTGACCGGAGATTGCGCTCTCCCAGCATGCTGTGTAGGTGACTCCGATCGTCCAATATGGCCACCATGCCTGTCTGAAAGAGAAGCTACACTAACAGAACGAGACAGACATGATACATCAGACGACGGCTCATGCAATGAATGATGAACAGAATATGAACTATCCACAAGATTTCCATGCGATTTAGACAAAACACAATGATTTACATGCTGAGAATCTTCAACTTGGTACAAATTGTGCGTTTCATTTCCATTGTTTTGTGCATTTACAACATTTACATATTCTCCGCCATTCACATGCTCGTTACGCTGCTGATGCTGATGCGGGTGTTTTTTACGATACGAAACAAATTTAGAAGCTTTTCTTAAAGCATGACCACGAGAGAAACTTTCACGATGCACAACATCACTACATTCTTCTTCTTCTTCCTGTACAAGTGCATGCTGGGTAGGTGCATATACCTGCTTCCTGCTCTTCACATCACAAGAACTGATTGTGTGTCGTCTACCAACAGACTGATTATTAGAACATGGCTGTTGAACAATATCCCGTGTTACTGAAATGCAAAAATAATGTACTAAAAGTGGTATTCATTATCAAGCATGTACTGTTAATTTAAATTCTAACACTGTATGTATAACACCGATCCTTGAATAAATTTCTGGTATATCATGGTTCAATGGCTTTTAAATATATCTCCTAAGTATAATTAGCAATTTCTATCAATTAAATTTTCATCTTGTTTATTCCATGACGTGATAAATTCTCTGATGTTAACGTAGAACGTAACCTAGCCATATTCCCCATCTTGGTATAATAAGCCGCAAATAATTATTTATAATGGTCAGTTGTTTGTAAAACTCATTTCCATTGGTCAGTTGTTTGTATATAGAGGATCTATCACGAGTTGTCAATTGATATAAATTTATATTTAATGAGTTTCGGAAATTTTATTAAGCGAGCCTCTGGTGAGCTTAATAATATTTCCTGAACGAGTTTAATATAAATATATCAATTGACAACGAGTGATAGATTCTTTTTATCATATGAAACTTAAACGCGAAATACGCATTGATTTATTGGAAAAACTCAATAGCTTATACTACACATGGTACGTATAACTTTATACGTACTGGCTATACTAACCTGGATACAAGGAAAGTCATGTGATAAAGCTCATAACATACCTGCACGTTTCCATGATGTATCTATATCATCCAGACCAAGCGGTTCTAACGGTGACATCATAGGAGGTACGATATGACTACGATGATCTTCTTCAATGTCCGATACAAACGAATCTGATTCATCCGTGGAAACCTGAAATATGCACAACAATGAAATTATTGACCGTGAAATTATTGGGGAATAATCCATCGTTATTCTGCTATAAACCACAGATAATCATGAAATAATGAATTATAACCTTTCCTGGTCCAATGATATAAATTAACTTTCCTGGATATTATTTTGGATATTGAGAGCGATATTGGAACAGAGACAGAATAAATCCTATTCCAGGGTTTTATAAGAATACTGGGGTTCTGTTGTAGATAGAATATACCAAAATCTGATGGTCAAATATTCATACAGTGCTTTGATATAATGTATTAATATATTAAATGTGTTTAAATGCATCTGTATGAGAAGATAAATGCACCAGAATCCCGCTATTAAGTAAAGATAAACGGTCAACATGGCTAAATGTGGGTCAGATGTAAAATACAGTGCATGTTTTACACAATTATATCAATGACAAAAATAGTGGAACGAGTAATTAATGAGGGAGTATGCTTATAGAATATAATGGAAATGTGCATATAACATGCATACAAAGAGAATATACAATTATTTGTAAGTTGATTTGTTTATTCAGGTTTTTTTCACCATTTCTCAACAATTGTTCAGTTATATTTGATAGCGAATCCAACTAATCAGTTTTTTCCTGTTTCCCTTACTGGTACTAACCAGGGGCGTAGCTAGGACCTTAGCAATGTGTAGGCCCGTGGGCAAAGATGAAAGAAGTAGGGGGGTCCGGGGACATGCTCCCCCAGATTTTTTTTTTATTCCTTGAAAGGTACTGGTGCGTTTTGACATATATTTAGGAGATCAAATTTCAAGTTAAACTTAAAAAATATATATATTATTTTTTCTCGAAATGATGCATAGGCCCAGGCCTATTGGCCTAGCGGCAGCTACGCTACTGCTAACTTCCACGAGGATATAGATCTAACTAATAAATACTGTACAATCATTAATTTCGTGGGAAATTTTATTTCGTGGATTTCGTCGTGGTTCACCTTCAACCACGAAATCAAATCCCATCCCATTGAACAATAATTTTAACCCTTGTATTTATGACCTGAAATGCCAGTTCCACGAATTAATATCCGAACGAAAAGGTCTTTTTTACCAAAACCACGAAATTTCTTCCCTTCGAAACTAAATGATTTTACAGTAGGAGACCATTTGCTTTACATTTGTTTTGTTTGACTGATGTATTTTATACATGAGGTGAAACTTTTATACAAGATAATACACTAACAATGTAACAGGAAGGACTACACAATAAAACACCAGTTTAACATGTTATATGTCAAAGGTAACACTATAGGAACACTACAAGTGACACAGGAACATCATAGGAACATGATGTCTAACTGTTAGAATGTGACCATACAGTGACAGCTAGTATACAGTGTGTAGAATCACGTGATCAAATGAATGCGGTTTTACGCTCAAAACTATTGCTATTTCATCTGCTAACGGTGAGTTTTTTCTTGATTATAACGATCATGCATTTGATATGGTTATATTATATAGCCTAAAGTACTTTCTGTATATATAAGAATACCCGGCAAGTACCGATTTCGCTCTATCTTTAGCTGCTTTTAATTGATGCTCGACCAAATAATTACACTCGGTTGGAAACTGCATTTGGTCGAGCATCAATTAAAAACAGCTAAAGATAGAGCGAACTCGATAATTGCCAGGTATTCATACATATACGGAAAATACTTTAGGCTTGATGAAAATCAATGTACAAATGCTCATGGAATGGTTTAAAGGACAGCAGCGAACAGGAATCGCACCAGAATAATCAAGTTACTTATCCAGTACCATAACCACTAGATGATGCCATTGGTTATGTTAAGTTAAGTTAAGTTATGTTATGTTATGTTAAGTCATGGCATGTAGTGTTTGTCATTTTATGAGTGTACAGAACAACCTGTCTAAACAGCCAGTCAAGGTGGTTCACGTTTTTATTCATTGTAGGATGTACATTCGGTTGTGTCTTATGTATATATAATCAGTATTTACACTAATTGTGAGAATTAGAAATAGGTTAGCATGAGTGCTTGGTAGTAATTTATTGATTCACCTTTAACTAACAGCTTACACAATACAAAGAAAGAAAATTAATATATACTATTACAAAAATACCAATACTAGCCCCTGTCCAGTGATCATGACGATAACAAATATTTTACATTAGCAATCCAACCCTGATCCTTTCTATGTTAGTCACAAAATGAAAACCCTAAACCATGTAATATCTGAACAGCATTACAGTTATAAATAGCACCAAGTTTAAATTAAAGAGTTTACCACATCAAGTGGGTCGTAATTAACCAACACCCTCTGATAACTAGCATCTGTTGAGGACAACAAATCATCACATAAAACCTGTGAGCTTGAACCCAAAGCCCTCCTCTAGATTGGCAATCATATGAGTTAATTTTCCAATTCCAAAACTAATTGGGCATACATGAGGGCCCTATACCATCTATTTTCCCAGACATGTTTATTGCTGGAACCATATCATGAAACTTACCAATCAATTTGTGCCCTGTTTCCCATTGTCCATGAAGAGTTCCAATAATGTATATGAAGGGGAGACAATCCAATTTTAATACCCCAGCATTAAAAAATATTCTGATGATTTTGTACTTTTGAAACAGTTTGATAAAGGTAGAGATGGGACTACAGTTACCAACCAGCTTCCGTGGAGATTCAAACCTTCGACCTTCCACTTCCTAGACGGTAGCCCTAACCACTCAGCCAGGGTTACAGTCGTTATTGATTGTTATTTGTTATTTGTTCAATGAGATGACTTATGACAGATACTACAGTAATGAGATGATGTTTGGAGTTATATGATAGGGATCTAGAATCAACTATCGCTACTATCACCACTCTATTGTGGAACACTTACCCCAGATGTCACCTATCATAATATGCACATATGACAATTAAATACATGTACAATAACAACAAGGCATATTATAAAATCATTTATTTTTGTGGGGGATTCATTTTCGTGGATTTTGTGGTTCATTTTCAACGACAAAATCAAATCCAATTGAACAATAATTTTGACCCTTGTATTTATTAAATGACATGCAAAATCTACAAATTTACATCCCATTGAAATCGTCTTTTTCACCAAAACCACACCATTTCATCCTATCAAAATTAAATGACTTTATAGTAACACATTTATAGGTGCAATGCATTATATACAGGTACACATGCACACAGCACTTACACACCAAGAACGAAGGTAAGTTTGTAATCTAATATTATTTAAGCTTAAATTGCCCACATTGCCGCATTGTAAAACATTTCCTATAAATTGAACAGATGTTAAATTTCTTCAGAGACAAATAAAAGAGCATTTGGAACGTTAAAATGTGCATGTGGTGTTAATAAATACAATGCAACTGTAAACACAGCGTTTTGGTTTTGTAATCTTTTTGAAAATGAAAAAGCGAAAAGAGACAGAGTAAGGGATAAATGGAATCAACATGCATGCTTTGCTATCAGGTTTGACATTTAAGCAACAACAAGCAGAGAAAACAACAACAACATCAACAACAACATCAAGACAATCAGCAGTTTATCAGAAAAATATTACAGAAAGTCAAACAACAGAAATCTGTTTGTCGGGAATTTCAAGGTAATTCCAGTTTCAACAGAGATTTTACAACAAACTTTTATAATATAACCAACAGAAAGCACATGTGTTATACACATATAATATTAAAATCAAAGAGGTTTTTTACAATCAAATACTGCAAAATCATTTAGCAAGTTTCATTAAATTTTAAAATAGGTTTTAAATTTTCAAATTTGGTGAATCTAGCAAAAATGTGAAAATACCAGCAAACTATAAAGTAACAATAAAACAAAATTTGAATATAACAACAATTATTATAACATTAACAAAAAATAAAACAGCAAATTATAACAGCAAAAATCGGTGGATTAGAATGAGAAGGTGAGACAACCTTATAAATCTCCATACAGCTTTGAAATCTGCATCACAAGGCACTTCTTATAAGCATATTTTCATGAAAATGGGTACAGAACATGTTGACCAAACTTAAGTTGAAATAGTTTGTTTTTCTACACAGGAAAAACTTCCACGCATGTTTACCATACGTTTCTTACACCGTATGTTTTTCATATGAGAAACGCATGTTTTTCATGCGTTTTTCACAACGCATGAAAAACATATGTCAAAAACCGTATGTTTTTCATACGTTTACTGACATATGAAAACCATGTAACGTATGAAAACCATACGTTTAGTCAAACGCATGGTTAACGCATGTTTTTCATATGAAAAACATATGTATAATTTTTCATGCGTTTTACATGATGAAAAAAACGTATGTTTTTCATAGGAAATTTAGATATTCGCAAAGTATAAAAAAATATGATTTTAGTAAAACTGGTAAAAATCAACTGTTTTAATATCTTAGTAGAATAGTGTGTGCCTAAGTATAGCAGCTCACAGGTTCCATCTGAGGCTGCATCATACTAGGAATGGTACCAGTAATGTTGTCCTCCTGTGTTTTAAGCTGGAGTCATGCTGTTGAAATGTGCTGAATTTTGAAACCCGGTTATCTGGATTCGATTCCTTTTTGTAAAAGTAAATTTTCCTCCACATGTGGAGAAGTTGCTGATAGAGGAGTAGATGATGGTTCCATATATGGAAGGGTAAGTTAGTTCTGACTGTACTGGTTATGTAAAAGTCTATGAAAACTGGTTAAATGAATAAACCGTCTTATAATTATGAAAAACCTGAATAAACAAACAAAAGGATGTAAAATATCTAATAACATGTAGCGGCAAGTTTTGTGTAGGCGCTTGTTTACCTCAATGGTTGAGAACTGACCATGTAAAGGGAAGTGTCGAAGTTGTAGACCTGGTCATGCTTCGTATTGTTCCCTTGTTAATTACTATGCTTGGCATAAAACCTAAAGATGGAGGGATTCTGTATCTGCGATACCCTATAAGCTTGTGTCTCTTATATCTTGTGTCAATTAATGTATATACCATCAGATATGAGGTGTTTATAATTTATTTAAAGTATTAGTTTCACAGTCAACCTAAAATATAGAGTGTTTAAAATGGATCTACATGTAAGTAGATCTAGATCTAAGTGTTAAAAATACATTTGGAATTCATGTGGAAATTTGAGTTAGATCCATGATATATACAGTATTTATACACATGCTGTAGTAACAGTATGACAAAAGAATCTAAATAACAATGGATTCTCCACCTGGAGAACAGAAGTGGTATTAAATACCCATACAAAGTTTTTTTCTGTTGGGGACAGTTAATTTACCACAGGCAGGACTTTTTTGTTTCTGAAAACAGGTACGGCAGATACCGGCGTTTAGTAGATACACCGGATCTTTCTGCATGGGAGAATTGAACAACGACACCGTACTTCAGTCTCGCGCAGCGTCTGTTTTCATTGTGCGTCTGCTGCAGGTCTTGAATTTGGAATGAAACCGATTAAATGAACGACTTTGTAGACTGCAAATGTGGCAGAAGTCTTGTGAAGATTCAATTCCGAAGGTATAAGATAATTAGCATCTATGAAGTCGTTTAATCGCACCGTTATATTCACGATAAATTTCGCGACCACAAAGTTGCGTAGATTCTCGCTCTATCGGGGCACTTAATGTTTTCTATGTGTTATTAAGCAACTGAATAGATCGTTTGCCACTAGCTGGCTTTAAATCTCAGTGGAAAATAAGCTCAAAATACACGATAAAAAAGTTGATATTTACAAAATCACGCAGATCACAAGTTGACAGGTCAAGAGTTACTCCCCTTTCTATCGGTGCATGTCTTTTTACATACAATCGGTAGATCTATTCATTTCAACCTCTGACAAAATGTCAGGAAGCTTGAGTCTTTGAGCACAGGGCTTCTTAGACTTCAGTTCAGCATCACTGCCATGCTCGACCAACTGCAATTAATGGCCCTCACTACAGGAGCGCTGAGCTCAAGCATGGGTTACTATGTCTATGATATCCGGTTGTATACAACTTTGTTGATGTCCCTGCCACATACCTTTTACCAACCACCGCAATGAATCGGAGGTCACAGATTCAACTACCTCATACTGTACGCTCAAACTCTCATTGCTCAGGAGAAACATCACCAGCTGTCCTACAAGTACAAAGGTGCAGTGCTTCAAGATGCTGGTGAGGCCAGCTATTGATTATGCATCTCCGGCTAGGGATCCACATACCACCAGCAACATCACAGTGTTGGAAGTGGTTCTGACAGACGAGCAGCCCCCTATGTCACTGGGGACTAAAGGCGAACAAATAGCACCACCCAGATGACAGTGCAGAGAATGAGAGATGAAGTCGAACTGCTACTCATGTACAGATTTACACACAACTTTGTATTTAAATCCTTGAACTTCTTCCATCCACAATGTGTCAATTTTCCTGATTAATCCGGATTTACCATTTATGAAAAGGCAATGCCTCCTGACCAAAATAAAAGTTATTTGATGAAACTATCTCAAGAAGTAGCAAAGATATGGTAAATTCAATCTGCTCAGAAGGGTTTTCTTTAATAAAAACAGAGTTAAATGTGGAAATAATGTCATTGAAGGCCCCTTATTTAGCAAAGATGTTCGGCCACTTATAATGTTCCTAATTTTGAATTTTGCCCTGTTGGCACCCCTACATCCAACAGCCCTCCACTTCTTGCTATATTGCCGGACAGACACTGACTTCTTCCTGCCTTATATCCAGTCATCGAAAGCCATTGTCATGTCCCTGACCTTAAACAGCTTCAAGGCTGGAGTGGCCACTCTCCACTAGACATACCTCAGTCACAATTTTATCTGTTTTTATCCTTCAATTACCTTTGTTTACCTGCCTCACTCTCACCTTGTACATGTATATATATCACAAGTATGTTGACGCTCCAGACTACCAGAGTGGGCCCTGTTCTTTAACGGGAAGAAGCATTTACATTTGACACGCTAAAAAAAATATTCATCATTAAGACATATCTCAAGTCAAAATAGGCAACAGAAACCATAGCGACTACAGGCTCGATAGATTATTGCGATAAATGTTATAAGTTGAACTGTTCGTGAGGTAAACTTTTGGGTTGATCGGCAAATATAAATATTGTCCAAGAAAAGTTCAAATTTTGGTGGTCAGGACTGTAAAAAATGGTGCAGCACTTTCCAGAATGTCTGTGTTGCATTAAATGATCAAAAGTAGAGCAGGTTTCTAACTTTCAATAACCAATAAACATTTTGAAAATTGCTATTATATACATGTGAAGCTTAATTATGATCAGGAGAGATTAATTAATGGTT